>MU224882.1:2317778-2358721 GCA_018584345.1 Thuja plicata | reverse complement strand
GACATCTCTTTAATAGAGATGTGAGAGAGGAGTTGCATGGTAACTCCCATATCTACGAATGTCACATTTCAATAGTGTGTGAGACAAGTGTAGGATTCCTCATAAGGAGGAATAACTAAATAAGAAATTGCAATAAAATTAATTATCCTCACACTTGTACAAGAAGACAAAATAGGTGTAGGGATTCCATAATAATCTCCTACTTACATTAGTACAAGTAATGATTAATTCTAACACCCCCCTTTAACCTTTACTTGGGGTTTTACAAAAATCTGCAACTGGATTATCCATCTTGTAGTAGAGGAGGAAAACTTGTTTTTCTTCACTTTGATTTGATAGTAGGTGATGATGCAATGATAAATGGTTGGATCGTGAAATATGATTCCTTTGATTGTTGCAATACACAGGTTTAGGTGCTTGTTGAGATAGGCCCAAATGTTCAAGTACACATTTAGATTGATCATAGTTTCTTCTCCAAGAAATATTACTTGAAGAAGGATAATAACCACAAGTAGATCTCCCATAATTGGGATCTCACTTTAGATATGAATCAGTAAAATCTGATAAAGTAAAAACAGATTGAGAATCATTAAATATATCATTGATTTCATAAAGAGATTTTGTAAACCAAATGAAATCATCACTAGATGCAAAATAAAAAGTAGAGCTAGTATATTCAAGTTATCAATAATATTACCATTATCATAATGATGAAGATTAGGGTTTAGAGAAGGAGGTTGGTCCTCCATAATAACCATTTGAGTGTCACAAAATTCATAATCCACTTTGGAGAAAATAGGAACATCGTCTTTTGTAATACATGAGGGCAAAGTGACATTGAGAAACATATCAATAATTATATCTTTTTGATCTAAAATAACATCAAAAGCAGAATATGTATGAGAATAAGAAACATCATCAACAGGGATAACTTTAAGAAACCTCCCTTCCCAAAAAGTATAAAATTGTGGCGAATCACTTTTTTTTTTTAGGGAAAATTTTTAATATTGTATGTATGCTTCGCCAATTGGGGAATATGTCCAAGCTCATACAATAGTATTTTTGAGAAGAAGAATTAACCTACTTAGTCTAAAGAGAGAAGGAGAGACATCTCTTTAATAGAGATGTGAGAGAGGAGTTGCATGGTAACTCCCATATCTACGAATGCCACATTTCAATAGTGTGTGAGACAAGTGCAGGATTCCTCATAAGGAGGAATAACTAAATAAGAAATTACAATAAAAGGAATTATCCTCACACTTGTACAAGAAGACAAAATAGGTGTAGGGATTCCATAAGAATCTCCTACTTACATTACTACAAGTAAAGATTAATGCTAACAATAGTCTCACCAATTATGGTTTGACATCAATGACAAAATAACAATTGTCTATATTGTAGCAATCTTTCCAACATTTTCTAGAGTGAAATTTGAAGAATTTAACGAATTGTTCGATGATATCATTTTTGGAGGAAATGATAAGATGAGTTAGAAGTTCTATAAATAATTGGAAAATAAATTTGAGATGTCAATGATTGGTGAAATGAATTTTTTTTTTTGGTTTGCAAATTTATCAAAGTTAGAATGACATTTTTATATCTTAGACCAAGTATCTTAAAGAAATGTTGAAAAAGTTTGGAATGGAAGATTGTAAACTTGTTGGAACACCTATGGTGACTGGACATAAACTTACTTGTAATAATGAGACTCAAGGTGTAGTTTAGACAAAGTAAAGATCTATGATTGGTGGTCTAAAATATCTAACTTACACTTGACTAGATATTAACAATGCAGTTGGTATTGTGGGAAGGTATCAAGAAGATCCTAAAGAGACACATGTTGCTGCTATGAAAAGAATTTTTAGATATTTGAAAGGAACAACAGACTATGGATTATGGTATGAAAAATAAGAAGATTTTATTTTATAGTCTTATACTGATTATAATTGGGAAGCAAATGTGGATGACAGAAAGAGTACTAGTGGTGGTGCAGTTTTTCTTGGGAAAAGGTTGGTTTCTTGGTTGAGCAAGAAGAAAAACTGTATTGCTCAATATACTACTAAATCAGAGTATGTTGCTGCTGCAATAAATTGCACACAGAGTAGAGTGGGTTTAACCATGGAGGAAACTCCATAGTTAAGCGCGCTCGAGCTGGAGTAGTATTGGGATGGGTGACCTCCCGGGAAGTCCCGGTGCTTCACCTCTGTGAGCATCACCTAGATCCAATGAGTGCTAAGTGTTCCATTCATTCTCATGAGAGATGGGTTCATGTGAACCACTACTCATGAATTATGGGTCAATGAGTTTGACTCAAAAACTACATAGTTGAATCCTGATAGCAATATCACAAATTGCACACAATTTTTTTGGATGAAACAAATGCTGAAGGACATTGGAATAATTTTTGAAGAACCAGTGGTTATCCATTGTGATAACACCAACACAATGAATATGTTGAATAATATTGTAATGAATTTAAAGACTAAACATATTTCTATTAAGTATTATTTCTTGAGGGAGAAGGTAGAAGAGAAAGAGATTAAACTAGAATATATTAGCTCAAAGGAACAGATACCAGATATATTTACAAAACCTTTTCCAAAAGATTCTTTGGAGTATCTCTAGTGTAGGAGCACCAAAATCCCAATGCTTAGACCAATTTTGTCTTGTAACTGACTCTAGGTAAGTCAGTTAATTTAGTTTTGACCTTAGAAGGTCTTGCAGTGTGTGTGACTAGATGGATTAGTAGTCAGTACTAAATCCAATCTAGTTTAGGTTAGTTTGATTTCTAAGAAGTTAGTCCTTAGTATAGGCCTAAAGTGGGAAATATGGTCTCAAGGTGTCCTAAACCTAAGAAAGGTGTGAAAAGAGCCTCAAAAAGCCTCAATGATGTTGATTCATTGAATGATATGGGTTAGAGGTCATAAAAGTTAGTTTACATCATTAACGCAAAATATGCTAAAATGTTGTCATGACAACATTTGCAATTTTGTAAATGTTGCATGCAATAATGAAAAATTTGGATTCCCTTCAAAGTAGGAATGGGAATTGAGTGTAAGTGGCCTAAAAACATGGAGGAGGAATCTTAGATAACTCATGGCTCATTTCCCAAGGTAGAGTGGCGATGTAACAAGTTTTTGAAAGTGAATGAAGCAAGTGTTTTGGTTTTCTGTAACAGTCGAGTTATTTTGATGTTAATAGTATTTTGATGGATTGAAAAGATTGATACAGTGTTGGATACATGTAGTAGGAATAGTTGTAAGAATTTTTATTTCAGTGAGCAAGTTGTTTAGAGTTTATTAGATTGGCTTAGTAAATTGTTTAGGATTTAATGTGGTTGCTAGTACAGACTAGGTAGTTTTAAGTTTCATGGCTCCCCCATAGAATCCAACCATGGTAAAGTTCAAAGGGTGGATAGTGTATATATGAAATTAGGAGGAATGGAGAACTGATTTACTATTTTTAAAGTCATGCCCTAGGTGAGAACTGATTAGGTGCATGACACAGCTAAGAGTGAATGCAAAAGAAAGGGTGTGTGCGAGTGTTATGAAAAAAGTGTGGTTTTAGAATAATTAGGATCCTATAGATCCCTATTTGTGTGCTAAGAGCTTGTCCAATCCATTTGGATATATTTCTAAGTAGAAATCAATAGACTACTTGTGAAGAGAAAAAATAGGCCTATTTTCCCTACATTTTAGCACACTGGTGTACAGATGACTTGGGATCCCAAGACCTTGAAAATATTTTAGGTCTTTGAAAGGGGTATTAGGATCCTAGGTTTTTTTATTGGGGTTGTTTGCAAGTTTTGTGAAAGAATCCAGAAAAACCCTCTGGATAGGGCTAATTGGTCAATTACGCCTAATAGCATCCTATAGAGAGTTAATTTGGAACTTGATTGATTATGAATTGAAGACCCAATACAATGGATTTGGAAGGATGTAGAATGAGTGTTTTAATGGTGGATATGACCCTTGCAGCATTGGTGAAGTTGATATGAAGGATTTGTGCATAGAATCCTTCAAGATAGAGTGAAGCGTTGAGACAAAACTATTGGTACTTGTCCTTCAAGGTTAAACAAAAGAAGAATAAATCTTGGAGTGGAGTTTGGATAGTCTTAAGCTTCAATAATTGAGGCTATTGGGGTCCTAGGAGAGACATTGGGATCCTTAGGAGATTGGAACAAGTGAAGTCCTTAGTAAGCTTGTGTGAGCACACCTTGGAGCACTTCCATCAGATTGGTAGTAGAGAATATTTGATCAAGATCATGGTTAATTTTCCAACCAGAAGAGTGAGTAGGAGAGTCTACAATGGTAACCAATGTAGAGTTGGATAGGAAGGTAGATGATAAAGAAGTTGAGAATATAAATCTCCAAGGAAGATTGGCTCAATTAGAGAAAAAGGTAAATGAAGTTGATGTAAAAGTAGAAGAAGTGAAGGATAAGGTTGAAGGGAAAGGAAAGGATATTTCCATAGATGATGAAGTACCTAAATCTGACCTTGTCCTTAATGAGTAACCATTATTGAAATATTTAAAGGCTATGAGTGGTAAAGAACTAGAAGGAGTTCCTATCTATACTAGAAAGATGGAACCATAGATAGTTCTAGATTGGATAGAAGGACTAGAAAAGAATTTTGAGTGTGATGGCATCACTGAGGCTCAAAAGGTGAAAGTTTCTAAAGCCAGACTAAGAGGGTCTACCCCCACTTGGTGGAAATTCATCAAAGATTAGAGGGAGAAGGAAGGAAAGAAACACATTGCCACATGGAGAGATATGGTTACAAAAATCAAAGATCCTTATATTCCTGAGGATTATGAAATCCAACTGCATAAAAGAAGACAAGGTTTAAGACAAAAGGACCTAGATGTAAAATCCTATACTGAAGAATTTTTGAGGCTTTTCATGAGGTCTAGAGTTGGAGAGGATAAAAAAGTAAAGGTAGAAAGATACCTTAATGGACTTAAGTGGACCATACAAGATGAGATGAGTCTTTTGACCCTAGACACCATTTAGAAGTGCTACCAAATTGCTATCAAGGTTGAAGAGAAGCTGAGAAAGAAACAAGACTCTAGCACTACCAAAGGAAGAGGTAGAGGAAGAGACAATAGAGGACAGAGAGGTGGATATGGTGATAAATTTTTTGAACCAAAGAGTCAAGGAGAGACTAAGCTTACTGAGCAGTATGAAGGAAAATCCAACATAGGGAGTAAAACTAGAGGAAGGAACTCTTACAATAGAGGAAGAGGAAAAAGTCAAGGAAGGGGTAACTATTTTTCCACTATGAAGTGTTATCACTTCAATCAGATGGGACATTTGGCATATAGGTGTCCAAAGAAAGAAACACTTCCCAAGGAAGTGATAAAAGGGTAAATTATGTTCAAGAAGACACTAGTGGTGGAGGTAAGCACCCTGAAGTACCCTTAGAGTTAGAGGAAGATGAAAATGTAATGATGAGGAGAACTCTAATTAAGGATCCAGTGAAAAAAGAGCCTATTCAGAGGAGATCACCTTTTAGAGTGAAGTACAAATTGATGGGAAAGGTTTGTAGAGTTATCATAGACTCAAGGTCTACTAAAAACATAGTGTTAGAGGAGGAAGTCAGCAAGTTGAAAATGAAAAGGATACCCCACACCAATCCTTGTAAATTCAGTTGGTTAAACAAAGGACAACAAGTCCTTGTCAATGAACAAGCTTGGGTGGAGTTTTCAATTGGGAGGTATAGGGACAAAGTATTATGTGATGTGCTACCTATGGGCACATGTTACCTACTCCTAGGTAGACCATGACAATTTGACCAACATGCCATGCATGATGGAGAAAAGAACTCATATTCTTTCAAGAAAGAAAATATGACATTCAAGATACAGTCACTATTTGAAGATGGAGAAATGAAATCATCTAGCCCCAATGTTCTCATGGTTAGTGAGAAAGGGTTCTTAGAATCCTTAGAAGGAGGAGTTTGTTTTTCAGTTGTGTTGAAACCAAAAGAAGAAGTTGCAGACAAGAAAATATGGAAGACAAAATTTCCAAAGGAAGTGTAGGAGATACTACAGGAGTATAAAGGCATTGTTAGTGATGGAAAACCATAAACCCTACCCTCTAAGAGGTTTATAAGCCACCAAATAGAATTCATTCCATCAGCTAGCCTTCCCAATAAGGCTACATATAAAATGACTCCTCAAAAAAATGAGGAAATAGCTAGACAGATCCAAGAACTCCTAAGCCAAGGTCTGATTAGGAAAAGTATTAGCCCTTGTGCCATACCCATTGTCTTATCCCCTAAAAAGGGAAGAAATTGGAGGCTATGTACTGATTCCAGAGAAATAAAAAAAATAACCATTAGGTATAGTCTCCCTATCCCAAGGATAGAAGACCTAATGGACTTTCTAGGTGAAGCCAAATTTTTCACAAAGATTGACTTGAAGAGTGGATACCATCAAATCAAAGTTAATGAGGAAGATGAATAGAAAAAACCTTCAAGACAATAGAAAGACTAAAATGAGTGGCTTGTAATGACATTTGGGTTATCCAATGCCCCATCCACATTCATGAGACTCGTGAATTAATTCCTAAAAGACTACGTAGGAAAAGTTTTGGTAGTGTACTTGGATGATATACTCATCTATATTAAGACAAGGGAAGAACACCGTAGACATCTACAAATAGTTTTCAAGAAGATGCATGAAGAGAAATTGATTATCAACTTGGAGAAATGTGAATTCATCAAACAAGAGCTAGTGTACCTTGGGTTTGTAATATCTCAAGGCAATATAAAGATGGATCATAGCAAGGTGGAAGCCATCATCAACTAGCCTACTCCAAGGATAGAAACTAAGGTAAGAATTTTTCATGGCTTAGCACAACACTATAGGAAGTTTATAAAGCAATTTAGTGAAATTTGTGCTCCTATGATTGATACTATCAAGGGTGGGATGAAAACTAAATTTGTATGGAATGAACAAGCTAACCATGAGTTTGAGTTTTTAAAGAAGAAGATTTCTACTCAACCAACCTTGATTTTTCCAAGATTTGAGAAGCTATTCACAGTGGAATGTGATTCTAGAAATGTAGTTATTGGTGTTGTCTTGAGTCGAGAGGGAAGACCAGTGGCCTTTCACTCTAAGAAACTAAGTGAAGCCAAGAAGAAGTACTCTTCTTATGACCTAGAGATGTATGCTCTAGTCCAAGCACTGAGAAAGTGGAGGAACTACTTGCTTCCAAAGGATTTTATAGTCTTTTCAGAAAACCAAGCACTAAGTTTCTTAAATTCAAAAGATAAGCTCAATCACAAGCATATGAAGTGGGTTGAATACCTACAAGCATACACTTTCAACATTAATCACAAGAAGGGATTGTAGAATAAGGCAACAGATGCCTTAAGCAAAAGATCCCTGATAGTACATGAGATACACTTGCAGAGGATGGGAATAGAGAGCTTCAAAGATCTATATGCAGAAGATGGAGAGTTTTGAAACATCTACAAGGTATGTAAAGAATACACAAATCACTTTCATAGTCAATTCTCTAAATGTACTTTGCAGAGTGATATTTTTTTTGAAGGAAGTCAATTTTGTGTTCCTAGAGGGTCTATAAGAGAAAATTTGATTCAAGAGAAGCACAATGGTGCACTTACTGGACATTTTGGTGTCAATAAGACCCAAAAATTAGTTCAGAGATTCTATTTTTGGAACAAGATGAATTTGGATATTAAGAAGTATGTAGAAAGTTGTGTTATCTATCAAAAGACAAAAGGTACATCTTCTAATGTAGGCCTTTACCAGCCTCTCCCATTACAACCATACCATGGGAATGTTTGAGCATGGATTTTGTAGTGGGATTTCCCAAGACAAAATAGGGAATGTATAGCATTTATGTTATTGTGGATAGATTTAGTAAGATGACTCACTTTGTACACTACAAGACAATCCATGATGCCAGTCAGATAGCTCACCTATTCTTCAAGGAAGTATTTAGAATACATGGCTTACCATTGAGCATAATATTAGATAGAGATACCAAATTCATAAGTCATTTCTGGAAGAATCTATGACAAAATCTAGGGACCAACTTATCTTTTGGATCTGCATACCATCCTTAGATTGATGGCCAAAATGAGGTAGTGAATAGGAGTCTTGGTAACCTCCTAATATGTTTAACTAAAGAGTATGGTCAAGTTTGGGACCAACTCATTGCGAAATAAAAGTATGCTTATAATCACACAATGAATAGGACTACTGGTAAGAGTCCTTTTGAAATAGGTTATGGCCTTCACCCAAGAGGCATATATGAGCTCTGAGATCTAAAGGATGGAGCCAAGGGAAGTGGCTATGTAAATGAGTTTGCACATTCTATGTAAGAAGTACATGAAATAGCGAGGAAGACACCCATTGAAAATACAAAGAAAACAAAGAAAAAAGTGGATGAGAGGAAAAGGGATGTCCAATTCCAAGTTGAGGATTTGGTGATGGTCCATCTAACCAAGGAAAGGTTGTAGAAATGAGTGCCACATAAACTTCAGATGAGAAGAATTGGCCCATGTACTATACTGGCCAAATATGGCACAAATGCATACAAGGTGGAACTTATACAGGATATGGGTTTATCTCCGGTGTTTAATGTATCAAAATTAGTATTTTAAAAAGGCCCAATACCAAATCTAGATCATAGTTTGACTGAAGTCATACATGAGGTGGAGGAACTCAATTTCCATCTACACCAATCAAGAAGGCAAAACACATACTAGATACCAAAGTCTACAAGAAGAAGAGAAAGAAGGAATACAAAGAACACTTGGTGAAGTGGTATGGACAGACAAATGCATATGCAGCTTGGGTAAAGGAGACAGAGTTCAAAAAGTTGGGCATTGACCCAAACTTACTCAATCCAAGGGTGGATTGAAGTATTTTCATTTGGGGAGGATGGTGCAAGAGCACCTAGGAAAACTCCCAATGCTTAGTCCAATTTTGGCTTGTAACTAACTCTAGACAAGTCAAAAACTTTGCTTTTGTCCTTAGAAGGTCTTGCAGTGTGTGTGACTAGATGGATTAGTAGTTAGGACTAAATCCAATCTAGTTTAGGTTAGTTTGATTTCTAAGAAGTTAGTCCTTAGTATAGGCCTAAAGTGGGAAATATGGTCTCAAGGTGTCTTAGACCTAAGAAAGGTGTGAAAAGTGCCTAAAAAGGCCTTAATGATATTAATTCATTGAATGATATGGGTTAGAGGTCATAGAAGTTAGTTTGCATCATTAATGCAAAAGATGCTAAAATGTTGCCATGACAACATTTGCAATTTTGCAAATGTTGCATGCAACAATGACAAATTTGGATTCCCATCAAAGTAGGAATGGGATTTGAATTCAAGTGGCCTAAAAATATGGAGGAGGCATCTTATGATACCTTGTGGCTCATTTCCTGATGTAGAGTTGTGATGTAACAAGTTTTTGAAAGTGAATGAAGCAAGTGTTTTGGTTTTCTGTAATAGTCAAGTTATTTTGATGTTAACAGTGTTTTGATGGATTGAAAAGCTTGACACAGTGTTGGATCCATGTAGTAGGAATAGTTGTAAGAATTTTTCTTTCAGTGAGAAAGTTGTTTAGAGTTGATTAGTTAGGGTTAGTAAATTTTTTAGGATTTAGTGTGTTTGCTAGTACAGACTAGGTAGTTTTTAGTTTCATGGATCCCCCATAGAATCCAACCATGGGAAACTTCAAAGGGTGGATGATTATGGTAGGGGAGCCTTTGTAAAGTGTATATATGCAAGTAGGAGGCCTGGAGAACTGATTTTATATTTTTAAAGTCATGCCCTAGGCAAGCAATGACTATCCGGTTAGGTGCATGACAGAGCTAAGAGTGAATGCAGAAGCAAGGGTGTGTGTGAGTGTTATGAACCAAGTGTGGTTTTATAAAAATAAGGGTCTTATAGATCCCTATTTGTGAGCTAAGATCTTTTCCAATCCATTTGGATATATTTCTATGTAGAAATTAGTAGACTGCTTGTGAAGAGCCAAAATAGGCCTATTTTCCCTACATTTTAGGACACTGGTGTACAGATGACTTGGGAGCCCAAGACCTTGAAAATATTTTAGGTCTTCAAAAAGGGTATCAGGATCCTAGGCTTTTTTGGGGGTTATTTACAAGTTTTGAGAAAGAATCCAGAAAAACCCTCTAGATAGGGCTAATTAGTTAATTAGGCCTAATAGGATCCTATAGAGAGTTAATTTGGAACTCAATTTATTAGGGATTGAAGACCCATTCCAATGGAGTTGGAAGGATGAAAAATGAGTTTTTTAATGGTGGATATGAGTTTTGCAGCATTGGTGAAGTTTATATGAAGGATTTGTGCATAGAATCCTCCAAGATAGAGTGAAGCATTGAGACAAGACTATTGGTAGTTTTCCTTCAAGGTTAAACATAAGAAGACTAAATCTTGGAGTGGAGTTAGGATAGTATTAAGCTTTTAGACTTGAGTCTATTGAGGTCCTAGGAGAGATATTGGGATACTTAGGAGATTGGGACAAGTGAAGTCCTTAGTAAGCTTGTGTAAGCACACCTTGGAGCACTTCCATCAATCTCAGATGCATGCTTGGGGTAAGAGTCCCTCCTTGTCATAATTGATTGATGCTAGCATGCATCAATCTAGTGGATCTCTTTATCATTTTATGGACTTGATGTATGGATCTACTCTTTAGGGGGAGTGATCAAAGGAATACTAGAGCACATTTGGGTGATCTTGCACCTGGCTGTTGGACATGAAGATTTGAAAAATATATAGAATAATAAAGATGAGTTATGGTACCCTTTTCCATTGCTTCCAAAGGGAAAAGGAATCTATGTGAAAATTCCTACTATTTTGGGGAGATTTGTGTTGACGATATTGAGAAGAGAAAGTATTTTTGAATTGATTTTGGGTTGATGAATTTTCCCATATGTTGCGATCAATGCCAAAGGGGGGAATGTTGGATGATATTAGTTTTTGGTACTGATCATGTTGCTAATATTCATGTTTTTTTCAGTGATGTCAACATGTATTTCTGTGGAGAGAACATACTAGTTACTTGACTGGCATAAGTGTACATACATTGTACAGATGTTTTAGAATGATCAAAGTTGGTTATATGAAGAACGACTTGTGTTGACCTTATTCCTAAGGTGGGTTGGATTTATGCTACATATTGTGGCTGTTATAGTTGTTTTGGTGAAGATTAGTTTTTGGACTGTAACTGTGATGCTTGATAGAGAAGGTCTCTATTTTTCTGGTATATCTTACTGGAAAAGATATTTTAGGTGATGCAAGCTTACTAAGTGATAAAGAACATACTGTGGAATATTGGGTTGTGTTTGATTGGCGTGAGCATTCTAGTGATGTCAATTGTGGCATGTATTATGGAGGATACCTATTTGGTGGCCAACTTCAGACATGTAGCATGTAATATGAATTGTGAGCAAGGATTACAGATCTGGAAGTATAAATGATGGATTGTAGATGATGTTTACTTGAACTATAGGTACCATGTGTATCTTAGCAAGGGGTTATATAATTATTTGTATATTGGGAAAGCCTAATTGGCCAACCTAATTAATTATTTGTATATTATGAAAGCTTAATTGGCTGACCTAATGATTATTGTAATAGGGTATATATGAGTGATCTTTTCTTTTGGAAAGATGTGGTAGTGGAAGAGAAGTGAAAGTTGCAAGGCTTGTTTTGTTGATGGATGTAGAGAAGAGTTTTGTGATAAGAATACTTGATTGGAACTAACCAAGCAAAGATAGTTTCTATTAGACAGTTCACTCAATTGTATATTCATATATATTCTTGTTTGAATTGTGAATCCTTGAGGGTGGCTTTAACCTTCTTTGGGCAGTGTGCCTGGGCAATGAGCCTACTACTTTTGTTGACTCCTAACAGAGACTTTGTACTATAATGTTGTAATAAGATCCTAATAGGGATAAATATTTTAACATGGATACTATACTCTTAGTACATTATTTGTGGGTGTTAATTCCCACTAGGATTTTACCTTTAAGAGGTTTTCATCAAGAACAAGTGTTGTGTTATTGTGTTGCAATTTACTATGTTATCATTTGTATTGAAGTTTTGGTTTATAAAGTTTAAAGTTTAATAATATATATCACAACTGAGTCACCCCCGTCTTAGTTGTCTTATGGACTGTTATTCCTAACAATTTATACCATTTCCTACTTTCCATTTAACACCTTTTCTTATGATTTCCTTATTTTTGAGAATATTTCTCCATATAAAGGATCCTCCAGCACTAATGTCACAACCAAGAAAGATAACAAGGTTTGGATGCTCCTTATTTTATTTATTATCCCATATCAAGGTTCATTCTCCCTTAGAATATTAATGTCTCCATATAAGTTTACCCATAATGTGATCATTTAGGTGATAATTTTGCGTAAGACAAGTCCCCATTTATTAACAGGTCTGCAAACCTTTTCCCAAGCAATGAGGGCTCTCCTTTTCTTTTTTTTCCATCCAAGTCCATAGAATTTTTTTTTGGATTTTTTCAATATCTTCTCCAAACTTCTTAGGTATTTTAAAGATACTGAATTCATAAAGAGAAAGACCTTGAAGAGTAGATCTTAAAATCTGAATCTTACCTATTTGGCTCAACAACATGCCTTTCCATCCAGCGAATGTTCTATGATATTTGTCACTAAAGAAATCTAGAAATACTCTAGGGGCTCTAAGAATAAAGGAAGACCAAGGTAAGTACTTGGAAGAGTCTCCATATCATAGCCTAAAATATTCTTAATTCCCAGTTATCTTTTTTCAGGAACATTAAAGAAAAAACATCGAGCTCTGCCCCAATTAATAAGTTGTCCCGAAGATGTCCAATATTTATTCAACACATTTTTTTATGTTGTTAGAATTTTTAACTGAAGCTTCCCCCATAACAGCTAAGTTGTCAACAAACTATTGATGGGAGCAAACTTGTATGGCAGAAGAAGGATTCAATCCTTTGAATTCCCCATTCATGACTGATTTCTCCATATACCTGCCCAAACATTCATCCATTATGATGAATAGTACATGAGAAAGGGGGCCCCATTGCCTTAACTCATGGAGGATTTGAAGAAAGAAGTGGGAGAACCATTAACTAGAATAGAGAAGGTGGCAGACGATATAAAATGGTAGATAAGATCAATACTTTTCTTGTTGAATCCAAAAGCCATCAACATTTTCATTAGAAAGTCCTAGTCCACCCTATCATAGGCTTTGGATAAATCTAGTTTGAGAATGAGGCCCTCCTACTTTGACGCCACCAATGAGTGCACATTTTCATATATAGAGATAATTGAATCCATGATCTGTCTACCTAGAACAAATCCATTCTGCTGCCAAGATATAAGAGAGAGAAGAATAGACAAAATCCTTGTGGTAAGAACCTTAGAAATAATCTTATAGGCCAGATTACATAAAATTATTGGCCTAAACTGATCCATTTTATCAGCCCCTTATTTTTTAGGGATAAGAGTAATAAACGTGACACTCAATTCCTTCAACAATTTTCTAGATCCAAACATTCTTTAACAACATTAGTAACATCCTTTTCAATAATATCCCAGTATTTCTGGAAGAAGAATAAAGGAAAACCATCCAGGCCAAGGGCTTTATCCCCATCAAAAGAAAAAAAAATAGCCTTTTTTATTTTGGTATTAGAGGGGATAGAAGTAAGACTAGCATTGTGGTGGTCCTTTAGGATTTGGGGGATACAGTCCAGAAACTCCCTTTGGTCCTCTTGATCTAGACATTTATCCTGTTGGAGAATGTTTTGAATTATTTTTTTGCCTCCATTCTAATAGCATCTTCATCATCTGATCTAGTACCATTTATGATAAGATTCAAAATTTTGTTAGCCAATTTGTGCTTAAGGATATTCATGAATTTTTTTTTAGTATTTCTATCCCCTTCCTTCAAGAAAATCTTTTTGGATCTTTGTCTCCAAAAGGTTTCTTTTTTATATATTATGTCATGGAGTTCATCTAATTTCTCATTTTCCTATTCTCTTGATATCTTAACATAACCTTCCTATTGAATTTTGTCTTGGATGGCTTTTACCTCCAAACAAATATTAGTCTTAGTAGAAAAGATATTGCCAAAAATATCCTTATTCCATAATTTAATATTCTCCTTTACATGTTTAAGTTTTTTAGCCAGAATAAAAATAGCAGTTCCTTTAATATTAATCTTCCACTATTCCTCAATTTTTTGTTCCAATTATAGATGCAGAGTCCACATCTTTTCAAATATATAAGGAAAATTTCTTTTCCTGGAAATGGGATCCACGAGGAAATTTATAGGATTATGGTCCGATCCTTCTTGCACATGGGTAGATAGCAAGAAATAGTAATGGGAAAACTAGTCATTGCTAATGAGGGATATATCAAGTCTAACTTGAATAATATCCTCTCCATTCCTTCTATTAGTCCAGGTGTAGTTAATACCCTCCAACTTAATATCATGGAGGGCCTATTCATTAATGAGATTCATATGGTCCATTCTTCTCTCCAAGTTAGTTTGGCTTCCTCCTTTGTTATCATTTTCTTTTAGGGGTGTTTAAATCTCCCATTATAATCCATTCGTTAGAGCTAAATTGTTTTCTCAAAGAGGACAACTTCTCCCAAAACACCTCTCTTCCATTTTTAGTATTAGGGGCATAAATATTGGTCAGCACCCAAGAGGTACTATCCTTAAGATGCCTAGATTTAATACAAGCCACATTGTTCCCCTGGTAGATAACATCACCTTTTATGATATCATAGTTCCACACGGTAGCAATACCACCCGAAGCACCTTCAGAGTCACCCCCATAGATATTGTCATTCTTAAAAAATCTGAGTTTCTCTACTTTCTCCTTAAGCCTTTTTAATGCATAGTTAAGCCTTAGGACTTATCATATTTTGCTAATTAATTAACATGGTGATGATATATATACTTGTATGTATCTTATTTTGATGTCATATTAGGATAATTATATACTTATGATCAAAGTTAATATACCGTAATGAATGCATGTATTTTGGTCTCAAATCTATGAGCATTGATGATTATCTCAATGATTAATTCCTTTGATATTTTGTTATTAATGAAGTCATATTTCAGAAGTTAAATCTCTTGCATTGATGCAACTTTGTTCCTCATTGCATTGATGAAGTTATATTCCAAGATTTAAATTTTCTTTGAAGGAGTTAATTATGCTAGTTAGTTACTTAATTGGAGCTCTTGGTTTTTCTTTTGTTCATGAAGAAGAAGTTATTGTAAATAATCCGCTGACACATGTTCAAATTTTGAGCCCACTCTCAGTTTAGTTGTGTTGATGTTCAACATAACCTTCAATTTTATTTGAAACTTTATAGACCTTGCCTGATTAGAGAGTGTTGTTGTAGGTTTGAATTCAAAAATAAGAGGATGTATTTATATCTTAGTAGATAGTCAGGAAAAAGTTAGTCATTCTTTAGTTTATGTTAGGAGTGATTTCATTTTTCTGAAAGTAGTTTTAAATTTAGAAACCCTGTTTCAATTCCGTGCGGGGGTCAGTTTAATGCAAATATCAAGTTGATCTAAAATTGTGTTAATATCTCATCAGAGGAGGAACAGGTCCCACTCGACCAAAGGGAGGTGATATTTTTTTCATTTTCTTTAGTATTTGATTTACTATTCATGCAATTTGTTATCTCTTAGTTTATAAGATCTGAATGTTGTAAGTTGATTTGATCTAAACTTAGTTAAATTACAATTCATGGAATGTCATTTAGATCAATTTCCTTTCAAAGTTTCAGTAGTAAATACAATTTAGATGAAGTTTTTTATGTCATTATCCATTTGAAATCACTAGAATATAGTGATGAGAAATGTTGGTTGTAATTATGTTGGACATAAGTTTATTGGGATAGAATGTTGAATTTAGGAAGTAGATGCAAAAAATTGTTTTTAGTTTTATGCTGGGATAATTAGATTATTTCCCTTACAATTAAATATTTTGATTTTATCACAATTAAGTAGTTAATTTCTATTAAAAATTTAGTTGTTTTCTCTAAGTTGGATACCACAGGAAATTCCCACTGAAACATGTTTAATCTATTTTATGGCTCAATTATTTCTAATCAGTAAATGCTTTAGGAATTAAATCTGGTAGCATTTAGAGAGTTAAGAGTCAAGATTCTAGTAGCATTTAAGTTGTTCTGATTTAGTAGGAATAAACTCCTAAGAGCTCCTAGCGGGCATGATTTACAAACTAGACACTTTTTGGCAGTGCAACCCCCCCACAAAATAATAACAATCTTTATCACTGACAGCCTTAGGACACACCTAGTTTGATATTTGATAAACTAAATGATGTAATGTGTGACATCAATGACCTCTCCAACAATTTGGATAATCAATACTCTGTTACATTTGAAGAACAACAGGAAAATATTGAAGATGAAATATAACAAGAAATAGAACAAGAACAACCAATTGTACAAGAACCTTTTTAGAAAAAAAACATGGGCGATAGAAATGCTAATAGGGATCCTCTTGATAGGAAATTTAAGTATATTATTAATCTTAATAGGAGAGATTATGAGCGTCCTATGAAAAATTTCTCACCTTCTATTTTAGCAACTTTTAGGGGAAAGAATTTTGAAGATCCTAATGAATTCCTATTTGAATGTAAGGTTTTGTATCATAAATATGGTTATACTGTTGATAATTAGGGCTTAAAATTGTTCCCTTCTATATTAAAGGAATCGGCTTTGAGAAGTTTAATGGACTAGGAGCAACCTCAATTTCAACTTGGGTTGAAATGAAAACAATAGTTCTTGATAAATATCAAGACTATCACTGAGTAACAGATAGAAAAGAAGAGTTGTTTAGAATGAGGCAAATGGAGGATGAAAGCCTTGAAGATTATGCTAGTAGATTTGAATTTTTCCATAGGAGATGTGCCAATGGATTGAATGTAGAAATCAGTAAGAAAGTCATTCTAAAAGGCATTTTTATGAGTCAAGGGAAGCCCTTAATTTGATGGGAAAAGAGGATATAAAAAAAATTTCAATAGAAGGTATTATTGAAATATGTAGGAACTATTCTAGGACCAGATTGGGAACTAGAGGTTCTAGAAGGAAAGTGCTAACACCTAATGTGTCACAGGTTACGAAGGAAATTGCAAGCCATAGTGGGAGCAAAACTAGTGTTAATGGAAACAAAGTTAGAATGAATTTCAACCATGGTAGAATCAGGGTGTAAAAAGACCTTGGGGAAAATACCCACTTCTTCTCACTAGACCTAGTTAATCTAATGATCAAGTGAACCAACCCTAGATACCAGCTCAACCTATCCCAAACCTAAAGAACTACAGGGCTCAGTAAACTCACAATGTTGATACTAACCCTATCAGTTTAAATTTTATTAAAATTAATGATATTCATATAAGAAACTAGAATGTTCCATCTAGACCAGATGTCATGGGCCAGGAAGGGGAGAGGGTAGTTAAAAAAAGATGAAACCCAAGTTCAAGACAAAACAAAAAAATGTGCTTGGCAAAGCACCATTTTTAGAGCACTTTAAAAAGGATCAAGAAGATATCGATAACTCCTAGATAGATCATGATAATATTATGGATTCATAAATTCTTAGGGAGTTGAAGAAAATCAACAATGAAATTCCTTTGCTAGAAGCTATTAGGGAAATTCTAGATATTAATCAATTATTCAAATCACTTTGTATTAAAACACCAGGAAGAAAAATTAAAATGGCTTCGACTATCCAAGTTGCAACTAAACTTATTGATGTTTTGACAGAGAAATTAATTCCACAAAAGTATAGAGACCCTAGGAGTCCTATGACCACTCTAAGGATATCAAGGGTAGAGATACCTAATGCATTGATAGATCTAGGAGTTGCCATAAATTTCACCACTAGTGATATAGGTGAGAAATTAGGATTTACAAGTGTTCAACCAACCACAAATATGCTTTAGTTGGTAGATCAATCTATTTCCAAATCATAAGGTCTCCTTGAAAACATCACACTTACCACAGATACTTAGGTCTACCCTATCGATTTCTTAGTTTTTAAAGGAAGGAAGAAAGAAATGGGATATCCAATCATTTTGGGAAGACCTTGGTTGGAAATAACTCTAGCATTGATAGACAATACATCATGAAGTATGACAATATCAAATGGGTTTAGGAAAAAAGAAATCTCACTATATCCTCCAAAAAACCTACATCACAGATAAATACCTCACCTTTGGTAGATGAGTAAATGGATGTAGAGGGTGATGGAGTGGTAGAGTTAGCAATGATAACATTAATGGATTATTTTGATGACTTCAAAGAATTTTTTGAAATTGAAGAATATTTAGAGGAAAATTCATGAGAATGTGTACCCCAAAGATATATTATGACTAATGAATCTATAAAATAAGAAGAAATTGCTAAGAAAAATGTGCATCAGACTGTTAAAATTAATAGCTACTAAGAGGGGGGTGAATCAGTCAAAATAGATAGTAAACAAATTCAACCGGTGATCTAAATAACCATTGAATTACTTACCAAACTACAAATCATATAACTAATGAATACATAAAAGAAATTAATATCAAGCATCCAAAAATTCATCACACATGAAACATATATTTTCCCATGGAAACCCTTCTAAGAGGGAAAGAACCATGGTGGGGATGACACCCACAAGCCCAATACTACATTAAATGAGTTTTCACTATTAGGAGCTACAACTACCCTTTTTGAGGGTTCACCCTATTAGGAGTGACTAGTATAGTGTTAGGAGTACAATTAGATCAGCTATGATCTACCCTGCTAGAGGATTTCAAACCTTAATAAATAAGTTACCATGTTAAAGGATTTATAAAAAAGAACCTATTAGAGTTCACCTGGTTAAGGTGTTTTGCTTGTTGCACCTATTAGGGAACAAGAAGATTAGTGATATGGATGTAGCATTGATTTCTTGTCAGATCCAATATGTTCTATGTACTCTATAATTTATCTCCACTCTCTATCTATCATATTTTTTATTGTAACCTCAAATTGAAATCACAAAACCCTAATTGCATCACCCAAAATAACTTGTACAAATGACTTTTCAATATGAGAAGTTCCCTCTATATTAACAAATTCCATCGACATAAAATGATCTTCAAATTACTTTCTTGCGTAAGAACCATGTGTAAAAATGATAATCTCAATGACTAAAATAATTTATCATGACTATGTTAGGTCAAGATAGGATCTGCAAGTTATATCTCCAAAGTAGTCAAACACATTTTGACTTCTCCTTTGCAACACCTCAAATATGAATTAAATGTTTTGATCGATCTCATAAATATCAAATTATTGAATGTATAACCTTTGTTCCATGTCATCATATCATTAAAAATAATTAGACATACTTTACCACTCACTGATCTGTGATCTACTGACTGTTACTCAAGAATATGATTGTTCTACATGTCTTAATGTATGTGAAAAAAAAACTATCTCATCGATCAACCAAATGAGTTGTGTTTGGAACCACATTACAATCTAAACATTTTACATCTATATATGTGACCACTCCTCATAATTCCACTTCTACTATGATCGCCACAAAATTAATGTTCTCAATATCTACCAATCTTATGGACTTAGCCAATTTTTAGTATTACCTTCTTGCCGATTGTATCTTCACTTCACCTATAGCATTTCATGACTGTATTGACTTGGTTACACTGTACTAACTTACTTTTCATAAATTCCAACCAAATAAGTGACTCCTTATGATTGCACCTCAATATCCATCACAATACCAACAATCTTCCAACACAATAGCAACAATTCCCCGCTTTGACATTGATGGAAAACACATGCTAATAAATGCATGCTAACTAATTACAATCATTCAATAATAATCTCAATATCAACTCATGACTCCCTATACATATACTCCCCATATATGCATATACTTATCCTTTGAAAACAATGACAAAGGTACAAAAACTAAAATCTATGTACATTTAAATAAATCTTACTTACATCCTGTCAAAGATCACCTTGAACTTTATCTTCGCTAAAGCCAAGGATGTTTCCCATACCTTCTGCAAGTATCCCATAGAAATTATTTTCTCAATCAAACTAGAAGCAAGATCATCCATGCTATCTAGAGTTCTCATTTGAGGTAAGGAAAGTATGTCTTCTTCCTTCTTCACATCCAGTTGCATGACCTCTATTGTAGGGGATAAGGATGATTGAAGTTCCAGTAGAGTGAGCATTTTATTCTCTTTCTCATTCTGAATATTCTTAACCTTGTGTGATATTTTCTTGAATTGACTACTGTAAGTAGTGATTAAACCTGACAAAGGATCAAGCTAACCTCTAAGATTCTCCAACTCCTTCTAATCTTTATCTCTATTTTGTTCCAAATCTTAAACAAAATCAAGATACTTTGATATTTTGGTAATAAATTGACTTTCCTTAGTCAATGTAGGCTTAACTTCCTTTATAAAATATGAAAATTTGATCCTATCTATAGTAATATTCTCCATCAACTTACTTATCATCTTCTTCTCTAAGTTCTCTATAAGATTCACTCCACCTGACTACAAATATAATCCTTGATCTAGAATTGCCTTAATAAGAGTATCCATATGATCAATAGGAGTATCATCTTCATCATATTCTACCTCAGGGACTAAATTGGATAGAATGTCTCTAGATTTCCTTAATACTCTTGTCTTCTTCTTCTTTGTTCTCAACTTTTCTCTTACAACCTTTTTCCTCAATTGTTCTAAAAATTTCATCAATTCCTTAGGTTTCAATTTGGTTATATTGATTAGTGTGGTTTGTAATTCTTTGTAGACACCTAAAATTGGTCTGGTGTTCTATTTCAACTCAAATATGCCTTTCAATCAAATTTTCTCTAAACTTCATCACAATGGACTAAATCATCTCAAATGGACATTGATTAAATCAAATTGGGACAAAATCAATCAAATAAAAGGATCAATTAACAATGATATTAATTAATTAAATATAAGCCTAAAGGGATTAATCAAACTATATAATTGATTTTAATCAATTAATTGTATAGTTTAAATAAAAAATCAAATCCAACCTATTCCCCTACATGGCTAAATTAATTAATTGATTGAATTAATTAAATCCTAATATATTTTCTCAAGGATTAAAAGAGCCAATGATAATTGAGAAGGCAAAGCACATGGATCACTCAAAATTTTTCATCTCTACCACTCATTTGACCCTTTTGCATCTCAACCACCCATTCTTGTCATCTTGTCCCAACCTTTGAGACAATCATATAAATTGTCCCCCCATTTGAAACCATTTGAAATCCTCTCACTCATCCAAGGCTAAACCATGATAAATTGACTCTACCCCCTACACTTGGGAAAATCCTATGAATAGAGAGAATTTTGTAAGCATAAAAAATCATATACATTCAAATGAAAAGCATCCATACTATAGTCAATTTGAGAGCAATATCAAGCAATATCAAAGCAATTGAGAGCATTGTAAAAGAAAATTTAGAGCATTTGAGTGAATTTTTGTGGCAATTTGAGAGAATTGTGATCTAGATAGGCATATCAATATAATTTTCTCATTCTAGGACTGTCACGAGTAGAGATTAAGGCTAAGAGCTCTATTAGCATGCTTAGTTAGAGATCCATAAGATGCTTAATGATTTTCTTTCAATTCTTAGCTTAATTGTTGATATTTTTCCATAGAATTGTTAGGAAATAAACTAATCTCATGAAGGTGTAAAAATCACACACACACTCTTCTTCATAAAATTCATCTTCTTCCTCTTCTACAATAGTAACCAGACTTAATTTCCTCTTAGTCTCAAGTTCTTCTTCAATCTTGTTTTGAGTCTCATCTTGCTTACTTCTACTGCTTTCTCCTCTTCCTTCTCATAAATCAATTCCTCTGCATGTTCCATAGGTGATAGTGAGGATGAATCTTCTTTACCAGTAATATCTACAATTTCAATCTGATCTCCACCTATTTGTGGTAGACTGATATTTAAAATGTATATCTATATAAAATGTATCATCTCCCTATATAGGTTCATTGAATTCTTCTTGAACTTATTCTTCTTGTGTTCCTATGTCCTTTATTTGTAGTAGCTTCTTCCATGTCTCAAAAATCTCATTATGTACACCCTATGTGTCATCTATTAGAATTCTAGTTTCTCTACTCTTAAATTTGAATTTATACATGTGAGCATTAATCATTATCTTAGCATCTTCAACACATAGTTTAAGTTGCACTTGGATTAGTTCTCTTTCCATAATCTCTTTGTTCAATTATACTGTAGTGCTCCATCTAGCATCAATCAACTAATGTCACTCATCAAGAATGAGAGAATGGATCTCTAAAGGTGTTCTGCAAAATTTGTGAAAATTATACAAAATTTCATCTTCTAATTTATTCTTGTCTTCATTACTCCCCAAAGTGTATCTTCTTCCAATAGAAGCAAGTCTACCACTGTCCACAATACCTTTTGCACTATCATCAATGGAAGAGGCCTTCTTTGTCTCACCACTCTTTTTCAGTTTAGAGGCATCTTTGTCTAATTTTTTCCTTTCTCCCTCATGCTCATAATTTTCCTTCTAACCATCCTTTACCTCTATGGATTTTCTCTTCCTCATGTAATTTTTCTTTGGAGTAGAAATGCTTTTACTTTTCTTCCTTGATAATTCCACTTTAGAATTAACTTCACTAGTAGTTGGTTTTCTCCATTTTCTCTTCACCTTAGCTTTAGTTTCAGTTGTAGTAGCGCAAGATGTTCCTACATAACTACTTCCAAACTTATTCTATAGGCTAGATACCATTCTCCTTGTTTTCCTTTTAATGACTAGTTTCTTCAATTCCTTTTGAATTTTCATAAATACTTCATCATGGGTTCCAAATGTCTATGCTTGTTTGTCTAAGGGTTTTGAAAAAACCTCATCAACATGTAAAGTTACTAAGTCATTCTCTACTTCACATCCCATAGGAGGAAGCCAATATGTCCTAGGTTCCACAACTTGCACAATACATGAATCAGTGTCCACTAGAATAAAATATCATTCTTGTAATTTTCCACAATTCTAGTTGGAATCCTCTCATTTATCCTTCTTAGATTGGAAATATTTGAAATAACCCCACATGACATTATTGAAGTTATCGCCTAATTCTTTTATGAATTCACTCATCTAAATAACTACCAGTTTTTCCTTTGACCATGTAACATTTCCTCTACTAGGGAAGAAATTTTGAATATAGAAAAACATACATAATAGTAAGGCACCATACTCAAATGATTGTCTCTTAGCTCTCTTTATCATTTTCATATTTTTCAAGAGCCAACTTTTGATCATCTCACGTAGATCATACACTGAACCATCTTTAACAATCTACTAGGCAACATGAATAGCACCACTAGGCACACTATTAACTTGACTAGACTGGTAAACTCTATAACCTATCACCATGGATGAAAAGAAAATTTCATTGTCTTCAATATGATCCATTATCATTTCTCTATCATCTTGTTTGGATTTAGTTAGTTTAGTGACCAAATGAGTTACCACTGTTCTCAATGTACAATCCAAAACTTATGCTTGAAATCATGTAACCCTGTGAATCATTGTCTTCAGAATCTTGTGTAGTCTATCTAGCCATATGAAATGATCATGCACTCTTCTTATCACATAGAGAATCCAATCAGGATGGAATTCAGTGGGAATGTCCACTACATAAGTCAAACCCTTCTCTTATAGATGTTTGTGCTCCTTAATCAACATACCATTGATGTACACACCCTTGTATTCTTCCTTGATTGATTTATCTCCTAATTATTTGATTCTACAATGGAATAGGATTGAACATCTTCAATCAGCATCACTCCCTAAGGGATTGTGGATAAGGCACCAGATATATCAATCTCGACCACTTTTGTTTGATCCACTTTGAATATAGGTCGAGTCTCCTCAAAGATGTTAGCCAGAACTTGAGTATCAACATTATTTTCCATTTAGATCAATTGCAATAGTGAACAAATAAAAAAAAGACTAAACCAATAACTTTTAATACACCGGTTAGAGATTCACAAAAACTTGACATCAATTTAGCTCAAAATCTCAATCAAAAAAGTAACTATTCCACACAATAGCTCAAGATAGCTCTTGAACACTCAAATGAAATTAAAGGTGTGAAATGAAGTTACTTTTACCTCTTTCATCATTAGATAAATAAATGTTGCATACATCAATGGTAGTAATAGTTTCAAGTAAGTGGTTAACACGTATCTACCAATTCATACTCAACCACCAATAATAAGTGCTATCAAATAAATATCAACCATGAAATCTCAGTGCATTCTACACACAATCACAAAAATAAAATATAGAAACTTACACCATAATGTGCACATAGATCTTTACCACTCTTGAATCTATGGGATTGGTAATAGATTTTTCTTTAAGTGCTCCTCCTAAGAAAATAATATGCTTAGTTCACCAATGGAACCTCCACATTTCCTAAACTTGTGGATTTCTCAGTCAACTAAAACTAATTTAGTTCACCTTTCTTTACCCATGTCTTCTTCATCTCACTTTTGACTTCATCAACATTAGTAACCTTCTTTCCTTTCCTATCTTCTGACCGATTAGGAAATTGGTTCCTAAACATATAGTCTCTACCCATATGACCTATCTTATGATAGAAAAAATATGCCATACAGGTTGACTTAAAAGAACCAACATTACCTCTTAGAGTTCTCATTCTGCAATTTACTACTAGGTGTCCATAATTACCACATAAAAAACATGTATTGTTGAATTTTTTTTCCTTTCTAATAGTATTCACCAGTGTGATAGGTGACCTAGGTGCATACATTCTTGACCTATAATCTCTAGCTTTGTGCCCATATTTGTTGTATGTAAAGCAATATCCATTAAATTTACCACCAATGGATCTACTGCTAGACCTAAATCTACACTCATATGCACTATGAATATACTTGTGACAATTATTTAAATAACCATCAAAAGAGTGAGGTTTATTCACTAATTTTATCCTACACACATTTGCAATATGACCAAGCTTTCCATAGTTATAACAAGTAGGTTTGTTAGGTTTCTTACTTGATATGATCGGATCTACCTTCTAATATTTTTGTATCTCCTTAGGTTCATATTTAGAGGACTTGTCAATTTCAAATGTTCCTTCTCTTTTATAACCTAGACCGGTTGTGTCTTCGTGTCTTCTTTGGCTCTTCAGTTGTTCATCAAGCTTTTGTAAGATTTCATTATATTTCTTTATCTTTTCATTCTCATTTTTAGTTGCTTCTTAAATGTTTCATTCATCTCTCTAAGCCTTTCATTCTCATATATTACTTGAATATTCTATACAATAGTATCCTACGTTTGACTCTAATATATAGAAAATTCATGTCTGATTTTGATATGCTCTTCATATTTTTCCTTTAGAGCATCATCAAAAATTTTCTTGGCAGCTTTTGCAATCTTCTTTGCATCTTTAGCTTTTATTTTTTCCTCAAGGACTTCAAACATCCTAATATATTGAATTTCAAGTTCTCTTTTTAGATTAGCCACATTTTCTTTGAGACACTTGTTCTTAATCAACAGACCTGCAATTTCCTTCTCAGACTCTTCAAATGTACTTCCTTCAGATAGTTTTTCTATGTAGTGTTGGATTTTACTTAATTTTGCATTGAGTTCTCTCCTTTTGGAAAGTGAATTCTTTAAATTTTCCTACAAATCAATGATAATCTTGTTTGTCATCTCAAGTTGCATCTCATACCTATAAACCTCTATGATAGTGGATATTTTCCCCAAGCTATTAGGATTATCACCAAGAGGACCTATGCTTTGATACCAATTGTTGGAATTAATAGGTACTGAAAGGGGGGTGAATCAATCCAAACATATAGTAAACAAATTCAACCATTGATCTAAATAATTGTTGAATTAATTTCCAAAATACAAAGCATATAATTGATGAAAATATAAAAAGGAAGGTAATATCAAGAATCCCATGGTGGGGATGACACCCACAAGTCGAATACTGCAGTAAATGAGTTTGTCCCATTAGGAGCTACAACTACCCTTTCTAAGGGTTCACCCTATTAGGAGTGACTAGTAAACTATTAGGAGTATAATTAGATCAGATATGATTTACCTTACTAGAGGATTTCAAACCTCAATAAAGAATTTACCCTGTTAAAGGATTCTCAAAAAGAACCTATTAGAGTTAACCCAATTAAGGGATTTTTCTTACTGCAACTATTAGGGAACAACAAGATTAGTGATTTGGATGTAACACTAAATGCCTTTCAGATCCAATATGTTCTTTGTACTCTATAAATTCTCTCTACTCTCTGTCTACCATATTTCTTATTACAACCTAGAATTAAAGTCACAAAACCCTAATTGCATCACCCAAAATAACTCTTACAACTTAATTTTTAATATGAACGGTTCCCTCTATATAAACAACTTCCACCGACATAAAAATGATCTTCAAAATACTTTCCCATAAAAGAACCATGTGTCAAAATGATAATCTTAATGAATAATATGATTTATCATGACCGTATTAGGTCAAGATAAGATCTGCAAGTTATATCTCCAAAGTAGTCAAACATGTTTTGACTTCACCAATGCAACACCTCAAATGTGGCTTAATGTTTGCATCAATCTCATAAATATAAAAAAATGAATGTATAATCTTTATTCCACATCATCATATCATTAAAAATATTCACACATACTTTTTTTCTCACCGCTCTATGATCTACCGACTGTTACTCAAGAACATAAGTGTTCTACCCATCTTAATGTTTTTGACAACAAAAACTATCTCACCGATCAACCAAATAAATTGTGGTTGGAACCACATTTCAATATAAAAATTTTGAAGCTATATCTGTGACTAATCCTCATAATTCCACTTATACCATGATCATCATCAAAGTGATGTTCTCACTGTCTACCAATCTAATAGATTTAGCCAATTTTTAGTATTACTTTCTTATCGATTGTATCTTCCCTTCACATGTAGAATTTCATGACTGTACTAACTTAGTTGCACAATACTAGCTTAGTTTCCATCAATGAAAACCAAATAAGTGACTCCTTATGATTGTGACACAAGGAGGGTAAGGAAAAAGAGGGCCCAAGGCACTCCCAGCTATCTAGGCCTCCTTACAGAACAACTCATAAGCAACAACACAGAAACAGAGAGAAGGAATAGTTAGATGATATTAGTTTTTGGTACTGATCATGCTGTTGATATTCATGTTTTGTCACTAATGTAAACATATGTTTCTATGGAGAAAAATACTTGTTACTTGACTGGAAGAAGTGTATGGATAGTGTACAAATGATTCAGAATGATTGAAGCGGGATATATGAAGAATGATGTGTGTTGACCTTATCCCTAAGGTTGCTTGGCTTTATGTTGCATATTGTGGATGTTACAATTGATTTGGTGAAGATTGATTTCTAGACTATAACTGTGATGCTTGACAGAGCAGGTCTCTATGTTTCATGTATATCTTACTGGTGAAGATATTTTAGATAAAGCGAGCTTACTGGTGGAAAACCAACATATGTTGGAATAATGGGTTGAGTTTGATTATTGTGTGATTACTGGTGATGTCATCTATGGTGTGTATTCTGAAGAAGACATATTTGGTGGCTGACTTCAGACATATAGCATGTAAAATGAATTGTGAGCATGGATTGTAGATCTGAGAGTATATGTGATGGATTGTATTTGATGTTTTCTTATTATAGGTACCATTTGTATCTTAGCAAGGGTTTATATAATTATTTGTATATTGGAAAGCCTTAATTGGCTGACCTAATTAATTAATTATGTATTGGGAAAGCTTAATTGGCTGGCCTGATTAATTATTATAAAGGGTTATATATGAGAGATCTTTCCTTTTGGAAATATGGGGTAGAGATTAAAAATGTAGAGAAGAGTGGAAGTTACGAGGCTTGTTGGCTGCTAGATATAGAGTAGAGTTGATGATTGTTATACTTCATTGGAACTTACCAAGGAAATATAGTTTCTATTAGACAGTTCAATGGATTGTATATTCTCTATATGCACTTGTTCGAATTGTGAATCCTTGATGGTGGATTTAATCTTCTTTGGGAAGTGTGCCTAGGTAGTGAGCCTACTACTTTTCTTGATTCTTAATAGGATATGTCTCCTTACAGGGACTATGTACTATAATGTTGTAATAAGCTCCTAACAGGTCTATATATTTTAACAGGGATACTATACTCTCAGTATATTCTTTGTGTGTTCTAATTCCCACTGTGGTTTTACCTTTAATAGGGTTTCCTTCACAACAAGTATTGTGTTGGTATTTACTGTGTTATCATTTATATTGTAGATTTGGTTTACAAAGTATAAAGTTTAATAATCTATATCACAACTGATTCATCCTCCATCTCAGTTGTCTTGTGGAATATTAATCCTAACAATTGGTATCAGAGCTACTAGTCCTTAGAGAAAAAGTTGAACAACTTGAGGTGATCCTGAAGATGACTTTCTATAGGAAGGATAGTCCAAAATTTGATCTTGAAAACTTTGACAGTTGGAAGAACAAGATGAGAACACATTTTCTATGTTTGGGAACTACCTACTAGATTATCAGAAAGGAGAGTGAAAATATAGTGACTAAGGATGAACTGGAGAAGGCTACTGAAGATGAAAAGACTCTATTTTCATGTAATATGGTTGAAATGGAATATTTGATTAGCGCACTTTCTGAAGGTGAATTCATAGAAGTAAAAGACTTGGACTCTGTACATAAAATATGGACAAGACTGGAAGCATTATATATTGGACATAATTTTATTAAATAGGAAAAGATACAAAGATGGAAGACAAAAATGGAATCAATGAATATAAGAGAAGATGAGAACATTAGGGCATATGCACAGAGAATTATACAAGTGGTTACTGGCATTGGAAACTCTAGAGGCACTTATAGTGAGGAAGAAGTGATTGCGAAGATACTCAGATCTTTGGCACCTATCTACAAAACAAAAGTACAAGCTATAGAGGAGATTATACCTTTGACACCAAACTTTACTAGAGAGATGTTGATTGTAAAGATAACTACTTTTGAAGCCACATAAATGGGAAACACTTTACCTAAGTTTGAGTCATCATTCAAGGAAACCATGCATAAGAACAAACTACTTTATTTGTAAATGCAAGCACCATCAATGGTGACCTGAGAGAAGAGTTTGGAGAATATGATGATGAATGGGGATAGATACAAGAGGAAGAGAGAAAACTAGATGAAGTGGTTCCACTAATTGCTAGAAGAGAAAAGAGAGGTAAGGGTAAATTTAAAGACAAATTACCTTTGAAGTTTTTTTCATATAACAAGATTGGTAATTTTGCATCTAGATTTCATACAAGGGTTCCTAAGCACAAACCTAAGTTTTACAAATCAAATTAGCCTTAGTATCTTGTGTTGAAAATAAATCTGAATGGGTTATAGATAGTGGTTGTTCACATAATATGACTAGAGATAAAAATAATTTTGTGAGTTTGGAAAGACATGATGGTGGTGTTTTCAGATTTGGTGAAAATACTCCTAAAATTATCATTGGAGTAGGATCTATTTATCTAGATGGTAAGACAAATACTGACAATATAGTACTTGTTGATGAACTTAAGCATAATCTATTGTGTGTTGGATAGCTAGTGGAAAAGGGTTATCAATTGAAATTCATTGATGGGAAATTTTCTATCAAAACTAAATCAAGAGATTTGATCACATCCGGTACTAAATCTAGAGGTAATGTATTTGAATTGAACACATATAAAGCTTCTTGTTTTATTGTGAAGGTTGATGATAGTTGGCTGTGGCACAAAAGATTTTGACATGTTAATTTTGATAACATTGTGAAGGCGAGCATGAAAAAAGTAGTAAGAGATCTACCTAATATTGTGAAGCCATCTAACACTATGTGTAGAGAGTGTGTAATGGGGAAGAAGACTAGAAACAATTTTGGTGCATATAAATCTGTGTGGTCCTACAAGGGAAATATCATACTATGGTGAAAGGTACTTTATACTTTTTGTTGATGACTTTTATAGGATGATGTGGGTTACATATTTGAGAGATAAATCTAAAGAATTTGACAATTTCAAGTTATTTAAAGAAAAAGTTGAGAATTAATCTAGTGTTAAGATAAAAATTTTGAGATCAGATAGAGGTAATGAGTTTACATCAAAGTTTTTTAATTCATACTATGAAGAGCATGGAATATTCAGACAAATATTTGCACCTAGGACACCACAACAGAATGGGATTGCAGAGCGATGAAACAAAATTATATTGGATGCTGCAAGGACTATGTTTCTGGAAGGAAATGTATCACATGTTCATTGGAGAGAAGATGTTGGTAATGCTGTGTACACCTTGAAAAAAATTCAGATTAGAGAAGGTACAAGTAAAACTTCTTATGAATTATGGTTTGATCATACACCTACTATGAAATATTTTAGAATATTTAGAAGTAAATTTTATATCAAGAGAGATGATGAGATAGGTAATTTTGATGCTAGAAGTGATGAAGGAATTTTTCTTGGTTATTATGCTAAGATTAAAGCATATACAGGTTACAATATGAGATTGAGAAAGTTGATTGAAAGCACAAATGTGAGGATAGATGAAAAGTTTTAGATTCAGGAAATAATATACAACTGTGGTTAGATTACAAAGATGAAAGAGGTTATTATTGAACCTAAAGAAACTTTGATGATTGAAGATGTAATTGAAGATGAACTGACTAAGGTTACTAAGAATCCAAATACATTGAGGTATGTAAAGAAGAATCATCCTGAAGATCAAATAATTAGTGATGTAAGTAAAGGCATGATTACTAGATCTAAAGTTAGAGATGAATTTTGTTTGATTTTTCAATTTGAGCTGAAAACTACTGATGAAGCATGTAGATATGAATCTCGGACCAAGGCTATGGAAGAAGAGCTTGAGCAGATAAAGAAAAAAAAAACTTGGGAATTGGTTCCAAGACCTAAGAACAAAAATGTGATTGGTACTAAATGGGTTTTTAGAAACAAAATAGATGAGGAAGGAACAATGGTAAGAAACAAGGATAGACTAGTGTGTAAAGGCTACTCGCAATAAGAAGGCATAGAATATGAAGAAACATTTTCTCTTGTTGCTAGATTGGAATTTGTGAGATTATTTCTTGCTTATTCTTCACATAAAGACTTTAAAGTTTATCAAATGGATGTGAAGTCAACATTCTTGAATGGTTATATGGAAGAGGAAGTTTACATTGGGCAATCTGATGGTTTTCCTTTGACAGATGATGAAGACATGGTTTGTAAGTTGAAGAAAGTAATGTATAGACTGAAACAAGCACCAAGGGCATGGTATGAAAGGCTAGAAAAGTACATACTTCCTGTAGGTTTCAGGAAAGATAATGTTGACAGTAATTTATACTTAAGAACTAATGAAGATGAAATTTGGATTATAGAAGTTTGTGTTGATGATATCATTTTTGGAGGCAATGATAAGATGAGTAAGAAGTTCTCTAAAGAAATGGAAAATTAATTTGAGATGTCAATGATTGGTGAAATGAAATTTTTTCTTGGTTTACAAAGTAATCAGAGTAAGAATGACATTTTTATATCTCAGACCAAGTATCTTAAGGAAATATTGAAAAAGTTTGGAATGGAAGATTGTAAACCTATTGGAACACCTATGGTGGCTAGACATAGACTGAATAGTAATGATGAGACTCAAAGTGTTGTTTAGAAAAAGTATAGATCTATGATTGGTGGTCTACAATATCTAACTCACACTAGACTAGATATTACTAATGCAATTGGAATTATGGCTAGATATCAGGCTGATCCTAAAGAGACACACTTTGCTGCTGTGAAAAGAATTTTTAGATCTTTGGAAGGAACAATAGAATATGGATTGTGGTATGAAATATTAGATTATTTTACTTTGCAGGATTATACTGATGCTGATTGGGAAACTAATGTGGATGATAGAAAGAGTACAAGTGGTGGTACATTTTTCCTTGGGAAAAGACTGGTTTCTTGGTTGAGCAAGAAGAAAAATTGTATTGCTCAATCTACTGTTGAATCAAAGTATATATCTCCTACAATAAATTGCACACAAGTTGTTTGGATGAAACAAATGCTGAAGGAAATTGGAATAATTTTTGAAGAACCATTGGTTATCCATTGTGATAACACTAGAAAAATGAATATGTCGAAGAATCCTGTAATACATTCAAAGACTAAGCACATTTCTATTAAGTATCATTTCTTGAGGGAGAAGGTAGCAGAGAAAGAGATTAAATTGGAATACATTAGCACAAAGGAACAAATAGTAGATATATTTACAAAACCTTTGACAAAAGATGCTTTTGAATATCTCAGAAGAATGCTTGGGGTGATGGCCCCTCCTAGTGGTATTTAATTGATGCAGTCATGTATCAGTCCAGTGGATTTCAGAGCTATATCATTTTTTGGACTTGATGTATGGATCTACTCCTTAGGGAGAGTGATTGAAGGAACAGTAGAGAACATTTGGGTGATATTGCACCTACTTGATTGGACATGAAGATTTGAAAAAGATACACCTTACAGAAGACTACTGATGAGTTATGGCACCCTTTTCCATTGCTACCAAAGGGGGAAAGAGTGTTGGAAAGAGATCAATTTTGTATGATGTGATATACTTTTTGGTTTTCATTTATGGAAACACATCTAGCATACTGATTAGTTCATTTAAAGTTAAGTTTTGTTGACTCTAAAATGGGCTAAGTAGAGAAGTAGAAATACAGAGGTATTTTGAGTATCAAAGATCGAGATCAATGAGTTATGTAAAGAGAGATTAGAAGAAGATAGTATGAGGTATGTGTGACTTCCACTTAAGATTGATTTGTTTTGGACATGTTTATATCAAGTTAGAGATATTTGAAGACAGACAAACAACAACAGAATAGTGATACTGAGGAGCTAGATAGAAGCGATGATTCAGGGAGTTTGAAGTGGACTCCTGGCAATCAGAGTTGGATTATGATTGTTGATAGCCTATATTTTGATTATGTAAGAGCCCCAAATATTCATTTAATATTTTCTCTATTAAATGTATTTTGTATTGAGAGCCGACTATGTAATATTTGTATTTGAGAGATGACTTGGTAAAGCAGAAAGATATATATGTAAGATCTTTTTTTGAATGAAGAGAGAGTAGTGTGAACAGAGTTTTGGATATGATATGCAAATGGTAGAGAAGAGGATGGAAAAGATCATTGAAGAACTATGACTGAAACTATCTAAGTATTATAGATGCTTTTTTTGTTCATTACAGAGAACATTTTGTAATAGAACTAAATTTTAAGAGTTGTATTCTTAGTTGGCCCCTAACAGGGTGTTGTATACCTTTAATAGTGTTGTTATTCCTTTAACAAGGAAATGTACTATGTAATATTCAGCTCCTAATAGGGCTAGGTCTCTTAATAGGGACACTATACTTGAGTGCATGCTTGTGGGTACCATCCCCACTGGGGGTTTCCCTTGGCCAGGGTTTCCTCAACAACAAACAATGGTGTTATGTGTACTGTGTTATTTTCTTAAGTTATTTTTATTTTTGCAAGCTAATGGATTATTTATAATTGGTTAAAAAGTTTTATTAAGTGTTGTAATACTAATTCACTCCCCCTCTCAGGATTACCTAATCCTAACAATTGGTATTAGAGATTTTGACCCTTGAAGAGAAAGTTTAATAGCTTAAGGGAGATCAGAATGGATTTAGATAGTTTTCAAGAAAAATTTGATGCTGCACTTGAAGACCTTGATAAAGAAAAAGTAGAGAATGGAGAATTAAGATTCAACATATGAAGAGCTGAGAAATTTATAAAGAAACTTAGAGACCAGCTTGAACTTTCCAGAAGTCATAGACATGATCTTGTGGTTTACATAAAAGAAGATTTAGGCAAAGATAATTCATATTAGATGAAGCAACTTGAAGAAGAAAATGAAACCTTGAAGCTTGAAAATGAAGCCATGACTAAAGAGATTGAATTAAAAAAAGATTCTAAGAAGAAGATTGAAGATGCATTGAGTACTGCAAATGTTTTGATGGAACAAATGAAGAATGAGGAAAAAAACTACAAGAACAAGTATCTAGAATTGGAGAAATATAATCAGATCATAAAAGGTGAACTTGTTGAGGCAAAGAAACACATTGAGAAACTTCACACTAGCAATGATTTGATCGATGAAAAAAGAGACAAACAGAAACCTAAAGGTGATATGACTGGTGTTGGATTCAATGAATCTGAATTTTTGAAGAAACAATAAGAGAAATATGATGCAAAGATTGATGCTAAAAAACCTACTATTGAAGAACCTAGAGAGAAGATTAGACCCTTCAAGGGTAGATTTTTTGGTTGTAACAAGTTTGGACACATGAAAAGAGATTATAGAGGTAATGCCCCTTTTAAGACCTTTTCTGGTTATTATTTTAATTGTAATGGATATGGGCACAAGAAAGAAGAATGCAAGAAACCTAATCAATATGGGTATAGACAAGACAATGGAAGAGAACCCATAGTGAAACCTACATGCTACATATGTAATAATCTTGGACACATTGTGAAGTATTGTAAGCTGCAAGTAAATCAAGAAAGAAGACCTCCTATATGTTACAAATGTAATAACCCAAGTCATATAGAAACATTTTGTAGGTATAATGGAGTAAACAACAGAAGAGTACCACCTCCTATGAATACACAGAAGAATGAAAATGATATTGGTAAAAGTGTTGAAGATTTAATGAATGATTTTGATAGTTGTTTTAAGAAAGCAGGGGATAACAACAGTAGTAAGATATGGAAGATCAAAGAGACAAGTGAGACATTGGTTCTGGGAGAGATAGTAGATGCTACTGGATCTTTCCCTGATGGTAACAAAGAAGAATCGACCTAACTGGCTGATCATGGCTTTAGGGGGAGCATTGGATGAAGATATTAGAATATATCAAGCCCCTGATTTTGCAGATTGAGCTCTAGCAAGCTTAGGTATGATTATGGCTGACATCATGGAGTATATATTTAAGAGCACAACATTGGATGATGCTTATTGTGTGATCGAGAGATTTATAGCCGACTAGATAGTATTGGGTAATGTGAACTTTTAGAAAATTAACATTGGATAAAGCACCATATGATTATCTATTTCCTTACTATTTGACAAGCATAAACCTATGGAAATTAGAGAGCAGAGAAATTCAGTCTATCCTACAATTTATATGCATGATCGATTGAAGTCAATACTTAGAATTCAATGTGTATGAGGTATTTACATCATCTAGCTATGGATGCACCTGTTATTTATGATGTTGTAGATCAACCTAGATATAAATTCAAGAAACACCCTTTCAAGTCTTGTGAAGAAGACCCTGAAGGAGCATTTTCTTAGAGACCATACAAAGTTTTACACATAGAAGACATTAGGGCATACATTTGTTGTAAGTATGATATATTGGGTATTCAAGAAATTTATATTGAAATAGATTATATGAATGAAAAATGAATTATGAGAGATGAATAAAAAAATGTTTATCAATTGAGCATTATGAAAATTCTAGACTTATATGAATTCGATGAAGAAGAATGGTTTAAATATTGTTGAGAAGAGTACATGATCAGTTCATTTGGATAGGCGAGTAACCTGTGAAGATTTGTAGTGAATTGATTCATGAAATTACTGAATTGGATAATACTAGAATCATTCTTGTAGCAGAGAACCATGTGAAGAAGCAAGTTGAAACCTTAACACACTCAAAATGAGAGAGGCAGGCTATGTCAGTAAGCAACATTGTGCAACAAGATGTAAAATTGATTGCTATGATACTTGGTTACAAACTCTAATATAGTAGTATACCTAATTCAGTATTTGTAGGAGTTATCATGATGGCATATAAAATGGTGAAAGAGAATACTAAATACAATCTATGTGAAGTGTTAGCACAATAATTTATGGAGAATCTAAAACTAATAAAGAAAGATAGATTGAAGACCTTCAGATTTGGTTCACTATTGATGCATATGTACTTATACATTGAGCATAAATTTCCATGAATGCACCCTAGTGGTTGGAGAAAAGGAATACCTACTGGAATACAAAATTCTGATTGTTACAAAAGACAAAACAACACATGGGTTGATGGTGAGTTGTTTGGTATGATTAAGATTCTTCAGAGGCAGATGAAGGGAAGATACAAGATACCTGAAGACTTAGATGAGAAGTACAAGGATACAATTTGTTTCATGGTTTAAAATAATTGTGTTTTCTTTGAGGTAGTTATACCGAGGAAGAAATGGTGTTATCTTATGGGATATGATGTAATTTCTGAGGTATTAACTATACAAATTGAACATGTACTAGCATTTGAGATAGATACATCTGAGGAGAGATGGGGAACTTGTGAGGAAAAATCAGCTAAAGTAAGAGAGGAATAGACCAGAGTCTTGAGGAAGATAAAAGTAGACAACATTGTGCATGAATGTGGTATTAAGGAAGGATTGACAGGGCAACAGTTGAAGGAAGTTAAGAAGAAGTTAGCAGAGCGATCTTATGGATTAGAAAGTACTACTACTATAGCCCTTACACCTCCTAAAGTTGTGATGGTAGATAGTCCACCTCCTACGGTTATTGATCTAACCTCCCCTCGACCACAACATACCTCGCAGGTAGAAAATATTATTCCTAGAGTGAGTACCAGATCCAGTAGACAAATTTCACCACTTAAAGAACCAAGCACTGTGAGAGAAGAGAAGAAACTTGAAAGTGAAAAACATATATGGAAACCTGACTTGAAGATGATTGAGAATTGAGCTATCAAGCAAGGGAAGTAAGTTTCTATTAACAAATACTATGATAGGTATGAGGAAACTAATAGACTTTGGATTGACGATGTTGTAGTCAATCATTTACTTATTTTCAAAAGGAATCTATTGGAGATAGAGGGAAGTATACCTGAAGAGTTATATGGTAGATTGGAGACTAGGAAAAAACTATCACAGATTGAGGATTAAACTATCAGAAACTAGTAAATTGATAATATGTTGCATGTAGTTTCTATGCAAGAAAGAGAAAGAATATTTAAAGAAATGAAACCTATATTAAGAACTAAGACTAGACTAGTGAAGATTATGGAAAGAAAATATGAAGTTACTGAAGAGACTCAGAAATCACTGGACTAGATATTAATGAACATTATTCCTAAGATGACCCCACTTCCTACAACTACTTTTCCTACACCCTTAGGAATGGAAAAGAGTTCAAAGATAGCTAAGGAAAGTGTTGAGAAGAGAGAAGTTGATATGCAACCAAATTTCTATGTTTTTGGTGTGCCTATGACTCTTGATACTTCACTTGATGAGAAGGACCCATTTGAAGAAAATATTAACAATACAGTGACTAGGGAAGAACGAAAAAAAGAATTGGAGTAGAAATAAGTAACAAAAAATGTTGAAGTCAAGAATGAAGTTGACACATATTCTATCTTATTGTTGGCAAGTAAAGAAAAAAATACTGATATGAATGTTGATTGCATGGATGAGGATGAGTTGGTAAAATTATCTTTTACTGCACTTACTAAAGCAAAGGAGATATCTAACAAGAAAAGTGACAAGAAGACCAAGGTGATGTCTAGAGAAATTGATAGTGTGAACAAATTTCTCCCAGCACCTATTGTTTTTCAAAACAAAGATGATGTAGAGAAACTAAATTTGGCACTTGATGCATTTGATAGACGGTATGAGAACTTGGTAAAGATTGTAGAAGGACAGACAGAAAATAATTAATCAGAGAGGAAGCTATTCAAATTTTTCCAGTCTATCTCATGGGACTTGGGAATTCTAAGAACTAGTACAACAAATACAAAGAGTTTTATCATACATGGAAGGAAACTATTCAGTTATTGCATAAACCCTATTAGATATATTGAAAATGTTGAAGACATTATTGCAAAGGATAGGGAAACCTTGAACAACATGATGGACAATTGTGAGAGCTCTTCACAATCTATATTGGAATTAGACAAGGAATTAAAAAGAATTTAAGCTAAAATGAATGTATTGGATATTGAGAAAGGGAGATTTTTGACAAGGTTTGGTTTGCTGAAGAGTTTAATCACTCCCAAGCTATCAATTATTGAAGCCCACTTATCAGACATGGAGAAAGATGTAGAATCATTGTCTAACTCTATGCTAATAGAGTTGAAAGAAGCAGAGACAACATCATTTACATTAAATGGAATAATTCATGTTATTCAACTTTTTCTTAAGTCATGGAGTACAGAAGTGAAGATCTTGGAAGATTCCTTTCAAAATATTTTAAAATTGGTAAGCAAGCCCTAATTTTATTAATTTTTATGCACCTTTGTAATTGTTGTTAAAGGGGGAGAAGAGAGAATAAAAAAATTAATAGAGGAGAAGAGAGACGAGAAAAATGAATAGAGGAGAAGAGGAGGAGATAATGTATAAGGGAGAAAAGAAAAAGAATAGTGGAAGAAGAAGGAGAGACAATTTTTGTTTTGTTGGAACACTTAGACATTTTTTTTGTTAAGTGTTGCCATCAATGCCAAAGGGAGAGATTGTTGGAAAGTGATCAATTTTCTAAGATGTGATCCAATTTTTGGTTTTCATTTATGGAAACACACCTGGAATACTAATTGATTCATTTAAAGTTAAGTTTTGTTGACTTTGAAATCGGCTAAGTACACAGAGGTATTTTGAGTATCAAACATCGAGATCAATAAGTTATAGAAAGAGAGCTTAGAAGAAGATAGTATGGGGTATGTGTGACCTCCACCTAATATCTATTTTGTTTTGGAAATGTTTATAGTAAGTTAGATAGATTTGATGATAGATAGACAACAAAAAAACAATGATACTGAGCAGTTGGACAAAAGCAATGATTTGGGGAGTATGACGTGGACTCCAAGAAATCAGAGTTGGATTATGATTTTTGATAACCTATATTTTTATTATGTAAGAGAACAGAATATGCATTTGATATTTTCTCTATTAAATGTATTTTTTGTTGAGAGCTGACTATGTAATATTTGTATTTGAGAGTCGACTTGGTAAGAAGAAAGATATATATGTAAGATCATTTTGTTGTCATTTATTACTTTAGTGTTTTACATTTCACATAAGCATTTATGGATTGATTGGTATACTCTACATATTTACTGAGTATTGATAAATATAGTTTACTGCTTATCGGTTATCAAGGAGAATAAGGACAGACAAGGTAAACCGATAGACAGTTATTTTTTTTAAGTATTTCAAAGGCATGCATCTTGTAGGGACTTAATAATTGGAGAAGTATTGATTGGTGGATTAAAGTTTAAATTGGATAAATTTTTGAGGCCACTGATTCACCCCCCTCTTAGTTATTACTAACAATTGGTATCAGAGCTTGTGTGCTTAGAAGGAAGGTTTCAAGACCTAAGTAAAGATCACAAGATGAACAGATGAGATGCTCCCAAGTTGAACAAGGACAACTTTGATTCATGGCAAAGTGGGATAAAGTTTCACTTATCAGGTATTGGAAATGATATTACTCAATACTTAGATACTGAATATGTGTTGTCTATAGGACCATTGATAGTAGATCAATTAAGAGTAAAGCATGAACATAACTGTGTGGTTATAGAGCTTTTAGCCTCACTCTCTGATGTTGAATTTGAGGCTATCAAAGATTGAAAAAATGAAAAGACAATGAGGGACAAGTTGAAACTTGTACATGGAGGTGATGCAAATGTTTTGAGAGCCAAGGTAGAAAGCCTTAGAGGAAAGTTTGATGATCTCAGAATGAAAGAAGGCGAAAACATCACATAGTACAACACAAGAATAAAAGAAGTAGTCAATGCTATACGAGGTGTTGGAGGTACACTTGAAGAGGAGATAGTAGTAAGTAAAATATTAAGAAACCTATTTCCTATATATGCTATTAGAGTCTCTGCTATTCAAGAAATGAGAGAAGTAGCAAATAATACAGTCACTCTTGATAGCATGATTGGTAGACTAATTTCATTTGAGATGAATAACTTTTATAATAGTGTCTTACCAAGCTTACAGTCTACATTCAAGTCTTCTATGAGAATAAGAAAATCTAGTCAGAGAAACTCATCTAAGAGAGACAGTGAAACCAAAAGTGAAGAAGAAGATCTAGATGAAATTGAAGCACTCATGGACAGAAGAATGCTAAGAGGAAAAAGAAAATACAAAGGTAAGTTACCACTTGTATGTTTTAATTATAAAGAGATTGGACACTTTGCTGCAAGATGTCCTAAAAGAAAAGATGATAGAAGTGATAATAGATCTTTTGAGAAGAAATTTGACAGAGGTGAAAACAAAGATTATAGAGGTTACCGACGATCAGAAAGAAGTGATACCCGAGATTACAAGGACAAAGGAAAGAAGGCTAGCTATCTAGCTGCTTGCAAAGATGAAGATACTGACACCGAACTGGATGATGATGTTGAGATAGTGTTTGTAGCTGTGAAGGATGATTCAGATGAAGATGAAAGGTATGAAGAAACTGCACTTATATCTAAGATTAGTAAAAATGATATCTGGATTATAGACAGTGGTTGCACTCACCATATGACAGGTGACAAAGAAAAGTTTAATACTTCTGAATACTATAAAGGTGGTACAGTAAGAATGGGAATACATTTGAGAACAAGAAGGCAAAGATCTTCAATGAATCAGGAACACTGATTGGTACTGGTGAACAGACCAAAGGTAACTTATTCTATCTGAATGATACTAACCCCACTTGCTTGATGACTAGAAACGA
>MU224882.1:2276794-2295574 GCA_018584345.1 Thuja plicata | reverse complement strand
TCTGAAAATGATATGGACAAAGTTGATAAGGCATTTGTAAGCACTGAAGAAATGTGCACTGATGATACCTCTGCACAACAAGATGAAGTTCCCATCAATGATCAAATTGACATAAATGAAGATACTCAGGATGATACTCAAGGTGATAAGATACCAATAAAACAGATACCAGTAAAGGTTGAATGCATGGATACAAGTTAGAATACTATATTCTCACCATCCACTCAACCATCTACCTCATTGTTGTCAAGGTTAACTCCTGATTTAACAAGTATAGATGCATAGGGAGAAGAAGACCTAATTAAGATCAATGTTCTTGCTATGGAAAAGGAAAAAAGAGAAACAAGTGATGAGAAATCCTCACTTTTTGGAAATAGTAAACATATTGAATGACTTAGTGCCTGCTGATCGGAAAGTAGCTAAAGTCCAATTAGTTGAAGATGTGGACAACATTTTGTCAAACTTCAAATCACACTTTATAAGCTTAGTAGAATCTGCTACTAAGATTGCAGAAGATGAATAGAAGAAGGAGAGACTAAATTGTTTTTAAAGAACTTTACCTTAGACTTGAACTCCTTAAAAATTGGGCAATCCATACTGAAAGAGTTGGCAGCTAAAGGCAAGCAAGTTATAGCCAACTGCATGGACAGAGTGAAGTTCACCTCTGAGCACACCAAAAAGGTAGAAGAGGAAAATTTAATGGTGGATAGCATCAAAAAATCAATTGAATCATCCATGCAAGACTTGAACATATGCAATAATGTCTATCAAGGATAGTTGGATAAAATTGAGAAGGAAAAATTGGAAATCAGCAAGATAAGAATAAGACAAACCCAGTTGAGAAATGCACTTGTGCCATCTCTAGCAGTCCTTAATGAGAACATTAAATAGATTGATGACACCATGGTGACATATGATCAAGGTCCTTGCATGGATCTAAGAAATATGGAGAAACTGACATATGCCCTATGCACATATCTTCAGACAGTTGATGTTATGCAAGTATTTTGGGAGAAAGAGATTCAATCTCTTTAAATTGTGTACCCTGAAGTTTACATGGAGTAAGTATGCAAAAGAGTTACTAGTTTTTGTACAGATTTGTCATTAATGTCAAAGGGGGAGTGATATAGAATGTGTATATGTGGAAAATTATATGTATATATCAATAAGATGTTATGATATACAAGTCACTTTTTGTGTTAAGTCATTTTGAGTAACTTGGCCATATTCCTTTTTTTCCATAAATGACAAAGGGGGAGATTGTTGGAAAGTTGACTTCCTGAGGATGCATGATTCATTTTTTTTTTCATCATGGCAACAAAGTCATGTTTAGTTTCTGTCATGAGAGACAAATGACTAAGTATGAAAATAGGGCAGACAGAGATACTCAGTGATCAACACATCAGTGCACGTGTGAGAGATCAAGTCAGTGTATGCATGTTTAGATATATGTTGTATGACATGTGTACATGCTACATCTAGACATGCATAGTATGGAACAACAGTATGGCAAAGTTACAAGAAGATTAGTAGACCAGTAGTCCAGAAGATAGAGCATGGAAGCTGACTACTGTTTTGATCAGCGTGAATTATTTTGTAATGTAATGGCTAAGTGCCTTTGGTTCTATGTTTATAATGATGTAATTAAAATTTTATTAAACACACTTGAGCTGACTTGTTTGAAAGTGTTGTATATTTTGTTTTAGGGCCGACTAGTGTTTTGTTTTGGGTCGCGCCTATTCGGATATAAACATATAAGTATGTAATGTAAAGTTATGTTACAAGCATCGATTATTATGTAAGATGAAGATACAAAAGTGCAGTACAATGAAGTAATTATATGATATAGCTCTTTAAGAGAGTAAGAGCATTTGCACATACACAAAACTGATCAGACAATAGTGTCATCACAACAGTTCATTTTGATATAGTGCATATCATCTTTCAGAAGGTTGTAGCCTTCATCCTATTGGGCAGTGAGCCATATACCTTTAACAAGGTTTTTGTAAAAGAATACTAATAGGGTCAGACCTTTAACCAAGTCATTGTACTTAAATTGTAAAGACTGCTTCTAACAGGGCAAAGGAACTTCAATAGGTTCATTATACCTAGTACAATATTTGTGGGTACTAATTCCCATCGGGGTTTTCTTCTGATCAAGGTTTCCCCGTAATCATATCATGTGTTATGGGTTCTTATGTTAAGCTTCATTCTATGTATGTTTGATTTATGTTTAAGTTGCTAAAAACTAATTAATAGACAAACACTGATTCACCCCCCCTCTCAGTGTTTCTAACATCTTCAATCTCTGTAACTGCCATAATTTATTCACATAACTCAAATGAAACTTGATATATAACTTGGTGTGAATGAACATAGCATCTAGAACATGTATACACCATGGAAATGAACATGCATAGGTCCAGAATATTTGTACTGATAATTGTACATAGAACACTGATGTATATTATATGTTTTCATCAATGACAAACATACAATCAATTATTTTCATAGAAGAAAATCTCCGACACTTATTTCATGAAGGAACACTTTTTCAAATGTATAAGAAAATTTTCCTTTTTCAACCTCTGCAACACTTTTCTTATATGCATTAAATGTTCTTCTCTGGTCTTACTAAATATCATAATATCATCCAAGTCTACAATCACACATTTATTCAAGAATTTCTTGAAAACCTCATTCATGAATGTCATAAATGTACTCCGTGCATTAGTTAAACCAAAGGGCATAACTAACCACTCCTACAAACCTTCTTTTGTCTTGAAAGTAGTCTTCCATTCATCACCATCTCTAATTCTGATCCAATGATACCCACTTTTCAAATCAATTTTGGTAAAATATTCTGCTCCACTCAAATAATCCATTATATCATCAATCCTCGGTATAGAAAACCTATACTTAACTATTATCTTGTTGATTTATTTTGAATCAGTACACATTTCCCATTCTCCATTCTTCTTAGGTGCTAACACTTCTCGTACTGCACATGGAGTCAAACTTTTTCTAGTTAAACCCTTGTTCAACAACTCATGAACTTTTTGGTTGAGTTCCTCATTCTCAGTCGGTGTCAATTAGTGTGGTTCCTTGTTTGGAAAAATTTCTCTAGGAACCAGATCCATACAATGACTAATATCTCTCATCGGTGAAAAACCACCAGGTACATTATCTGAAATGATATCCTTATACTTGGTAAGAAATTTCTCCACCTCTATAGAAACTTCATCTTCTATATTATCACTCGGTTAGTTAGTAATCAAAGCATAAAAAATATCATTCCTTTTCAAATCCTTAACAAAATGTCTACCTTCCATCAAACAAAATTTAAAAGATGTACACATCTCTCCAATAGATTCTTAAGGCAACGGTAACAATATTTTCTTCTTTCCATCAACCCAAATAGTATATCTATTCACTCTTCCATATAGAATGTCTATCATATTTCTAAGGTGTACCCAACAAAATTTGACAACAATCCATTGGAATAATATCACACAACACTTTATCATAATACTTCCCAATTTTCAAATTCAAAAAACATTTCACTCACCATTAATGTATGCTCATCCTTGATCCATGAAATCTGATAGGGCTTTGGGTTCTTCATTCTTTACAACTATAAAATTGTGACTATCTGCTCAGATGCAAGATTCTTTGAGCTTCCACTATCAACAATTACTTTCCAAACTTTGTCTTCAACTCTGTATCTAGTCTTGAATAAACTTTTCCTTACATGATCTTTCTTATCTTTCTTACTCCAAAGTATTCTTCTAATCATTATATTTCCTTCCTTCTCAAGTTCATTCAGTAACTCCTCTTGCACCAAAGCATTTATGCTACTACTAACTTTCTTTCTTGCATGTGTACACTCAAAATATCTATGTCCTTCTTCACCACAATCGTAACAAGTTCCTTGAAACCCTCTTCTACTATAACCACATTGGGAGTAGTTTCTTCTTCCTTGGTATGAAATTCCACCTTTCTATTTGGTCTTTCCTTTTTCTTGATATATGTCTTGATTTGTCTTGTCCAGATTAGATCTACTATTTTCACCATAAGATCTAACTCCTCCTCTAAGGAATCTACCTCCTCTTCCTCTTTTCCTTTGTTCATATCTTTTGTACAATTTCTCCTCAACTTTTAGGGAAAAATGATATGCCTCTTCAATTCTTTCCATCTTTACGAATCTGATCTCATCTTGTATAGAACTTCTTAATCCATTTAGATATCTTTCTATTCTTTCCACTTCATCTTCAGCATGTCCAGATTTGATGTCCAATCTGTAAAATTCCTTGGTGTAATCTTTTACTGAGCTACCTTTCTAATTCAAATTTTGCATTCTCCTAACTAGGTTAATTTGGTAATCACAGGGTAGAAAATTGCCTTTCAATTTGTTTATCATCTTATCCCATACCTTGATCTTGTCTTTACCTTTCTTCTTTCGATCCAATTGTAGATGCTCCCACCATAATGATGCATGACCTTTCAAATTTATGCTTGAAATCTTTACTTTTCCTCCTCTGATACATTTTCATACTCAAAGTATTTTCCCATCTCGGTTATCCATTATATCAATTCATCTAAATCCAACTTTCCACTATACTCAAGATAATTAAACTAAGGCGTGGACTTAAAACTTGTCAAAGCTCATAGGAATCTCTCTTCTTCCTGATCCATCATAGGTGTAGGTGCAACTTCTCCTTGGACTTCTTCAACTTCAACATCAATAACATGTTCAAGTTGTCTTCCTCTACACTAGGTTGTCTCAACAATTTCCAATCTTGTAGAAATCTATCTTAGCATATCAACTAGACCTTGATCTCCATTTTCTCTCCCACGAACTATCTTTAAACCCTATACAATTGTAGGTCAGATCTCGATCTTCTAACTCATAATAGTATCAACCAACTAGGGTTAGGGCTTACAAGAAGGAACCTAGATCTCACCTTCATTCAGATACCACCTGACACAAGGAGGGTAAGGAAAACCAGGGCCCAAGGAACTCCCAGCTATCCAAGACTCCTTGCATAACAACTCAGAAGCAAAAAAATAGAAAGGGAGAGAAGGAACAACAAAACTTTTTATTATTTAATCAAACTTATTACATGTCAGGTTGTAAGGACTTCCCAGTTTCAACCATATACATTCAGATCTTTACAAGATAATCATCATACATGTGAGGTCATAGAAATTCTATCTTAATATACTAACACTATATTCTATATCTCTATACCTCCCTCATCTAAGAATAAAAAACCAAATATATACAAGGGCCCACCAAGAGGTCGGCACTCAGATACTAAAGAATCAACATAGGAAACAATAAAGACCTAGATTTAGGTCCACACATATCCAAATGAGAGATCCCAACATTAATCATGCTATGGAAATTAAATTCATAATTCAGACAGAAGATCCAACATAAAAATACACAACTCAATAAGAAAGCCAACCGAGAACAGAGACTAGTCAGTGAAACCACCAAGTAGTCAAACATCTACCAAGACTCGTTGATAAAGTAAGATATAAAAAAGTAATCGAGCTTGAGAGGAGAATAAAAAAGTCTTCAACTGAGTGAACAAAATAAGTTACCAAACACTTTAATGAGAAACCGCCAACAAGCTACCAAACCAAAGAAAACATATGTTTGGTTGATCAAGATTGCAAAAGAAACCTAGATGCTCCTACATCATATTGCACCTCAATATCCATCACAATACCAACAATCACCAACCAAAATACCAACACACACTACATCACATCTTTTTCCACTGAATACACTCATAGGATAACCCACTAAAGAATCCAATGAAACAAAAAAAATCTTGGTGAATAAGGATAAACCTCTCTTCATAAGTCCAACTTTGTTTCCCAAACAAGAAAAAGACTTTAAAAAAGTGTTGGAAAAAAAAAAAAGAAGCATTTTCTTGGGAATACAAAGATATGAGATGGATTCATCCAGACATGTGTACCTATTACATATATATTGAGGATGTTAAACCTGCCAGACAAGGGCAGAGAAGAATCAATCCAAATTGTAAAATAAGAAATAGAAATGTTACTAAAATTAGGATTTATTTATCCTATTTCTAATAGTCGGTGGGTTTCCCCACTAGTCATAGTGCCTAATAAAAATGGTAAGTGAAATGTGTTTGTTGATTACAAAGAATTGAATAAAGCCATTTATATATTAGGTACTCGAAAATCTTGTTGGTAGCAGTTACTTGTCATTTCTTAATAGATTTAGTGGATATAATTAGATCCAAGTAGCTCCTAAATACCAATACAAGACCACATTTGAGTTCCCACGGTGACCTTATCCATATAATATTTTTAATTTTTGCCTTTGCAAACCTTGTTACCTTTCAAATAATAGTTTTGGCTATTTTTGCAGACCATAGTACTTCTTGTGTTGAAGTATATATGAATGCTTTCACAGTTCATGGTAAACAATTTGAAGAATCCTTAGAGAGTATAGAAAAATCTCTGCAAATATTTAGGGATAATAAACTTTCCCTAAACCATGAGAAATTTTCTTTAACAATGAAAGGAGTTGTATTAGGGTATCAGATATCTCAGGATGGAATCAACATTGACCCTGAAAAGGTATAGATTATCAAACAAATAACTGTCCCAAAAATTAAACTGATGTGAGAAGTTTTCTTGGACATGCAGGGTACTACAAAAGATTTATAGAAAGATTTAGTAAAATTATTGAACCCTTATTAACCTTTCTCAAAAAGGATATTGAGTTCAATTTGACAGAGGAGTGTCAATAATCATTTGAAATAATCAAAAAATATTTGGGGACATCCCTGTTGGAAATTTGCCTCTATGCAAATAGTTGATTGTATGTTTGTCATTGATGACAATATATAATATACAGTGGTGTTCTATATGAAATTATCATTATAGATGTTTTGGAGCTAGGTGTGTTTATTTCCATGGTATATAAATGTTCTAGATGATATGTCCATTCACACTGAGTCAGATATGAAGTTTTAGTTGAGTTATGTTAATCAGTTATGGTAGTTACAGCGACTGAAGATTATCTGTGAAGAGCAGATGTAATTACATTATTTCTTGAGTTGCACCTATCTTTGGGATATGCGTGTTTGTATTCATGTTTATTTATGAGTTAAAGATAATTATCTAAAGGTTCCAAATGTTTTCTATCAGAATCGTGAAGTTGGAGTTAATTCGGTGGAGTCGACTTTGTGATGCATCACATCTATTCAGTTTGGGTTGCATGATTGTAATTAGGTTGCATGCTTGATTTGGCCAAATAAAGAAGTATTGAAGGGACTCTGAAAACTGACAAAGATCACATCTTTTTGGAAGATACTTATAGTAGTTCATATAGTAAAAGCTAAGTGTGAGTGATAAGAAAAGAGATAGAAAAAGTATAGAATAGAATGTCTATTGTTTTGGGATAGTAAAGACATTTCATTCATCAAGAAAAGATCTATGTGAAGAAGAAGTGGAAGTATACAACACAGTGGAACTAATCAAGACAACAGGTCTACTCAAATAGTTCATTTATAAAATATAGTGTATATCTATTTTACTGAAGGTTGCAGCCTTCATCATTTTAGCAGTGAGCTTTTTGGACAGTGAGTGCTCACCCCTAACAGGCTTATTTGTAAAAGACTCCTAACAGGGTCAAACCCTTAACTAGGTCACTATACTTATTGCATTGTAAATAATAACTCCTAAGAGGGTTGCAAGATCTCCTAATAGGGATAATTATACTCATGTATAGTTCTTTGTGGGTGCTAATTCCCACCGGATTTTTTACCTATTTGGTTTTCCCGTAACCAAAATTGTTGTGTTCTATCTTGTGTTATCTGAATGTGTTAATGCTTAATGTTATTTTGTATTTAATTGAAGAAAAGAATTAAACTAGTTGATAATTGATTCACCCCCCCCACTCTATGTTATCTTTTGGGACTATTCTACCAATTGGTATCATAGCCAAGTTCCTTGGAGAGAAAGCCTAACAGCTTAAGGTAGATCAGATGGCATACTTCAAGAAAGAGAGTCCTAAGTTTGATGGAGAAAACTATCTTGACTAGAAGAACAAAATGATAACACATCTTTAGTGTGTTGTATTTGAGATCTATGAGATTTCCACTCATGCAATTGATGTTCCCACCTTAAAAGACCTTGTAGAAGAAGACTCTACAATTAAACAAAAGGAAGTGTTCACTCAAAATGATATTGCCAAAGAAGCCCTAATCAGTGCCCTATCTGACAGTGAATTTTCTGAGATCAAGAAGGAAGATAAAGCATACTCTATTTGAAAATACTTAGAAGATATGTTTGAAGGAGATATCCAATCAAATAATGCACACAGAAAAAAATAAAAGAAAATATACAATAATTTAGAGATGCTACCTAAAGAAAACATAAGAGCTTACAATCAGAGGATTAATGAAGCTGTATCAGGTATCAGGAACAATGGTGGAGAAATTTTAGAGGATGATATAATGGACAAACTAATGACCACATTGACAATACACTATGAGAGAATTATTAACATCTTGGATGAAACTATGAAATTCTCAAAGGACTTCAAAAGATAAACCTTGATCAACAAAATACCTACATTTGAGATATCAAGATTGAAAAAAAAAACTAAAAGTGAGACATCTTTCAAAGCCTCAGTCCACAGTAGGAAATCTATAAGCAGCTCTAGTAATAATGAAGAAGTAGATACACAACTAGAAGAAATCATTTCTATGATTGTAAAGAAAAAAAGGAAAGGTAAAAGGAAATATGAAGGACAGCTACCATTCAAATGTTTCTCATTCAAAAAAGTTGGTTACTTTGCATCCAAGTGTCCTGCAAGAGTCAAGAAGTTCAGATCAGATTACAAGCCCAAGTACACTAAGGAATGCTATCATGTTGAAGATGGTGTAACTGATGATGATTTAGGAGAAGATAAAATTGGATTCATTTCCATCAAATACATTGAGAAGATTCTTGAAGAAATGGACAAAGAAGATGAAGAAAAAGTACAAGAGTTAGCATTAGTTTCCAAAGCTGGTATTAGAACTAACTGGATCATTGATAGTGGATGTTCACACCACATGACAGGAGACAAAGACAAATTTGTACATCTAGACAAGTACAAATGTGGCACAGTTAGATTTGGAGATAACACTCCCAAACCTATCATAGGTAGAGGATCTATCAGCTTAGATGGAAAGAACAAGACAAATATTGTTCTTTATGTTGATGGTTTGTATCATCACTTACTAAGTGTTGGACAACTGCTAGACAAAGGATATCAGTTGGAATTCAAGAACAATAGTTATATTATTAACAACAAAGAAGGAGACATGATTGCATTAGGTTCAAAGGAAAAAGGAAATATTTTCCATCTTAACTCTCAAGTAATTTATTTTGTTGCAAAAGTGGATGACAGTTGGTTATGGCACAAGAGACTTTTTCATATCAATTTTGAAAACATAGTCAAGATAAGTAATGTAAAGGCAATAAGAGACCTTCCAAGTATTACAAGACCAGTTGACACTATGTGCAGGGAATGTGTGATGGGGAAGCATGTAAGGACCTCATTGAGAAGTAAACAAGACTCTACTGAAAACAAATTAGATTTGATGCATACAGACCTATGTGGACCTACTCAAACAAGATCATACTACAGAGAAAGTTATTTCATTTTGTTTGTTGATGATTTCTCAAGGATGATGTGGGTTGTGTTCTTAAAAGACAAATCTGAAGCTTTTGAGAAGTTAAAAGTAATCAAATCTAAGGTTGAGAATGAGTCTGGATTGAAAATAAAATGTCTGAGATCTGATAGAAGAGGAGAATTCACCTCTGACTAGTTTTATGATTACTACAAAGAACATAGAATCAAAAGACATTTAAGTGCACTTAGAACCCCTCAGCAGGATGGGATTGCAGAAAGAAGGAACAAAATAATACTTGACACAGCACACACTATCATGATTGAAGAAAAGGTTTCCCATACCTTTTGGAGAGATGTGGTCAATATAGTAGTCTATACTATCAATAAAATATAATTGAGGCCAGGCATAGACAAGACACCTTATGAACTTTGGTTTGGTAATGTACCTACTATAAAATACTTCAGAATCTTTGGAATAAAGTGCTACATCAAGAGAGATGATAAAATTGGCAAGTTTGATGCTAGAAGTGATGAAGGTATTTTTCTTGGTTACTCTACTAAAAGAAAAGCCTATAGATGTTTTAATCTAAGATTGAAGAAGATCATTGAAAGTACTCATGTGGAGATTGATGAGAATTTTATGATTCAAGAAAGATACTATGAATATGATGCCATGATTGAAGATAATCCTAGACCCATTAATAAGGACACAATTATTGAAGAAATGTTTGACTGTATTTATGTTTCATGTAACAATCCTGAACCAATTGAAGAAGAATCACATATTACAGATGAAAGTGTCACTCCTAAAAACTCAAAATACACATCCAAATACCACTCTAAGGAAGACATCATTGGAGATCAGAGCGCTAAAATCTTGACAAGATCCAAAGAAAAAGGTTCAACCATTGATGAAGAGGTATGATTACTTTCACAGATTGAACCCTGAAGTGTAGAAGATGCATGCAATGATTCAGATTGGCAAAGTGCTATACAAGAATAATTAGATCAAATAATCAAGAATGATACATGGTAACTGGTCCCTAGACCTCATGACAAGAATGTGATTGGAACAAAGTGGATATTCAGGAACAAAATGAATGAAGAAGGTACAGTGGTAAGAAACAAAGAAAGATTAGTATGTAAAGGATATACGCAGAGAGAAGGAATAGACTACACTGATACATTTTCCCATGTGAGAAGATTGGAAGCTATCAAGTTGTTTTTGGCCTATGCAACATTCAAGAACTTTAAAGTATATCAAATGGATGTCAAGTACGCTTTTATAAATGAGGATTTGAAGGAAGAAGTGTACATAGAGAAGCCTGAAGGATTCAAACTTTCAGACAAACCAAACATGGTATGCAGACTAAATGTTAGCACTTTTTCTTGAAACACTTACCTAATGATGACAATATACCTTGTATACTCGAATGCAACCTCTTTTGGGCAAGAGAAAGGCTAATTGCTAAGGATTGGATAATATCCTTCTTCATTTTTTAGCTCCATAGACTCAGGGAGGTATTACCTTTTAAAGATTACTGATACTTCAGCCTATGTATTTGGTGGATTATTTCATTCACTGCCTATGTACCTAAAACCTCACTGTAACAACTTATAGAATACTTTAGAGATTGCAATGATTGATCTAAAACAAAGTATTATAAGCTAGGCTATGGTTTTAATAACATGAACCAATGAGACAAGGATTTGCATCCTTCTTCCTTTTGATTTTAGGAGGGATAACCTAATGATTCACTCTCTAAAGAATCAACAAAATGGACAATATCCTACTGATATAAGTCCTTAATGAGTTCAACTCATTTGTTTTAGTAACAGATGTGTTTTATTTGAAATAATTTTGAATAGTTTTGAAAACTTGGATGATGATAGATTATCAGACCAAGACCTAGATCAGTGCCTATCCTTTGGGTTACAGAGTCAAAAAGATTAAAGTTTCACAAAAACAAAATACTGTAAGCTGCCCTACAACCTACATGCAATTCAGATAAGTTTCCTTACAAATTATCTAGTTACCTCTAAAATACTGTATCAAATCTTTAAATACTGATATGCTTCCCAAAACCACTCACAAAACTTAGTTCTTTACATTAAAGAAACTTGTAAGTAATTAGATAGTTACCTTGTAACCAAAATGCTTCAGACTGCCTTACAACCTTAAGCATAAAAAAACATACATAGGAAATAAAGAGACAACAACAGAGAAGAGTAAAATTGCATCGTATTTTATTAATGTCATCCTTCTTTCATACATGAAAAAGCTTTGAAGCTTGAAAACACAGACACAAATTTAGAAAGATTGATTTTACAATATATTTCATCTCTTTTTAAAAATACAACTCTCCTCTATATATATAGGTCTTCAACCATCTTGGAATCCTTTTCAAAAGGATACTAAAAGCTTCAGATGCTCTCAAAAAACCTAACCCTAAAACTACAGAAGAGACAAAAGAGAAAGAGAGAGAAGAAGCAGTGGAACGACCAAGTCAAAAGATGAAAATATATATTCTTTGTTCTTCTACTGATCTGGCGAATTCATTAAGATTTGTATACATGGTAGCTGGTATTATTTATGTCGAGTCTGGATGACCATGCTTACATACTCACCTACACTTTCCTTTTGCAATAACTAACTTCTTTATCTTCAATAGTGAGGCGCCAAGTATTCACCCTTACTCATCATCCAAGAATTCTTCTTCAACTGTTGGCTTCTTTCTCGTGGGTGTGGTCATCAATTCCCATGCTTTTACTTCATCATCTGATGGCCATTTGAAGTCTTGAGTACTCTATATTTGTACCTTTTGCCTATCCCATCTAGCATTAGTGATGTTCTTAATATCTACCAGAAACTTGTTGATGTCAGTTTTTGGCTTGAAAGCTTCATCCAATATCTTATTGAATCCTTCTATATTGACATCTATCCCCAAAATAAATGCCTCATCACTAGGCATTTTGCTATCAAATTCATTCCTCCAGGCATCTAAGGCCTTTACTTGATCATCATCTCCCCTTAAGGAAGGAACAAATCTATTAAAGTCATCAGAACAGAGGCTTAATTTAACCTCTATTTAATTCAATTTTCCTTTAAAGAATGATAGAGAAATATTGACCATTTTGATGTCATCTTCAACTTCTGTCACTATTATCGACAAATATGATCTTAGGGTTTGCAAAGATGCTAGTTTTTCAAACAATTGTACCCTGGTAGACCATTTAGTAAAATAGGGGTTCAAGATAGCCAGATACCCCATGACCTCTGTATGCAAAGCTGGCAACTTATTATAGGAATTAAGTACAACATTAGTCTTATCCTTCAGGATTTCAATTCTATGTTGTAAAACACCTCTTAATGCTCTCAAAGGAATTTCATTTCATTTTTCTCCCTCAACCACCTATTCTGATTTTGCCTTGTCTTCATTTTGTAGAGGCTGTGGTTGTATAGGCACATACATCACCTCAGGCTTCTCTTCTAATTCTTTCATCAATATTTTTATCACCATATCTTGCTAGTGTATTTTTATATGGCACATCTCTTGATCTTTAGCCAATGCACTTGTCTCCTCTAACAATGTGCTACACTTATCAGACAACTATTTAGTTTTGTCCTCATTTAAGTGAGCCCAGTGTGTCATGATTTGGGATATTTCCAAATCCCCTATATTCTGCATTGTCCATACCATCTGACTACCAACCATATTCTCATGGATGTTCACCACTTGGGGCTTTTGATCCTTTGGGCATAGGCTCCACATTGTAAGAGAGTGAGACTTTGGGCTATACCCAAATCCTTTGATTACATCTCCCATTTGAACTTCACTGGCCATTTTGAGATCTAGCTATTTTCTTATCTGGTTAATTATGAAGGTAGATGCCAAATCCCATCCCTCAGCCAATAATATACCACTGCCTAACACCAAATTCCTAGCCTCCTCAAGTGAAATGTCCTCACTTTAAGGATCATAAGACTGCAGAGCCACTAAAGCCTCATTTGTTAGTCTCCTTAAGATCAATTGTCAATTGAGCTCTTATCTGCTCCTTCTTGTACCATCTTAGGAAGTCTTTAAAATCCTCAATTTTGACAAAGTTGTCATCATTCAAAAATTTTTGTTGATGGATCAATCTTTCATCAACACAGGCCTTAAGAGGCAATTCAACCTTCTCCTCCAAATCAGTATGTTGCTTCTTTCCTTCCCTAATCAATTTCCTTAGGTTATGATCATATAACCTATTCCCAGGCACTAGGCCTCTAGCCTTATCCTTTTTCTTATCTTGTCCCTCAACTAAAGGCTGACCTATTTCTACTTTCTGCCTCTTAGCAATAGGCTCTTCTATGTCATCAGGTTGTGTTACCACTATAAAATCAACAATGTGGCCCTCTATTCCCTGCAGCTATGGCACTTCAGAAATATTTTTCTATGGTGGAACATATCTAGTAGGATGTGCATAATCACTATCACTACTACTATCATATTCAGACTCTAAGTGATCTAGCCCTTGGGCACCTTTCTTGTCAAGAACAGTCTCAATTTGTTCAGTAAGCACATAATAATTGTCTATCATGGCCTTAATCTTATCAAAATATGGGAGATCAGGGTAAAAACCCCCCAAAAGCCATCCCATTTATCTTGATTTGTCTTTCAAGATTTAGCAGGTCCTGAATCCTTATTCTTCTTGTCTGAATCTCATCTTCATCCAAAATGTTCCTTGTTGCATCTTCCTCTATGCATTCATAGTGGACATTGGTACTAGTGATTGTTCAAGTATACAATTTTCTCACCCATGCCATGAAGCCTTCCAGGTCAATATATCTATAAGGATCTGCCCCCATTCTACACCCTTCCAACCACTAGCCCACTACATAAAGAGCACCTTTACCAATTGTAAAATTAAAAATTCTAAACTGTCTAGGGGTCAAAGTCCCCTTCTTGTGTGGTGCAAAATGCTCATTGTCTGTTAACAATAGCTTCCATATAAACTCCATTGCAGCCACTCTTGCTAGTACATAGTAAGGTAAGAGATGAGGTTGGTGAATACACCCATATACCCTAATGACAGTATAATTTTCTTCCAAGAATAAATCACCCCAATTATTTTTTCCCTCCCACTTATCAGTGTAGTCACATGGCCTTAGTAGTTGCATAATCTTGAGTGGGACCCTTTTCCTGCTGATGCCCAGACTTTGTATTATTGGATATACAATCCAATTCTGGAAAGCACAATAATCACAGTCCTTAGACATGTAATTCCAAACACTCACCCAAAATTGGATAGGATTAGGTCCTTCCTGGTAAAACCTTTGAGGGGTCAAATTACTCACATCCATGATTACAAAATTAAAGTGCAACAGGAGATACATGAGGATGGAGTAGTGTAAGAACTTGGGCTCCTTCTCCTTTGGATCCTTCATCTTCTTCTAAGTTTCAATGAAACCCTCATGCATTTGATCAATGATATGTTGTATATAATCATAACTAGTGTTAGAATGCACCTCATGTAGATCCAACACCATCATCAAAATGCCAACATTGATCTTCTCTGCTTCCCCATCTATCCATAGCACTCTACATAGGGCATAGGTGATATACTTATTGTAGAAGTGTAAATCCTTATAGAAATATGGGCTTGTCCTCGACATAGGATCTAAATACTTTCTCAACTCCTTCAGCATATGTTTTTGCAACTATCCTCTAGCAATACCAGGCTTTAAATTATATCATTGTTCCTGCTTTGTCATGTCAATTTTGGTAGACATAGTGCTATATAAGCCAAAAGCTTGCATGAAGGAATTTCTGTTAAGGATCAGTAGGGCAGTGCCATCATTCCTTTTAATTATTTTGGACAAAACATCATAATGGCTTGCAAGATCTAGGAACAAATATACATCTATGTAGACATCAGGAATAATTAATCTAGCTAAACCACAAATCCAAGGGTTTGACACTGAGATAGCTTTATCAGAATTCTTGTTGAAGTAAGTAAAAAGTGAAAAACCTATTGTTCTTGGAGTGTCATCATCTTGTATATCATGATAATCATCCATGAGCACATTAGCATTTGCTCTTTTATTCTGAGTTGAACCAAGAAGCAATCTGAGGAATTCATCAGAATAATTTGGTTTTCCCTTTGCCTCCTCTTCTACCTTTTCACTTCCACCACTGGTCAAAGCTACACTGACCACTCTTCTCATGTTTACCATGCTTGAATCTCTTCTTCTTTACCGATACTGAAACAAATCTATCTCTGAGATTCACTTACTCCCCTGTGCACAATTCTCAGGAAATAATGACTTTTAAGCAACAGAAAACTCTGCAATTATCTGATTTTTCTCTCTTTTAGAATACTTAGCTCTTCTTCATTTTGAAATTATGAAAGAAAGAAGAATGAAAATGAATACACAATCAGCCCCTTATAGTAACCGTTCCAAGTACACAGCTCATAATTTGGAAAACATCAATTCTGTCTTTAATTCAACACACTGTGAAATTGATTGAAAGCCTAGCCATAGTTCCATAAGAGTGACAGGAAATCAAATTCTTAAAACTGAATCCTCAAAAAAACCTTACAGAATTCAAATGAGATGACATGTCTTCATGTGATTGGCTCACTGTCATACATCTCAGCTACCCCTTTTTGCACAGTAATCAAAATCTAAGCCTGTCATTGGACGATTAGTGACTCACATTGTCATATCAGATACTGCCACCTTTTCTTAATATTTGGTATCAGGTGACCATGCGACTGCATACAATTTCTCTGTCGCTGACCCCAGTCTTTAACCCATGATTTTTTTGGAGACACAGTGACTATACAACTTTCCTTACCTTTGTTAACCAAAGTCATCATCTAGCGATCATGCGACAATGAAGAAATCAAAGTCGCTAATGGTTAGCGCTAACTCACATTCTTTTCAGAGACTACGCGACTAACCGTCACTTTTAGCTTTCACAGTTATCTCTCAGTCGCTAAATGTTTTCTTTCCTTTGCAAAACCCTATGACTACCCTTAGTTGCCTAATCGCAAAATACAAATGTTAAGTGTCAAAACCTTTTGAGACAACGTGATAGGTACTTTTCCCTTTACTTCGTCTGACGACTTCATGACATACCCTTAGCTCTAAGTCACGAGTACTTTTCCTTTTGGACTCTCTTAGTCTCAGACTTGGCGACCACCATAGGAATTTTTTTTAATCACTTCATCTAGTGGCTCCCGCTAAATCGCCAGGTAATCCATTATACCCTTAAAATCTTCAAAGACTATGCGACAAACAAAAGCCCTTACTTAGTCTCGTAGTCGCTAGTGTTTTCTTTCCTTCTGGTGACCATGAGATAAGTCCTTGAAATCCACTTACCTTTTGACAGATGTCTCATTGATCATTTATTTCTACATTGCATAACGGGAAGCTGAGTCATCTCCTGAATCTGGCGACAACCTGACTGTGCTTTTACCTCAAATCGTATATGGTTAGTCGCAAAGTCTCTACAATTTTCACTTTACTGGCATCCTTTCTAGAGACCATGCAACTAAAGCTTTGCACAAATTACTTAACCTCAGACCCATCTAGCGATTATGAGACATAAAGAGATTGCGATGTCTTATGACAAACCCTTAGCTACTTATAATTTCTTGTGACATCATGACTTATCTGTGGGTCCCTTCATATACTGCTGACCTGTTCACTGATCCCGCGACTACGCGATACAAACTAAATTGCGAAGTCTGGAAATGCCAAAGGAATATTCTAATTTTGAGTGAGACTACGTGACACAAGATAATCACTAGGTCTAGAATAAAAAGGGAATATGTCATTCAAGTTATGCAACTAGGCAATCAGAATGTAACACATGACTTAAGTGAATCAAAAAGTAACAACAAAACATAAGAGAAAAACACCTTAGGGTTTCTTTTCAATTTGTAACACCAAACAAGACCTAGGGTTTCATGGTTTTTGTATATTCTCATAGATTCAAATTTGAAAACTTAAAAACTTTGACAGGGAAAAGGTATAAGAACTGAGAGACTTCTACCTTAAACACAAAACCAGAGAAAAAAGACCACAAAATTTTAGGGAAACTAGCGAAAACCAGGAATACAACCAATAGTGGCTCTAATGAGGATTGGCTAAACATAGTTTATGGCAAAGAACCACAGAATCTCTGGTTGCAGATCACAACAAAAAATGGAGCAGAATGTAATACCTACCCTTTGGGTTGCCTTTTTATTTTAGTTTTTGATCTCTTTTAGACCATAGTATGTATGTGTTAGTTATTTCAAGTGATTTTAAGGATATTCACGCGTTACTTTTTTTTATGGTATTGATCCATTGTTAGTTATATTATATCATCTATTTGCATATGATTTGTGATTATTTCATGTTGGTTATGATTACGTTGGGACGTCATTTTGATTATGGTTTTCTGACAATACTGACCTGATATTTATATCCACAGGGATCATTTGTATGCTTTGCATTAATGTCTATTGTGTTTGGTATGGTATGGGACAGAGTCGTAGTTACTTGCTTCGGCGAGATCCACACGATAACCTGGTCTCAACCATTGTTTTTCATATGATATATATGCATGTATGTTCATCTTTATGATGATAGGTTTGCAGGTACCAGGCTACGTCTTCCCTAAATTGGCAAGAGTGAGTGTGCCCTATCGCATTTATCTCAATGGTAAGAGAGGGGAGATAATGTTCAGGTCTAAAACCATACCCTAAACCTTTACATTGTCCTAGAACTGGGAAAGAATCTAATTGACTACCCTAGTGTTTGAATCCGTCCAGTGACATGGATTTGTGAGCCTGTTTGTGTGTGCTTGGGTGTCTATTTCAGTTGATTATCTGTTTGAGTTGTTCATCTGTTTGGATGGGTTTCAGGTGATTTAAAGATGCTTTTAGCTTGAATTATTTAATTAATATTTATGGAAAATAATAATGTTAATTATTGCACCTTTAATAAGGTTAAAATATGGATATATGAAATATATGGCTATTTAATAATTAAATATTAATTAAATGCTTATATTTAATTAATTGATTTAATTATTAAGTCTAGATTTAAATAATTGAGATTTAATAAATAT
>MU224882.1:2226189-2262673 GCA_018584345.1 Thuja plicata | reverse complement strand
GTTTTGTAACCTTTAACAGGGTTGGCTCCTAACAGGGCTCACTTCAGAAGAGTGAAAATCAGTAACTAGTTGCATTGGTGGTTTTCCCAAATTGGGTTTCCATGTTATATCTGGTGTTACTTGTGTTGATGCTATTTGATTTATGCATGTCAATAACTATGCATGTTTAATGAACAATAATAAGTTAATCTACCGAGTAACAGCAGTATATATTAAAGACATCTAAGGGACTTGTGGATTTATTTTTGTGGTAACTGATTCACCCCTCCCCTCTCAGTTACTCCATCTATATTTCCAACACCTTGTTGCATCTTCCTCTCTGCATTCACAGTGGACATTGGTATTAGGGATTGTAGGAGTATACAATTTTCTCACCCTGTCATGAAGTCTTCCAAGTAAATATATCTATAAGGAGCTGCCCCCATTCTGCACCCTTCCAACCACTGGCCCACTGCATCAAGAGCACCTTTACCAATTGTAAAATTAAAAATTCTGAATTGTCTACGGGTCAAAGTCCCCTTCTTGTGTGGTGCAAAATGCTCATTGTCTATTAACAATATCTGCCATATAAACTCCATTGCAGCCACTCTTGCTGGTACATAGTAAGGTAAGAGATGAGGTTGGTGAATACACCCATATACCCTGATGATAGTATAATTTTCTTCCAAGAAGAAATCACCCCAATTATGTTTTCCCTCCCACTTATCAGTGTAGGCACATGGCCTTAGCAGTTGCATAATCTTTAGTTGGACCCTTGTCCTACTGATGCCTAGACTTTGTATTATTGGATATACAATCCAATTCTAGAAAGAACAATAATCACAGTCCTTAGACATGTAATTCGAAACCCTCACCCAAAATTAGATAGGATTAGGTCCTTCCTGGTAAAACCTCTGAGGGTCTGAATTACTCACATCCATGATTACAAAATTAAAGTGCAACAGGAGATGCATGAGGATGGAGTGGTGTAAGAACTTGGGCTCCTTCTCCTTTGGATCCTTCATCTTCTTGTGAGTTGCAATGAAACCCTCATGCATCTGATCAATGATATGTTGTATGTAATCATAACTAGTGTTAGAATGAACCTCCTATAGATCTAGCACCATCATCAAAATGGCAGCATTGATCTTCTTTGCTTCCCCATCTATCCCTAGCACTCTACATAGGGCATAGGTGATATACTTAATGTAGAAGTGTAAATCCTTATAGTAATATGGGCTTGTCCCAAACATAGGATCTAAATAATTTCTCACCTGCTTTAGCATATGTTTCTACAACTGTCCTCTAGCAATACCAGGATTTAAATTATATCTTTGTTCCTGCCTTGTCATGTCAACTCTGGTAGACATAGTGCTATATAATCCAAAAGCTTGCATGAATGAATTTATGTTAAGGATCAGCAGGGCAGTGCCATCATTCCTTTTAATTGTTTTGGACAAAATATCATAATGGCTAGCAAGATCTAGGAACAAATCTACATCTATGTAGACATCAGGAACAATTAATCTAGCTAAACCACAAGTCCAAGGGTTTGACACTGGGATAGCTTTATCAGAATTCTTGTAAAAGTAAGTAAAAAGTGAAAAACCTATTGTTCCTGGAGTTTCAGCATCTCGTATATCATGATAATCATCCGTGAGCACATTAGAATTTGCTCTTTTTTTCTGAGTTGATCCAGGAAGCAATCTGAGGAATTCATCAGAATAATTTGGTTTTCCCTTTGCCTCCTCTTCTACCTTTTCACTTCCACCACTGGTTGAAGCTACACTGACTACTCTGCTCATGTTTACCATGCTTGAATCTCTTCTTCTTTACTGATACTAAAACAAATCTATCTTGAGATTCACTTACTCACCTGTGCACAATTCTCGAGAAATAATGAATTTTAAGCAACAGAAAACTCTGCAATTCTCTGATTTTTCTCTCTTTTAGAATAATTAGCTCTTCTTCATTTTGAAATTACGAAATCAAGAAGAATGAAAATGAATACACAATCAGCCCCTTATAGTAACCGTTCCAAGTACACAGCTCATAATTTGGAAAACATCAATTCTGTCTTTAATTCAACACACTGTGAAATTGATTGAAAACCTAGCCATAGTTCCATGAGCGTGACAGGAAATCAAATTCTTAAAACTGAATCCTCGAAAAAACCTTATAGAATTCAAATGAGATGACATGTCTTGATGCAATTGGCTCACTTTCATACATCTCAGCTACCCCTTTTTGCACAGTAATCAAAATCTAAGCCTATCATTGGATGATGAGTCACTCACATTGTCATATCAGATACTGCCGCCTTTTCTTAATATTTGGTATCAGGAAACCATGCGACTGCATACAATTTCTCTGTCACTGACTCCAGTCTTTAACCCATGATTTTTCTGGAGACACAGCGGCTATAAAACTTTCCTTACTTTTGTTAACCAAAGTTATCATCTGGAAATCACATGACAATGAAGAAATCAAAGTCGCCAATGGTTAGCACTAACTCACATCCTTTTCGGAGACTATGCGACTAACCGTCACTTTTAGCTTTCATGGTTATCTCTTAGTTTCTAAATGTTTTCTTTCCTTTGCAAGGCCCCGCGACTACCCTTAGTCACCCGATCACAAAATACAAATGTTAAGTGTCAAAACCTTTTGAGACAACACGACAGGTTCTTTTCCCATTACTTCATCTAACGACTTCATGACATACCCTTAGCTCTAAGTCGCAAGTACTTTTTCTTTTGGACTCTCTTATTCTTAGACTTGGTGACCACCATAGGATTTTTTTTTAATCACTTCATCTGATGGCTCCCGCCAAATTGCCAAGTAATCCATTATACCCTTAAAATCTTCAAAGACTATGTGACAAACAAAAGCCCTTACTTAGTCTCATAGTTGCTAATGTTTTCTTTCCTTCTGGTGACCATGAGATAATTCCTTGAAATCCACTTACCTTTTCACACATGTCGCATTGATCATTTGTTTCTACATTGCATAATGGGAAGCTGAGTCATCTCCTGAATCTGGCGACAAGCTGACATTGCTTTTACCTCAAACCGCATATGGTTAGTCGCAAAGTCTTGGCAACTTTCACTTTACTGGCATCCTTTCTAGAGACAATGCGACTAAATCTTTGCACAACTTACCATCTAGTGATTATGTGACATAAAGAGATCACAATGTCTTGTGACAAACCCTTAGCTACTAGTAATTTCTTGCAACATCACGACCTATCTTTGGGTCCCTGCATATACTGCTAACCTATTCACTGATCCCACGACTACGCGATACAAACTAAATTGTGAAGTTTGTAAATGCCAAAGGAATATTCTAAGTTTGAGTGAGACTACGTGACACAAGCTAATCGCCAAGTATGGAAGAAAAAGGGAATATGTCATTCAATTTATGCGACTAGGTGATTAGAATGTAACACATGACTTAAGTGAATCAAAAAGTAAGAGCAAAACATAAGCAAAAAATACCGTAGGGTTTCTTTTCAATTCGGAACACCAAACAAGACCTAGAGTTTCAAGGTTTTTGCACATTCTCATAGATTCAGACTTGAAAACTTGAAAACTTTGACAGGGAAAAGGTATAAGAACTGAGAGACTTCTACCTTAAACGCGAAACCAGAGAGAAAAGACCACAAAATTTTAGGGAAACTAGCCAAAACTGGGAATACAACCAACACTTAAGAAAGCACTTTATGGACTTAAATAGGCCCCAAGAGCTTGGTATGAGAGACTTTATGGTTACTTAATAAAGATAGGATTCAAAAAAGGAGCAGCAGATTGTAACTTATTCATAAGAGAGACAGATAAAGGATTACTACTCGTTGCTATTTTTGTTGATGACATTATCTTTGGAGGTAATGAAAAACTTAGTGTAGAATTCACCAAAGAAATGAAAAGTAAGTTTGCAATGAGCATGATTGGACCTATCAAATATTTTCTTAGATTGAATGTAAAGGCATATTCATAAATCAGTCTAAGTATGTGAAGGAGATATTGAAGACTTTCAAAATAGAAGATTGCAAACCAATAAGCACCCCCATGATAACAGGAAGAAAACTTTCTAAAGATGATGATTCCACAATAGTTGAAAAGACTCTATACAAGTCTATGATTGGAAAACTCATATATCTTACTCAATCTAGACCTAATATTTCTAATGTAGTTGGCATTGTTGGAAGATTTTCAACTAAACCCAACCAAAATCACCTAATGACAATAAAAACAATATTTAGATACTTAAAATGGACTATAGACTATGGTTTATGGTATCCTAACTTAGAGAACATACAAATTCATGTGTATACTGATGCTGAATGGGCAAGCTGTGTTGATGACAGAAAGAGTACATTAAGAGGAGTAGTATTTCTTGGAGATAGGTTGGTAACTTGGACAAGTAAAAAGTATAATTGTATATGTTAGTCAACAATAGAAGCTGAGTATGTTGTAGCAGCATTGAATTGTTCAACAATAGTTTGGATCAAACAGATGATTAAAGACTTTGGTATGCAGATTGATTATCCTATTGTTATTCACTATGATAACACTAGTACTATCAATATGTCAAAGAACCCTATGATGCATGCAAAGACAAAACACATTGAGATCAAATACCACTTTCTAAGAGAAAAAGTTGCTGACAAAGAAGTAAAGTTGGATTATGTGAGCACTAAAGAACAATTAGGAGATATTTTTACAAAGCCATTATAAAAAGATAATTTTGAGTATCTTAGGGAGAATCTGGGAGTAATTCCATTTCCTGAGTCTGATTAGAACTTATAGCAAGAACATTAGTCCTTGGTGACTAATGAATGGTTGACTACTCTACTTCTGGTGCAGTACCTGTGCCTAATAGTGTTTGGCACCCTTTGCCATTGATGTCAAAGGGGGAGTATTAGTAAGGGGGGGTATATAGTTAGAAGAGTAGCAGTAGTGAAGAGGAACCTTTGATGAGGATATTGAGAAGATTGTAAAAAGAAAGAAGACACTTTGAGTAGATGATATCATATTTTTCCATCAATGTTAAAGGGGAGATTGTTGGAGATTTGCTTCTGTGCAAATAGTTGATTGTATGATTGTCATTGATGACAACATATAATATACAACGGTGTTCTATATGAAATTATCACTATAGATGTTTTGGAGATATGCATGTTTACTTCCATGGTATATACATGTTCTAGATGATATGTACATTCATGCCAAGTCAGATATGAAGTTTCAGTTGAGTTATGTTAATCAGTTATGGTAGTTACAGTGACTAAAGATTATTTGTGAAGAGCCGACGTAATTACATTATTTCTTGAGTTGCACCTATCTTTGGGATATGCATGTTTGTATTCATGTTTAGTTATGAGTTAAATATAATTATCTAAAGGTGCCAAATGTATTTTATCATAATCATGAAGTCAGAGTTAATTTGGTGGAGCTGACTTTGTGATGCATCACGTCTATTTTGTTTGGGTTGCGTGATTCTAATCAGGTTGTGTGCTTGATGTGGCCAACTAAAGAAGTATTGAAGAGACTCCTAAAGCTGATGAAGATCACATCTTTTGGGAAGATACTTATAGTAGTTCATATGGTGAATGCTAAGTGTGAATGATAAGAAAAGAGACAAAAAAAGTACAGAACAAAATGTTCATTGTTTTGGGATAGTAAAGACATTTCATTCATCAAGAAAAGATCTATGTGAAGAAGAAGTGGGAGTATACAACACACTGGAACTAATCAAGATAGAAGGTCTACTCAAATAGTTCATTTATCAGATATAGTGCATATCTATTTTACTGAAGGTTGCAACCTTCATCATTTTAGTAGTGAGCTTTTTGGACAGTGAGTCCTCACCCCTAACAAGGTTATTTGTAAAAGACTCCTAATAGGTTAATACCCTTAACCAAGTCACTGTACTTATTTCATTGTAAAGAACAACTCCTAATAGGGTTGCAAGATCTCCTAACAGGGATAATTATACTTAAGTACAGTTCTTTTTGGGTGCTAATTCCCACTGGGGTTTTTACCTATTTGGTTTCCCCGTAACCAAAATTGTTGTGTTCTATCTTGTGTTATTTGATTGTGTTAATGCTTAAAGTTATTCTGTATTTAATTGAAGAAAAAAATTAATCTAGCTGATAACTGATTCACCCCCCTCTCAGTTATCCCTTGGGACTATTCTAATAATCCCCTATTATTAAAGGACCCATATGGGGAGCACCATTTCACATACATACTAATGCTTCCATTTTTTGTTGGAGCACTGTTGAGACAAAAGGATGAAAATGAAGCAATGCATGTTATTTATTATATCAATAGGAATTTGACTCTTGCAAAAGGAATTATACAACAAATGAAAAGGAAGTCTTAGCTGTGGTTTATGAAATTAACAAATTTTGATATTATATCATTGGTTACATAGTTTTTGTTCATACTGATCATTCTACAATTAGATATTTGATGAAAAATGTTTTGAAGGTGGAAGAATAATTATATTGTTTCTTTTTTTACAAGAATTTGATCCAGCTATTGTGGATAAGCCAGGAAAGGATAATGTTGTTCCTGATTTTTTTATCAAGAATGGTGATACAAGGTAATAATGAACTAGTAGATGACAGGTTCCAAGATGAGAATATTTTTCCTATTTCTATTCAATCACTGTAGTTTTATGAACTTGTTAATTACCTTTTTACAAGGAAGTGTCCAAGTTATTTCAATTCAAAACAAAAGACGAAATTAATAAGTGAAATTTCAAGGTTTAAATGGATCGATGGTATTTTGTTTATAAATTGTCTAGATCATATTTTTTGTAGGTATGTGTAGGAAATAGAAGTACATGACATCATTCATCCATGTCATAGTGTACTAGAAGGAGACCATTACTCAACCATTCAGACTATACATAGGATTCTTGGAGCTGGTTACTTTTGGCCAACAGTGACTAAAGATTTTTCATTTTATGTGAAACACTGATGAATGCCAATGCATGAGAAGGAATACACCAACAATAGAAATACCTTTACAACCATAGTGTTAGCAAATATATTTTTCCTTCAATATATCTTCAACAAAATAACTCTATATCCCTTTTGAAATACAAATAACAACTAACAGTTGGGTAAGTATTCTTTACTCACTTCCCTCTGGATTTGATCCTAGGTACAGCTCCATAGAAATGATTTTCAATACTTAGATAACATGAATCCCATAATTTAACTTTTAACCTAAAATTTTAAAAGGCTACTATCTCATTCTTAGATGAGAAGCATGACAACATTACCTTAGAAAGGATAAATAAATACAGAGATGGAAAGAAAAAGCAAAGTTTTTCTTATAATAATGATTACATGAAATTAAATGATCAAGAACTATAACATAATAGAATATCAGTAGAATCAAGCTATTATGAATCCACAGAAATACACTACTGAATAAAATAAAATATCAACATAGGACACTTGCTTATTATTTTCAAATAACACAGATATGAAAACATAGTTGTAATATATTTCAAAATTTGCAACACAGGCAATCATGAAAATTCTATTTTGCCGTAGTAGTATCAAATTCAATCAATATCTCTTACCCAATTTCTAAAACTACCACACCAAAATCAAAGTTATTTTGTTATGATCCATTTTTCCAAACCCTTTTTCAGTTTTCAACATCAATACTTATAGTTTTAAAATGTCGAGAGGTCTCCCTGAAAACATGACCCCTCAGGTAAGCAGTTATAAAATAAAACCAGAATAAAAGGACAACTATTCTTAAGAGTTTTGCATGCAAATTAAAAAGAAATTAAATATCTAAATTAGGATCTTTTTCCGTGATGCGCTCCTCACTCCCCATTGAATTTCCATCTTCTTTGGTAGTAGACTAGGTGGGTGTTATGCCCTGCATACCCATCCCTACATTTTGTTGGAAAAATTTTGGGTCCCCCTTTTTCGCTTTTTCCTTATTCTTTTTTCTTTTTTTTTTTCTTCCAGCCTTTGCTTCCATGGGGTCGTTGTTTTCTTTTCTTTTTGGTTTCTCTTCCTCTGAGATCTGGTCCCAGAATGTTTTTGTTCACTTTGTGCCATCCAAATTCCAGACTCTGAGATTCTCTGTTACTAATTCCCCTATTGTTAGAGAATATGGTTGCATGGGATCCCCGGGCCTGAAGTACGAAGGTTTTCCTTTTATCAGGACTTGTGGAAGGAAGCAGTATGTTTTCACCCTAGGCATATAAATATAGTTTCACTTGTCACTTTCACATTTACCGTGAACAAGATTACCCAAAGTGATTAAGAGCTATTAGAGAGAATTTGATTTAAGTGCAATTTGATTTGGAAGGTTTAATAGTGCTTTGCAGTGAAGTTGGCATTTGAAGCTTGTGAGTGCTTTTGAATTTCCTACAAAGATTTTAGTGTTTCTTGTATGTGAGGCTCCTTGGTTTGTAGAGAAATTCCCATGCTCCTCCTCCCACATTTCTTAGTTTCAAGGTAGGCCCTTCGGCTTCTTCCTGCTTCTTTTATTTTTGCTTCACTGTGTCTTCTGGTCTTGTCTTGTTTTTTGTTTGTTTTTTGTCTTTCATCCTCGTCATCACCTCTCGTTGGTGGGATGGTTTCACAAGAAGTTTTTCCTCCTTCCTTACATTGTTTTCTTTCTTATAAATAGTGTACATTCCTATAGATTCTATAAGTAGGTATAATTTCTGTGTAAATTGTTGAACCTTCTCTGTAAATTAGAAATAGTCCATAGGATAGCGTCGTTTCCTGTAAATTTCACCGTTCTTCAGATTCTTGTGCAAATTGGGTCTATATATTGGTTTGTACATTTTTTTGATGACCCTTCCTATAGGGATTTTGTCACATCCTCCACATTTTATAACTTAGGTTTCGAGCTCACCCGCATGGTGTTTGCCTGGTTCGAACTCGACACCTCACCTATTCGAGCTATGGTAGTTTTATCTCTCCTCCGTCACTTCATCATTGATGGTGGGATTAAATTCCCCATGCATGAACATTCAAAACCATCCCATCTAGCATTCAATTCATTCATGTCTAGACATCTGTCACCATTAATTCCATAATGTCATTTATTGCGTGAGCATGTGACAACCTGCGTCAGCCCAATATGACTCACTGCCCAGTCACTTCGATAATGGCTAGTTTCTCCAAACTTTGGGTACTAAAAAGTCCCTGGGCCTTTGTCCCATTTTGTCACATAAACCAATACCCCAGAACCCTTGGACGTAAATCAAATTCCATGTAAGTTGTTCATTGTTATATTTTCAGGATTTTGATGCGAGCTAACATCTTTTGACAACATATGCAAAATGGTAGTGAACTCTTCAGAGTCCATAAAATTGCTTTATATTTTATCACATGTATTAATGGTTGTCCAATCTTGTAGGTTGTAGATTATCCAATAAACAATGTCTGAAGTAACAACTCCTCCTGGAAGTCTGGAACTTCCAACTACCTCCACTCGGGTGGCCACAAAGACAAAGGCAGAGAAAATGCTTGCAAAAATCCCATTGACATCCAAATACCTGAGGGATGGTGTCCTTGTGGGATCCAAAGTGGATTCCAAACTTCAAGATATCACCGACACAGAGGCCGGACCATGGGCAGAGCTACAGGGCCTTGTCTATACAATGTATCAACAGAGATCTATCGGAGATGATATGGCAGAGAGAGTGGTAGCCTCCAACATTATCAAAGCTATTTGTTTTCCCTTCTTGGAGCAATCACTATAGCTGATTCTCCACCTAGAGAAGTACTACAAAACACCCACCTGGGTTATTTTTCTTACTGATTTCCTACCATTAAACTACCCAGCGGCCATTATTACTCTTGATGTTGCCACCTTTGCTTTGGGACTAGGGATGCCCTAGTTCAAGAATGCTATTGTTATCTCCCAATCTGCATCACTGAAGGAGTTTGAGAAAGTCCCCCATCTCGCCCGGCAACATCTCAATTCTTACTGTTAAAGTTTCCGAGGAGGGACTATAAGAAAATGAAGCTTGAGATCCCCCGCGGAGATTTCAAGGGATATGTACAGGTGGGTGTAGACATCCAAAATTGTCCTTATATTAATATAATTAATATTCCCATAACATTATAGTTAATTTTAATTAATTATATTTGTTGTATTCTTCTTTTATCTATTTAATTAATTTATTTAAGTAAATATGATTCACCTTCATAACATTTAAATCTTAATTTAAATATTATTCCCCTTTTTAATGTATTGAATCTTATTTATATACATTTCCCCCATTTATTCTTTTTAAATAAATTTATAATTTATTTATTCCTCCACATGACTTAATTCTACTAAACTATAATTAATCTAAATTTTAAACTTGGATTAAGCTAATTTGAACCTAGATCCTACCCTACCTCACATCACTCTCACCAAATAAACCTACTTACTAATTAACTAAGGTTAATTAGGCTAATTTATTGATTCCTAAACCAATTAGTCCTAATTATTTGCTGACACATCTTTGAGCAAATTACCAAAAATCTACTTTTCCAAATAATCCTTATTTGGTGCCAACAAGGTTTCTTACACCTATGATGACACCCTCTTATACTTTCTAAAAATGTCTCATTGGTCCAAAACTCTTACACCTCTAACAAGATCCTTCACATGTGTAATTTAACTACACTTTGACCCATCACATCCAAAGTTTCTCACACATGTGTGAGAAAAGTGGGCCTCTTGCATGGCTTATGTGTCCCTCATGTGGCACATATGTGGATGCCACATGAGCTCCACCTCATTCAAACCCTCTCTCTGCTCCAAAAGAACTATAAATAGAGGTCATTGTCAAGAGAAATCATCTATTTTTTATGCATTGTTATCATGCTAGAATTTTAGATTGTTTTTCATGTTCATGCTTTAGATAATTTAGAAATTACATCTTAGGCATAATGGTGAATGAATCTAGTTTCTAGTTTTCATTTGATCTTGCATAACATCTTAGTATAATTTTCATTTTCATTTCAATCATTTGGTGACTGGCTTGAGACAAGTTCTTCATACTTGTTCTTAAACTCTTCATCCATCATTAGCTTGCATTCTAATTTCCATCCATCAAATCATAGTGGGATTATGATATTGTGTTGGGAGAGCACACCCACAATTCTCTAAGAGAAAATCAACAAGGCTTGGGTGCACTTGTTTGGCTCATCGGAGGTTGTGATGGGATCTCTTATTGTTTTCATAGTATGCTTATTAGACATGTTTAATGTATTTTATTAATTTCATATCTATAGCATTTGCATGTCTAAGCATGATCCCAACAGGTTAGGTTTCAGCACATACATTTTGGCATGCCCGATGGGACCCATGTCCCTAATTTTCAAAATTTCTAACATATTTTTCATGTTTTTCAACATTCTAGAAAATTTTTACTCAGAGCCATCTCTGCTCTGAGATTACCATCTACATTTATAGACTTCCATTTACACAGATCACCATCTCCACCCTGGAATGATCGTCTGCACTTAAAAACCACCGTCTACGCAGAATGGCCGTCTATGCTTAAAAATTGTTGTATATGCAGAACTCCATCGTCTGCGCAAATCACCATCTACACAGATTGCCATATTCACAATGTCATTACCATCTCCATATTTCTTTCATTTTAAACTAGTTCTAAGAGATGGGTATTTATTGAATGATTTCTCTGTCTCTGCATTTCTTGCATTGTAAACTAGTTGTGAGAGATGGGTATTTATTGAATGATATCTTGAAATTTTTTATGTATGCTTCAGATAAATTTTAGCACCAGGTCTATATTTAAAATATATCATTTAAGTATAAGTGACATATTTACCTTTCTTATAATTTAAGATATATTTTAAATATATACTTCGAGAATGTTTGAGAGTGGTTTCAGCTTCATAGGAGTTAAGATGCATAATCTAGTTTTTGAGGGTTTTTAAGAAATTTCAAACTTAGTCAAATTTTAGGAATCAAGAATCAGCATATTATCAGGAATCAAGTGTTACTAATCTATTTTCCTTTTGGCATCATTTCAGTGTTGAAGACTTTAAAGATTACTAATATTTTTCATGCAGGTTTCCTTGGATTTTAATAGATTTTGGGAATGAACTTGTATGATTTAAACACTAGTCTTTGAATGCATGGTGCTTAAAGGAATTAAACACATCTAATCTTGAATGCATAAGGGAATGAACTTCACAAAATCTTGAATGACTTAAGGAAAAATAATCACACCTTTCTTACAAGCTTTCCTTCTTGATGTGTAGAAAATAAATTCAACTTGCATGCTTAACCATACTATTGTGTCTTTTTCTTAGGTAAAAAATACTTAGTTACTCTAATTAGGTTCAAGTTGGAAAATGAACTCTTTTTGGCATGTTTGAAGAAGTTTTTTTCAACACTTCTTTCAAGCTATTTGTCATTAGATAGTTCCCTTAATTTACATGATGCTATGATTAAACTATAGTTGTATCCTCTTCCCTTCCCTTCATGGAACTTGGGTGAAGAGAAAGCTTAGCTTAATCTAGTTTCTAGAGAGGCCTTTCTAGATGGTGTGTTTCTCCTTTAGAGGATGACCTCAAACTGGTAAATCCCTTCAGCTAATATAGAAATAAGGTGTGACTCAAAGGTCTGCTTTATCCCTTCAAGCTCGGGTAGGTTGTGTTCAATGGTAGTCCATATTGAGTGAATATCCTCAGTATACTGGCATGGTTGAACTAGAGACTTAAGTTTCCCATGCCATACAAACTGGTTGTGGGGACTCCATGAATCTTATTAGAAACTATAAATTACTAGCCTACCTAATTCACCTCCAAACAGTGACTTATTATAGTGTAAGGGGAGGGAAGATTCTCCCCCCAAGGTTCCCATCATACGTGTCCCATGGTATTGTGTTGCAAAAGAGATCTTTGTAGCATGAAAATAATACTTGGCAAAAGTAAAAAACACGGGCACCCTTCCAGGGGTGACACTGCTGTGTGAGCCAAAGGACTACTAAGGAATGGGCCTATATTATTTCATGTGAAGCTAATTCCTTAAGGTAGCTACTATTTGTACTGTCTTCATTGTGTTAAACCACGTAAAAATATAAGTGGCTTGAATGAACCACTTGAACATACACAAATGAAATATCCTAATTTTATCAAAATTCCCCAAAGTCACAATTGCTTGTCTCCTGAAAGGTTGCTTTGTCCCTTCTAAGACTATTTTCAGATATGTGTCTTCAATATCTATTAGCTATGTCCAAAATCTGAGTCAAGGTATACTTAGTGTAGTCAATGCCTTTGATGTATGTTGAAAATCACTTCTTGCCAATGAACAAATTGACCTAAAAGACCAAAATCAGTCAGAATCCTACATTTTCATCTCCACATCAACCCACTTCTTCTTCATCATCATACTTGTCCTAATCACCTCTTCCAACTCATTCTTATTCTTCTCAATCATTCTAATCATTCCATCCTAAACATCCACAATCTTCCTAATCCTCATCCTAATAATTCCTCTAATCCACATCAACATCCTCTTTCTTAATCCAATCTAATCATTCATCTTCCTCCAACCTAATCCAATCATCATTCTTCTAATCCAATCCACTTGTCAACCTCATATAATTCTATCAAATCCTAATCCAATTCATCTTCCTTTTCATCCAAATCAATCACCCTTAATTAGTCCCTTGTCTTCCAACATCTCTCATTTATCTTCTAAGGTTCATCTATTCTTACTTCAAAATCTTCATTCACATCACCTTCTAATTCCAATTTTCATAAAATCTTCTACTTTTGGCTTAGGACCACCATCATAATCCTTGGACTTTAATCTTGGTTATCTTGATTGACCCACATCCAACCATAGTCAAGATTAAACCACATCAAATCAAACATCATCTTTTACACCTTCATCAAGATTTTTCATCTCAAATATTAGGTTGAAAGATTTATCAAAGTTTTTCATAGACCCTCATCATTAGAAAACATCTATTTGAATCATATTGCTTTGAGAACATCATTCCATCTCAAGTAATTAATTCTCTTAGTCATATCCTATTTTTCTTGGGATCATCAGTCTATCTCCAAGTAGAAGAAGATATCATCATCCAAATCAATCCTTTGTTTGTGCCATCATAGGGTCTTGTTTCACCTAGGTTTGTCTCTAACCTTTAAATCCAAATCAAATCAAATCAAATCCAACTTTGAGGCCCTTCCCTCATAATCAAATCAAATCAAATCAAAATCAAAATCCTTGAGGCCTTCCCCTCTTAAATCAAATCAAAGTCCAAGTATTGCTCTTAATTCCTAAGTTCATATTTCATCCATCCTTAAATCTCTCACTTCATCCACTCTTAATCTAAAACTTCTTCCACATCATCTTCTAATCCAATTCCAAAACCTCTTATTCAAACATCACGAATATGGATTGGTTTCAAAAAATGGTTGATGACTTTAAAGTGCTAAACCCCAATCCTCAAGCCATACCTCCAATCCAACCTACCTACCAAATCAATCCTCAACACATCATATCCAATCCAAATTCATCTCCCATCTCTTATCCTTCCTCTACCTTTGACAAGGTAAATTCATCTCATTATACTTCACCAACACATGATTCCCTCCATAGTCACCTTGCCCACGAGATTCAAGAACTTTAAAACATTGTCCTTAGCCTACAAAATGGGGGTCAAAAGAAATTTTTTTCCTTTGAAGACATATTTCCTTCCCCATTTTTCCAAATTCATAATTTCCATCTACCATTTAATCCAAATCCTACACCTAATCCCACACATTTTGAGCTTCATGTCCAAAATTGTAATCCTTATCCTCCACATAATCCCAATCCTCCAAGTCCTACATCGTCCCCATCCCACACTACCTTTTCCATTGAATGGATCCAAGGGCTAGAAAAAAAATATAAATCCCCAAATCAAGTTGTGAAATCCCCTCAAGTCATGAACCTACCACCGTCCCCTCCAAATCAATACATACCTAAATCTCCTAATCCTTATGAGTCTCCCATCTCTCCATACACTCAAGTTAAAGCTTCCACCTCCTCTATCACATTACCCCCACAAGTCCACACATGGAAAAAACTTATTCCAAAGCATGATAACATGAATTCCTCTTCTCCTCTATCTCTAAACATTCTTCCATCTTGTGACACCTCTCCATCTTATGACACCTTTCCATATGAAGATCCTCTCCTTCCATATCAAGATCCACTTATCCTTCTTAACCCATCTCATGATCCCATTCCTAATCAAGATCAAGACATCCCCTCCACCCCATCCAACGATTCCCCCAATGTCAAGAGTTAACCTTCACTTACCTACCACTTCATGAAGTTTTTCCATGTATCCCATCCACTATACCCCCTCCGTGTCAAGATCAAATTCCTCCATCTCATCATCATGATTCCATCCCATCCATTTTATTACATGATTCCCTTACATCTCAAGATCCACTCACTCCAACGCATAACCCTCCCCAAAGTCAAGATCAATGTACCTATTCAAATCCATGTCATAATGCCTATCCCTCTCAAAATCCTATTATCCCTCCACATAATCCTAATCCTCCACAAAATCCCATCAAACCTATCCAATCCATCCATGAACCCCATTCACATGGACTCACATCTTGTTTTCAAATAAAAAGTGTCCCATTGGAAAAAGAATTTCTCAAGATGTTGGTAAATATTCCACCCATTCTAAATCCAAAATTCTTCCATCTAAACTCAAATGTTCCCATGCCCCATCCTCCAAATCCATTTGAGCCCCTTATGTCCAAAAATTCATCCCTTCCTCATCCACATCCATTTTGGGCCCTTATGTTCAAAACTCAATCCCTTTCTCATCCACATCCACATCTATTTTAGGTCCCTATCTCCCAAAAAAAAATCCTTCATCCCTTCCATCCATTTTGGGTCCTTACATACCTTCATCCACTATATCCAAGTCCACCACTCAATAACCTCAAATCCATAATATAGATCAACAAAGGCACACTTACTTGTATTCCATCCAGCATTTACCCTTCATTATTCCATCCATAAAATATCCACACCATTTATACTCGTACACCCATACCCTTTCTAATGGAAGAAATTTGGATGCCCAAGCTAAAATGCATAAAGCCAAAATCCACAAAAAAAAATTTAAAAAAAAACAATCCAAGGATCAACATGTCCCATCTAAAATACATGTTCAAGAAAAGAAAAATATGATCCAAAAGAAAGAAAAATTCAAAAGGCCACAAAGGCCATAAAAGAAAAATAAAATCATGTGGATTCCCAAGCTACTTATTGCTGCAATGCATCTCAAAGCAAAATCAAATTTGGCATCCAATCTTGCTAATCCATAGCTTCTTCCCTTCATAAATCCATTTTATCCTCCATTTAACAATCCCACATCCCTCAAATTCATTTTGGATCCTAAAATACCTCAATATACTATCCTAAATCCATCACCTCCTTCCTGTATTTTGGGTCCTTAATCCTAAAATCCACTGGTCCTAATCCACTACTCTTAATCCACTACTCCTCATCCACTACTTCATCACCCTTCAAGGTGTGTGCCAATGATTATCTTTCTAAATCCCTTATTCCTTTCTTCACAATTCTTTTAATATCTCATCCATTATCCACAAATCCTTCCCCATCCTCCCATTTCATTAATCCAATCCTATTCATAAATTCTTATCCCCCCTTCATCCCCCCATCTATTTCATCTCCCCTCCCACCATCCTGCCAACATCTATGAGCATTTATCTAAAAGTCCTTGATCCATTATATATATAGAAAAATACATCTCAAGGGATATCATCCATGGAACTAGATGATTGAGTCCTTCCTCCATCTTCCTATCACATATCCATTGACTTCCAAATCTACTTATATATCCATTTTCTTATCCTCATTCCCTTGCACTCTATACTTGGGGGAAAGCTCCATTCTTGTCTATGATATCATAAATACCTTCCACCTACCCTATTAACCATCCACCATCCTATCTAAGTCCATCATCCATTTCCCCTCTTTGATCTTGACTATCCTATACTTCCCTCCACTCATATACTCCATGTTTCATATTCACTATCCATCATCCTCTATCCATGTTTTAATCTTGACATCCTATCCATGTCCTCCATTTCATAGTACTTGTCTTATACATTTCCTCCATCCCCCTTCCACAATCCTATATAATTCCATCCTTCTTTCCCATATATTTTGATCTTTATTACCCTATGCATTTCCTCCATACATTATCCATTATTCTATCCTATCCGTATTTTTCATATCATATCCCCTATCCTTTTCATACCCTCCATCTCATATCTCTTCTCCACATCCATTCCACTTTGCGTACCTTTTCTCTTCCTTACAAAACTAGAGGCACTCATACATCCATACATGATTTGGACAATACATGCCTTCCTCCCCTCCATGCATATCCTTTTCACAACTATCTATCCATCTCATTTATCCTTTATCCACCATCTCTCCATCCTTCATCCTCCCACCCCTCGTATGGGGCATCCTTTGAAACATATTCCTTGGATCCTAATATACTCATTCCCCATTCTCTAGTCTTCCACTCACATCTCTTACTCACCATCCTTCTCTTTCATGCATCCTTTATCCCTGATCTCCCCATCCTTCATTTTCCTACTATTAGTGTGGGGAATTTCACTCCTTTACCACCTAGTTCTTTAATCTCCATCCTTCAATCCCACATTCCCTATTCATCCATTCAATATTACATATCCATCCATTCCTTTCATTTATCTCCCATCTAATCCATCTCTCCATCTCCACCATTCCTTGGTTCTCCCTTGTCATTGCTCTGAATCCCATTCTATCAAATTCATATTCATCCATTAATATCTTATCTTCCTCATCCATTCTATATATCTTCCAATCATCTTATCTATTCCTCTTTCATTCTATCTATCTTCTAATCCAATCCATTTTTCTTCCATTTATATCTATCTTATCTTCCAATTCTCTCATATTCTCCAATTCCTCTCATCTTCCTCTCCTCCCATCTATTTATTTTTCTTTCCAAATTCCAATCATCTTATCTTCATCTTCCATTCTATCTATCTTCTAATCCAATCCATTCCTCTTCCATTCTATCTATTTTCTAATCCAATCCATTCCTCTTCCATTCTATCTATTTTCTAATCCAATCCATTCCTCTCCCATTCTATATTCTAATCTAATCCATTTCTCTTCCATTCTATCTATCTTCTAATCCATTCCATTCCTCTTCCATTCTATCTATTTTCTAATCCATTCCTCTTCCATTCTATTTCTTATATTTCAATTCATTTATCTTCTTCCAATTCAATTCTAACCCATTCAATCCATTCCTCTCCCATTCTATCTTCTAATCTAATCCATTCCTCTTCCATTCTATTTTTTATATTTCAATTCATTTATCTTCTTCCAATTCAATTCTATCCCATTCATTCCTCTTATATCTGATTCCTCTTATCTTCCAATCCCATTCTATCTAATTCATCTTCTTATAAAATTGCATTCCTGCATGACTGAGCTTACCCCATCAACACCAAGTTTTATTCTAGACACAGTGACCGCAAACATTTCCAACAAATCAGCAAACAAATTGACTTTCCTAGTTTCGTTCTATTCACAAGAAATTGCCAGATAATTCACGTTTCAATCAATCAATCTTTTGCCCATCAAGATGCATCCTTCTAGTGTCGGCTTTTCTATCAATTCTCACATTAAATTTGTTTATGGAAAGAACTTCTAGACTAAATAACTGCTTGGTCAGGATGCCTTTTTGTTGATTTTATCTTGTGTTTCAATGTGTCCTTCTCATGACAGCCTTGATCTTTCATATCTTGGTTTGTTATGGTGAGTACCTGTTGTAATATGTGTCATTTATGGTATGATCTGCTTGTCATAGATTGTTAGTGCATTTATATTTGATGTTCAATTATAACCATGTATGCCTCACTTGGGGAAGTATTCATGCATCCCAAATCCCTAAAAAAGATCTGGGTGTATTGCATCTCCTCATGATCAACATTTCATAGGTCTCATCATACCTGATATCTTGCATTCTTGTTCCTAACAACATATTTGTTTGAGAGTCTAGTCCATGAAAATGAACCATGTCACTTGTGCTTTCTAGCACATGGTGCATAAATCCTTTTGAAAAATTAAACTAGGGCGTGCTCTCCAACATTAAAACGGTATAAATCCCACTGTCATCATGTAGTTAGGATTGCATTTTAGGTAGGTCATATTGCACTTTGCATCTTTCTCTTGGCAAGGTTTCTGTTTATTCCCCCATCCTGATTGGGGCATCATGTCCCTGATCTAGCCTAGGTCTACCTCCCTAAGGACGTATCTCGTGACACCACCTAACTTTCCCCCTTTCTCTCTTCTTCCTCTCTTCTGCCTTTTTTTGAGAAAATTCCACAAAATATTTTTTTTCTGTTATTTTCTTGAGGGGGCATCATTTCATCTCCCACCATAATTACTTTTCTCTCTGGGGCATCTTATTTTCTTTTATTTGATGTGACGCCACTTTCAATGCTGCATCAAAGAGGGGAAAATGTAGACGTCCAAAATCATCCTTCTATTAATTTAATTAATATTCTCATAACATTATAGTTAATTTTAATTAATTGTATTGTTATATTCCTGTATATATTTAATTTATTTATTTAATTAATTAAATATGATTCACCTTCATAACATTTAAATCTTAATTTAAATATTATTCCCCCTTTAATGTATTAAATCTTATTTATATACATTTCCCTCATTTATTCCTTTTAAATAAATTTATAATTTATTTATTCGTCCACATGACTTAATTTTACTAAACTATAATTAATCTAAATTTTAAATTTAGATTAAGCTAATTTGAACCTAGATCCTACCCTAGCTCACATCACTCACCAAATAAACCTACTTACTAATTAACTAAGGTTAATTAGGCTACTTTCTTGATTCCCAAACCAATTAGTCCTAATTATTTGCTCACACATGAGTGAGCAAATTTCCAAAAATCCACTTTTCCAAACAATCCTTATTTGGTGCCAACAAGGTTTCTTGCACCTATTATGACACACTCTTACACTTTCTAAAAGTGTCTCATTGGTCCAAAACTCTTACATCTCTTACAGGATCCTTCACATGTGTACTTTAAGTACACTTTGACTCATCACATCCAAATTTGCTCACACATGTGTGAGAAAAGTGGGCCTCTTGCATGGATTATGTGTCCCTCATGTGGAATCTATGTGGATACCACATGAGATCCACCTCATCCAAACTCTCTTTCTCCTCCAAAAAATCTATAAATATATGCCATTGTCAAGAGCAAATCATCTCTCATTTATGCATTGTTATCATGTTAGTTTAGTATTTGAATTTTGTAGTGCATTTTCATGTTTATGCTCATAAGAAATCTGGAAATCACATTTTAGGCATAATGGTGAATAAATCTAGTTCTAGTTTCATTTGATCTTGTATATCATATTAGCATAGTTTGCATCTTCGTTATAGTCATTTGATGAAGGCTTGAGACAAGTTCCTCATACTTTTTCTTGAGTTCTTCATTATATCCATTAGTATGCATTTTAGCTTTCATCCATTAATTTATTGGGATTATGATATTGTGTTGGGAGAGCACACCCAAAATTGTGTTGGGAGAGCACTTGTTAGAGGTTGATTATATATCTCTAACATTTGCATGTCTAAGCGTGCTCCCAATAGGTTAGATTTTATCACATACAATGGGGATCATATTTTTGTGTAGGCTCTTCAGAGAACCCCATGCTAGGGAATTTTTGACATGGATGTATTATTTCTTATACTGCATCACCACTCATAGTCATACCTTTTACTGGGTGACTATTATCGCCAATCATGTGGACTTCCAACTGAAGAACGTTGGTCAGAATTCAAGGTTCCACGTGACTTCATGTGTTATGGGAATTGGCACAATAGAGACCCACTCTCTAGGGTTTGTAGATAGTGGGAATTCTTGGGAACGGGACTAGCCAAAATGTTCCATGGGAACATTATCCCTAGATCTAATGGGAAGCCAACTTCCCAAATTTTTGTTAGGTAAATGACACATTCATTTACCACAACATTTTGACACTTACTCTTGATTTTGGGTACCTCTTTTCCAAGGAATAAATGACCTTGGTGAGTACATATGAAAATTATTTTATTCAGTTTCAACAACATTCTTACATTCGGGTGACTGGGTTCTCCGGGAAGCCCTACCTACTCCCAAATTATTGTGGGGATAAGATTATTCTTTTGGAGTTATGTAGGAAAATCCTGGAACTTCACACATTATTTGTATTAAAAAAGGTTACCTCCATCCTTTTCCCAATCACTTGTAGGAACTATTTTTTTAGTCTTGCAGCAGCCAAGGAAGCTGATAATGAGTTGAAGAGTTTGGGACTCACCAAGTTCCACCTAGAAAGAAATAATTTTGATCCAGTCGGCACGATAAAAATGACAATGTCCCAGGTATCTACACCATATGAACTTCACATTAAATATTTTTGGTCAGATTGCCATGATGATTTTGACTTTTGGGATTAGCATCACTCAAGGATGTCCAAAGGGATGGTGAAGAGCCTTGGCCTTTAGACCTTTTGGAAAGATTTTTCAGATAGTGGGCCTGTGGAAGACCTAGCATACAAAGCACAAGGGATTGATAAGATGGATCTCTCTCCAGTGGATTGGGACACCCCGGAGGGATTGACAATTGAGGACATCAACCAGGGTGTCATACAGAATAGTCATGATTACTTTGCACAAGTGTGCAAGAGGAGAACCTGTAGGGGTCCAATTTTATGGGTGTCTACTTTGGTCTCCAGGGCTATAGGGCCAAGTAAAGATAAGGGGAAAAAAAAAGAGAGCACCCCAGCTCAAGTTCCACCCCCTAGATTTTCTCCCCATTTTGGAGCAAGTTCTTATTCAGCTCGAGGAATCCTGACTGATAAGTTAGAAACTAAATGCCTAGATTTCCTACGGTCTTCTAGTTACTTCAGTGGGATTATCCCTTCTGACAGGATTCCCTTCACTAGCAGCACTTCTGAGCCAACAAACGGAGGCTGAGGATGAATCTATGGCTATTATGGATGTCAAGGCCCCGTTACAAATAAGAAGAAAGAACAAAAGGGTGGACCATCCAACGAGCACAGATGTGGGACCCAGGATGCCTAACATTCCCCTAGTGGAACTCATTCTGTCTTCTCCTAAACCAGAGGATCCTTCGGTGGTCTCCCATCTCCATGATGATTTCAATGATCTCTTCTAGATGGAAGATCTAGTAAACCTACAAGATGATGTGGTGAAGGAAGTGGAGGAGATGGACGCACAAGAAGAAGTGACCCTGGAAAAAGAGGTCCAAGAGTAGGAAAAAGAGCAATAATAAGAAGAAATACAAGAAGATCCAAGAGATGTAGAGGAAAGACCGGTTCAGAGGACCGAGACAGAATTGAGGCCAACATAAGATGAGTAGCTGATAATGGCTGGGGTTACTGGACCTTCAGGAGCAACCATATCCCTAGTTGTCACACTCCAAGTTCCTCTAGTTACTCCAGGTGATCAAAGGCCCCAAAGTGCAACATTTGGTGAGGTAGTCTCTGTAGCTCAACAGTCAAATCTTGGCCAGACACCTCCAGATTCTCTAAAAGATGTACCCTTGGAGAAGGATATCCCAGAAAATAGCACCAAAGAAGAGCAACAACAACAAGATGAGGGGGATAACCCCATAAATATGGTTTCTGAGACCATAGATGCTAGAAAAGATGGGGAAAATATTGGTGATGCAAATGTAGATGCCACTGAGGTGGAAGATATAGGAAAACCTAGAGAACAAGAGAAAGAGTCTAGTGTGACTATGGATATCAGGGTAACACTACTAGACCCCAAAGAAGGCCCCAATGCCCAGGCCTTAGCAGCAAGACTGCCCCAGCCACCACAATGGCTGGTGGAATCTAGAAATAGGAAGGCCCCGGTGGCTACAAGTTCTCCCCTCTCCTTGGTAGAAATGATGGCCCAAAATCAAGAGGCTAAAAATCCTAAGAAATCCCAGACCATCCATACCCTCCGGACTATTCTAGGAGGAAATAGAGTTACAATAGTTGTGACGCCCCACCCAGATACAGATGTGGAAACAGTAAGGGCCAAAGATTATACAGTCATAGAGGTTCCTTTGGGGAGGAGAGAAACACAAGGTGAGGTGGACTTGTTGAAGGAATCTACCTGGGCAGTTGAGGCCTGATACAACAAGTAGGCATAGAAGCAGAAGGAGGAAAGAGAAATGAATGAAAATCTCCTTAGGCTTCTTGTGGAATTGACATAGCCACTAGTCGAGATTCATCCAGAAGTCTCCACCTCATAAACACTTCTCCCACAGGGTGACATGGATGCTCTAAGGGCCATGAAAAAGAAGGCATAGGTTGTGGATGGGTGGATCACTGAGAAAATCAAAGTCTTAAGGCAATTCCTGGTAGCAACACTCCTAGACCTTTATCAGGTCAATAACCTTGTGAGCTAGGTGAATGATGTTATTTTCTTATGGAAAAAGCACATAGAAAAATATGAGAAGCGGAGGTCTGAGCTAGAAGAGATAATGAACTTTGGGGAGGAAGCCATAACAGAGATGAGAATTTTGGGAGAAGATCCATTTGGATTACACTAGGCCCAGCACTCCTGACTTGGCCTCAAAATTGGGATGAGAAAGCAACTAGTAGCTGCCCTAAAGAATAGAATGATAGGAGTCCTGAATTATGTATATTTATACACACCATTTTTATCAAGGGTTTCGCAAGTTGATCCCTTTACTACCGGGACTTACGCCCTGAAATATTTTGTATCAAGCAAGTTTAATGAGTTGATAGAGTCCCTGTACTAGTCTGCTGGAGAATTTGATGAAGGGAAAATGTCACGATAATCTAAGATGATGCTCCAGACTCATGACACAACAAAGATAGCTACAAAATTCTGGGAAGGTATCAGAGATATTGATGGACAATTTGGGTTTTTTAGTGACCCATGGGACTACATCAAAGACATAGATGAGGATGAAAATGGCCAGAATTTGGAGGCCTTCAAGAAAAACAAGGAACGATAGAGTTCTCCAGACTTTGAAGATTTTCACCAATGGGGTGCAATTTTGTAAATTCATTATTATTTGAGGGTAAGCTCCTGAAATCTAGAATTTTGGATTCAAAGTTTTGTATTCTTTCACAGTGATCGATGTCTAGAATCCCTGGAGCCAACCGATCATTATCAAGCAATAAATAAGGGGTCAACGGGTAGGTGATCCCAATAAGGCATGTCAGACAGAGGGATGGCTCTGTTAGATGATTCTCCCGAGGCACCACTCCTACATTAATCCCTGATGTGCATCAAAGAGAGTGAGCTACAATCTACATTTATGAGGCATGTAGCCTTGGATATCGAGACAATCAGATTTATTCTATAAATACCTTGACACTCTTATGTATGATGATTCTTCCAGCTTTCTCTTCCTTTCTTCTTCCTCTATCTTTTCAGACCTCTACACTTTTCGAGGTGATTGTAAGTGGTGCATGTAGTACTGGCCATAGAATAATGTATTCTATCTATTGAGTGTATAGTTAGATTAGGTTAGTTTTAGGTCAAACTTTGTGTATAAATAAGAGGTCCGACCTCATAACAAGTGTCAAGGAAATTAATGATTTTGTAGTCGACCAAGTAATAAAAGATAGCTTTTCATTTTTAGTTGTTTTAGGATCTCAATGCTCAATTTTTCTTAGTAGTTTAGAATTATCCCTTGGAGCCATGAATGTATTTACCAGTGATGCTGGAACTATTTGTGTTAATGAAGAAGGAAGAACACCTTATGGCTACTTGTTATGTGTTGTTCTGATCTTTGGAGTTCACAAACATCTTTTGTGTAGTATGTTTTCTTATGTCCTTTTCTCCCATTTTCTAGTTTAGATTAATGATCTTATCTCCCCTTACTACTGAATTCATCTGAATTTCTGGCTCTGTGTATTCAGTATTTAGAGTATTTTTCTTATATTGGAGCTTAGTTTGATGTTTGAATGTTTATTGCATAACTATAGGTAGAAATGCATATCTAACCCTGATCAATCTTTTAAAGTTTATTTGATAATCCCAAATGCTTGCAGGAAACCCCACCCCTCTTGAAATCCCCGAAGAAGATGAGTAAAAACCAGCTATCCCCTCACATAGGTCTTGCAGGCTAGAAGAATTTATTATATAGAAAACCTCTTCAAGCAGAGTTGGTCGGTACCCCGGTACCTGGTGACAACTTTACCCCTATTGGCTGAGCCGATCACAAAGTCTAGTTAATAGAAATTGGTGCTAGAAGGAGTACATGAGCTTATCTCCTTTGGAAGATTTTGATTTTACACCGCCCAAGGGTTCCCTAAGAAATATTTTTAGAAACCACACTTTCCATGGAATAGGGTCATCTTTTCCCTTAAGCTTTGATAGAATCCTTTGATTAGCTCTGAATCTCAAAGAGTTTATAGAACTTGAACCTCCTTTTCAGAAGAGTAGGACCCAACAAACCAAGCAACCAGCCAAATTTATTTGGGGATTTGTTGCACACCAAAATACCCAAATAACTCAGATAATCCCAGGGACCAACATCCAACCCAACCAAAATGAAATGGTCCCAATGAAAACTTACTTTGGTAACATCGGGTCCCCAATGGGGTAGTTCCCCAGTGCCACCAATGATCTTCCTTCGCAGTCAGAGAAGATCTATCCCAAATATGAGCATCTAGGCCCATGGACCATAGAAGAACATCTCCAGGCCTATAATGATTCCATGAACCGACACCGGATACAATATCAAGATGTTGTAACCTGAATGTTCCCTCTATCCTTAGGACAAAATGAGTTAAACTGATACCTCAACTTGTCAGCCAACTCCATCAATAGTTGGAAAGATATGGAAGATGCCTTCCTAGTGGCCTTCTATGTTCACATGGACTCAATGTGGTCCCGCAACCAGTTTATCTCTATCAGGAAGGAACAAAATAAACCCCTTGCTACATTCAACCATCAGTTCCAACATGCCTTTAAGTGGTGCATGAGCCCCTTCATCCCATCCACTAACATAACCATCTAGATATATCTCAACGCCATGGACCCCATTGTTGCCACTCTCCTCTGGAGAACCACCGCCACCAATGACCGGGATACTCTGGTGAAAGTTTACAACTTAGCCCTGAAGTTGTCCTGCGACTTGAGCAAAGCTCCCAGCATGATTAGACAGAGCCTACCCTTAAACATGGTACCTGATGGAACTCCTTACGCTGGGGGATACAACCCCAATCTGGAAATGGATTCACTAATGATGGCCATGGGTCAAATATTGATAGACCAGAAGGTCCGATACATGTATCCATCTCAAGCCCAGACAATACCGGGTCTGGAATATGTTCCCTTGAACCAGCCATAGCATATGGAACAAACCTTGACACAACCCTCTTGAGTACCTTTCTTCTAGTCATCCGCGGCTAGAGGATTGACGTCCTCATCTCTGGGAGTTGTTTACACTTTCTCTAGGAACCCACCACAAAAACCGTCACATTTTGACATAACTACCCAACTGTTCGCTGAGGTTGAATCCCTCTAGCGATTGATGTCCTCATTAATGATAGACATGGGACATATGAAGGTTGGGCCTTCCATGCCTCACAACTCCAATTCCTAGAGAGGTAATATTTTCTCCAGACAATGAAACACTAATTAGAGAGGCCAAAACTATAGCAATGGGCCTCAGGCCAATCAATAGCAATGGAACAACAAAACAAATACCATAGGTCCTCCTCCAAGCCAAAATACCACTTAGGGTGGTGCTAGAACCTGTTATTCTATAAAACTTATAGAATTTCACCCCCTAACCATGTGGTGTAGATTGCATGACATGAGCTCTCATTCTGAGGTGAACTATTCCACAATGGAGAAGATCATCATGATGTTCCAGTTGGATAGACAAAAACCTATCGATCCTACTCCCAAGAACCATCCACATCAGATCCCCTCACACTTCCTTCATGTGTGAGACTGTCTTCTTTGGGACAGATGAAGAGGACAAAGAAGAATCCAAATTGCAATGGTTCTTTGATGAATCTATCTCAGACTTTGAGGCCAACACCTTCACCAATCCACAGACTCCCTATGACACTTAGAGTCAGGATAGAAAAGGGCTAGCTTATAGGCCAATGCCTCTAAAGAGTACCCCCCTAGGATAATACAAATGATCACTCATTCCCTCCGAAAGGAACTAGATCTAACCAAGCCAAGGATCCATCTGGGGGAAGAAAACTTTACTCGAGGGAATGGTTTGACATCACTAAAGCGTTAGAGAACACCACCACCTCCATGACCTTGATGGAGGTCTTGTTAAATTATAGAAGAAATCTCTTCTAAATCTCTTGGGAAATATGAAAGCCGTCAGTTGTCCCTCAAAGACTCTCACATTTGACGATACCAACTCGGCCATCTTCCAGGGAAACATAGAGGATCCTCCCCTCCTACTAGGCTTGAACATTCAAGGGAAGAACCTATACAACTTCTTGGGAGATTCTAGTGCTTCAGACAAGGTCATGCCCTTATCCATATGCTAGAATCTCAAACTCACTCCCACTCCACTGCTATAAAAATGGTGGGTGAGTTGAAAAATGTCCAAATTTAACTCATCCAGGACCTCCAAATATCAAGCACAATAGACATCCAAGTGATTGACATCCCTGAAACCTACAAGATGTTATTAAGTTGGAATTGGTCTAAGGCCCTTAATGGGTATTTCTCTATGTACTTCTCCCACTTGTGGCTCCCCTGGAAGGGGAAATCAAATCAAATCTAGGTGGATAGTGAACCTAGAATGAAGCAAGCCCTCACCAAAGTTAGGAGGGTAAATGAAGTCCTTTTCTGTGAATCCTCCACTGGAGTGTACCAAACATGAGAAATCATGACCTTTGATTTCATCCCTGAGGAGGATCCCATAGTCTCTCAAAGAATCTAGGACCTAGACAAGAAACTGAAGGGTGAGGTAGACTCACAAGGTAACATGGTAACTCTAGCCACTCCTTTGTTTGACACTTGGTTTTAGGTACATTACTAGAAACACTTTGAAATAGAGTGTGAGCCCTATATTTTTGCTGCTATGCACCACATCAATGACCTGTAAGAGAAAGAACATAAAGCTGGTTTTCCTAGACCAAGTAACCCATCTAGCAGTATGCCTAAGGTGTCACTCATCCAGAAACCTAAACTAGAGGATTCAATAGAGGAAAACCTCATCCATGCACCATCAAAGCTAGAGGAATCACCTCTCAACCCTTCCAAAATCAATTCAAATGCCACTTTTCCTTCCCAGTCCCAGTAAATGAATGACAACTTGTGGATCCTGAAGTTTGATGGATCTCGGTCTAAACAAGGCTATGGGGATGGAATGAAACTAGTCAACCCATGGGGGAAATCATTCATCGTGTCCTATAGGCTATATTTTAACTACACCAATAATTTCATGGAGTACAAGGCCTTGGTCCTAGAGCTCCTATTCGTATTGAGAAAAGGGGTCACCCACCTCCAGGCAATGGGTGATCCAGAGATGATAGTAAAATAGGTCCAAAGTCAATACAAATGTCATGACAAAAGGTTGTCTGCATATCACAACCAAGCATGGAGCCTAATTGAAGACTTTGATGCTTTTGGCATCAAGCTTATTCCCTAGAAATGTAACTATGTTCTGGATGCCCTTGCTATGTCAGCCAACCCCCTCAAGCCGATGGCTAGATCCCGGCTCCATAATTTTTCTATTGAGATGGTCCCCACCCCGTCCATCCTAGATAATATCACCCACTTTCATTTTTTTGAGGATGAACAACACATTCTAGCCTTTATGGCCAACTTTGGAGTCTTCAAGGATCAAATAGTAGAAGAAATTGATCACAACGATATTAGGAAGGGTGAAGAAGATGATGGGATCATCGACCTACCCACCAACACCATCCCTAAGGGGATGGTATCCCTAGAACACATATTTGATTTAGACCCCCAGGGCCAAGATAAGATATCATCCTCCTCTAAGGGAGGAAAATTTGAAAAGGTCAACATCGGCAAGGCTGATGAAGAAAAATTTGTTCATATTGGTACCTCCTTCTCCCTAGAGGAGAAGGAGAATATTCTCGCGGTTCTCTAATAATACATTGAAGTTATTTCCTTGGGGTATGAGGATCTTAAAACCTATGAAACATCCATCATGACTCATACCATCGTAGTGAAACAAGATGCCAAACCCTTTCGACAGCAGAGGCCAGTAAACCCATTGATCGAACCGCTAATTCATTAGGAGGTTCAAAAACTACTGTCACCTTAGATTATCTTTCCTATCCAGCACACAACATGGGTTGCTAACCTCATCATCATGTGAAACAAGAATGACAAGATCCTCCTGTGTGTGGATTTTTTCAATTTAAACAAGGCATCTAAGAAGGACAATCACCCTCTCCCGTCGCTAGATGAGGTGCTACAAATTGTTAATAGTTCTCAAATGATGTCTTTCCTAGATGGGTACTCCAGATATAACCAAGTTATGGTTAAATTCAAGGATAGAGATAAAACAGTGTTTGCGACCAAGTGGGGAACATTTTCATATCAGAGAATGTCCTTCAGCCTCATCAACATGGGGGCCACATTTCAAAAGGCTATGGACATTACATTTGGGGACTTGCTCAACAAATGCATAATCATCTATATGGATTATTTAAAAGTCTTTTCCAGGGATAGGTGTGATCACTCTTCCCACCTCACCCAGATCTGTGAGAGATGTTTCTAGTATGGTATCTCCCTCAAATCCAAGAAATGCATATTCGAGGTCACTGAAGGGAAGATTCTCAGGCATATAGTCTCTGAGAAGGGGATATCCATTGACCTTGAGAGATTTGAAGCATTTCTCAATTTGAAAATGCTCAACAGTAAAAAGGAAATGAGATATTTCTTTGAAAAGATAAATTTTGTCTGATGTTTCATAACTGGATTCACTGAAATTGTTAAACCACTCAATTACATGATGAATGCAGATACCAAGATTGAGTGGAGCCCCAAAGAAAAGGGAGTGTTTTCTCAGATCAAGAAAACCATAGTGGGGGCACCAGTCCTCACAAGTTCAGACTATTCCCTCCCATTTCACATCTACTCCTTCACTTCACCACATTATGCAGTGGAAGTCATAACCCAGAAGGTTGAAGGGGAATAACAACCCATTGCTTTCATGAGATCCCTCTTCAAAAATGCCGAAGTTCGATATACGCCTTTGGAAAAGCAAGCTTCTACTCTAGTATGGGCTGTGAAGAAATTATGGCACTATATTCTCTAGAGAAAAGTACATGATATCATTTCAGACCAGGCTATCAAATCTTTAGTGTTGTAGAGTAAGCTGGGAAAATGCTGGGGGAAATGGATGGACATCCTCCAAGAATATGATCTCAAGATACAACCAATGAAGATAGTCCAAGGCCAGGGACTATGTTGAGCGATGGCAGAGGTAACTCCAAACATTGAATGTCAAACCTATACTATGAATTCCATCAGTCAGGATCTATGGTATAATGACCTGGTATACCTATTGCTCAATAATAGAACACTTTTTTGCAGGAACTTTGAGGGAATTTACCTCTGGTGCATAGATAGGAACCAAGGTGCCAAAATGATAGAAGAATTCCATGGGCAGTTTGGAACTGGGTGTGTACAAGGAATTCTTCAACCTGTTGGGAGCAAGCTCAAACATGAAAACATTAGTGGGTTAGTACATACAATCTATTCAAAAGCATATGAAAGAGCAAGAAAGCAACAAAGAACTCAACATAACATCAGATTGAGCTAAAAATAAGTAACAATGCACCCAATTTTACTCATTTTTATTTTCTCTTCTTGATAGGATGTAGGTGTTCTCTCTCAAACACACAAGAATGCAATGGATCCCAATGCAAATGCAAGATTGACAAAATGAAAGAATTCAAGAACTAGTATAAGGAACTAGTCTCAAATCTCTCGAAAGGATGATATTCTAAGCTAGTTATGAAGATGATATGCATATACTAGATGGAAAATAAGATTCATTCACCAATTTGAAGCCTAGCATGTGATATCTATGTGAATTAAGCATAAAAAGACTAAGAGCATATTGAAAACATGAAATCTAGAGCTATGCTAACATAATAACAACGCAAATATGAGAGATGGAAAATTAAGAGGAGAAGGCCTCTATTTATAGAGTTTTTGGAGAGAGGAAGAGGCTTGGATGAAGTGGCACCTATGTGGCATCCACATAAGAGCCACATAAGGGACACATAGACTTGTAAAGATGGCCAATTTTGAGTCAAAATTGGTATTTTATATTGAGTAGCTCAATATTTACAAGTGGGAGACAAAGTTGAAAGAAGAAATTAAAGAGGAATGTGTGCCATTTTGGAGAGAATTTCCCCATGTGGGTGAGCATGCTATTAGCCTTAAAAGGGTTAGGAATCACCCATTAAGCATGATTAAAGGATAGTTAGGTGGTGAAGTATACTTAGGAAATGAGGTGATGGGAGTAGGGTAGGAATAGGGTAGGCTTTAGGGTAGGATTAATAGGTTCCTAGCTAGGGTTTAGATTATAATCCAAATTGAATTTTAATAAATCATGCTTTAGAAGAATTAGGAATATGGAGGATTTAATAAATGTAAATTTATTAAAAAGGAGATTTTACGAGACAAATATATTTTAATGAAATACATTAGAATAGTATTTAAACTATTGATAAATACTAGCAAATGAAACTATTTAACTGGTTAAATTAAATAGTTAGAGTAATAAGAGGGAAAATAATTTTAATATTTTTGGATGTCTACATTTTGCCCCTCTTTGACGTGGTGTCACAAGTGATGGTACGTCAAAGACAAGAAAATGAGCTGCCCCAGAGGAAGAGGGTTTCTAGGAATCGTGCTAAAGCAACGACAGTACAGGGTTGTGTCCCCTTGAGAAAAGAACACAATGAAGATGACGTTGTGGAATTTTCTCGAAAAAGGATGCAACAGGTAGGAGGAAGAGAGAGAAGGGAATAAATAGAAGTCTTCTGAAATGCAATTAAGAATGCAGCTAAGAATGCAAATGAGATATAAATGCAGCTAAGTAGCATTGGGGATCCATTTTGTGTGAAAAATACTGAGAGAACATCTGATTTTGATATTGCAATAGGAGGTATGCATTAGGTGTTAGAAAACATAGATGACAAGATTCCTTTGAGTGGACTAGACACTCAAAAAAAAGCACACTACAAAAGGGGCATGTATCAGTAGCCACCAGTCACAATGCACCAAGATATAGTAGATCGAGGTAGTGGTGAGTAGGTTTAGACTGACACAAAAAGATAAAATCAATAAAGAAGGCCTCATGAACAAGCAGTCATTTGGTCCAAAGTTCTTGCCATGAACAGGATTGATGTGATGAAAGATGTGATAGGCCAACACCTGAAGGATGCATCCTGATGGGAAAAGATTGGATTTGATTTGATAAAAGAGATATTCAATGGCAAAAGTTGTGAACAGGATGGGGAGCAAGGACAATCGGTCACAGAATTGGTTTGGTGAAAAACACGATCGCAGTCACATGAGTCAAAACATCATTGAAAAATAAGATCTAGAAGGATGTAGAAAGAAAGAAATGTTTATTGCATGATTTTTGAGAATATTTGGTGTTTTTGGAATTTTTGGAATCTTTTGAATTTTTGAATGTTTGAAATGTTTTTCAGATTTTATGCATAATTAAGCTGTACAACAGGATGATTTATACAAAAATATACACGGGGAGGGGGGACAAAAGGGTGGGAAAAGTTTTAGGGAAAACAAGGGCTATAAGAAGGGCTGGGGGGCTTAAGGAAGGTCATTTGTGAATAGTGAATAGTGAAAACTGAGCTTTGGGGTGAAAAGATGGCTAATGAGAGGATGAAGGGGCAGTTGGGGGAATGCGTGCACACACATGGGAGGCCCGCAGAGTGACTGGTACCGGTGAGTGACCTAGCCAAGACCACGTATTTATTATTGTCAAAGTTATTTAACACTTTGGTTGGGGTTAGGGGGCAATAAATGCAATATTTTTGACTTTTAGACTTGTGACGTTGGTTCTTGAACTGACATCTACGTAGACGTCAATCCCTGGATTGATGTCTTCACAGACGCTGGTCCCCTAACAAGCAGCTCCATAGACATTGATGTTAGACTGGTGTTTTCAAAGATGCCAAACCTTGACCCCCATCTACGAAGATAACAGTCGGTAGGGAAAGACATCAAAGCCGTCAGTGTATGAACCAATGTTTCTGGTTGAACCGATGTCTGTGCCTAAAATGGTAGACGCCAAAGGGAAGGGAAATAGAGGGACCTGACGGGGGCCAGGGATGGGTTGGCATAAGACCTAGGGACAAGATGCCCTATTTTGGGAGGGTTTAGGCTGGGACTAGAAGAAAAAGTGGCTGACATGGTGGATTGTTTGAAATTTTGTAGGAGCAGTTCCCACCCTTGGGATCACAAGAGTATTGGTCACTGACGATGGAGTTGGAGCCGCAGCTCACAAAGGATGACTGGGGGTTGTCAGCTGTAGTTGGGTAGGACTATGTGCCCTGTTGGCCTAGGCTACGGGTGCACAATGGGATGATGACTGCATTGATCGAGAGGTGGCACAGTGATACCACCACCTTTCACCTACCTACTGGAGAAGCGACTATCACCCTGGAGGATGTTTAGCAGATCCTTCAAATACACATCCAAGGGGTGATTCCTCAGTACCAATTGGAGGATAGTGACCATTTTATGGAGATTTCTTTTAGGAGACCGATGAGACGAATCCCTACATATAGGACTTGGATGCCTTGGCAGCCAGTGGTCGATAGGAGGCTACAACGGATAGCCCTATATCTCCTAGGATTGATTGGTGGGTTTATGTTGGCTGACCTGGTGGGACATGGTTTCGGCATGGGATGGTTGTGAGTACTAGTAGAGATGCTAGAGGAGGGGAATTTGTATTGCTGGGGGTACATTGTCCTCAGACAGTTGTACCATGACCTACACATGGCTGCATATCATGGGGCATGCAACATGGGTACATGCATGACCTTGATGTTAGTTTGGGCTTGGGAGAACATTACAGTGTTTCGGCTAATGAGGGTGAACAAGGTGTGACAGTCGAGAGAGCCTTATGCCTATAGATACAAGCTTCCCTTTAGATAAACATTTGTTGACCACACTAAATATTGGCAGTGACTCTTAGATGAGGTATAGGTTTTCTGCTGGACCCCATACCGACTATGTGAGCCATGGGGGATGATGGACTAGGTGACAGGAGTGGAGGATAGTTTTGAGGATTTTCTCTTCCTATCATACATTCAGACAAATTGTTTTCTATTAGGGAGGACCATCATCTAGATACAGAGGTATAGACCCTCAAGGGTTATGAGGTAGTTTGGTCTACAATAGGGGGTGGTGGCAGAGGATGCCTTACATCCTCATGTCACTAGGGAGGTAGGTACCTGGGATAGGTACATAGATGCCCTAATAGTGTGGGAATCCTAGAGGGATATTGTATGGCTTGAATTTATTGCACAACCATACATTATAGTTGTAGGGATGACCCCAGAGTACGCAACATAGTGGGCTGCACACATACCATTAAGACTGATGGACCCATCTCAAGTGGGTATGGATGTGGACAATGGGATAGATATCAGAGACACCCCAGAGACATCAATAGTAGGTCAAAGGGGGAGACCACAGAGATGTGTGAGACCACATATAGGGGCACAGGTAGGGACTAGACCTAATCAGGGGCCACAGGGGCCACCACCAGTGTAGATATAGGTACAGGAACCACAGGTATAGGCACCACCAGTGCCACCATAGCTACAGGGGCCATAGGGGTCACCCATAGGATATGTAGTGCAAGAGACCTATGATACTATCATCACAGAGTGGGACAGTCTTCAGATAGAGTACATGAGATTGTGAGGTTTATTGGACACAATGATCATATATGAGACTAGCCTATAGGCCGAGATGACCCATATACAGGGGTTATTAGTTGTGGAGATAGCACGGGCAGAAAAAGCAGAGGGGTCTCTAGGTACCTTACAAGGAAGGGTTGATGCTGGGGAGTTCTCCATGGTTGACCTGACTCAGGATGTGACGAAGCTATGTACCGAGATAGGTACCTTGATAGGCTAGTTGGACACCCTGACCTTGCAGATGGAGCAGGCTACAGAGTAGATTTTGGCATTGACCTCAGAGAGGGATGCGGTACTGTGACAGGCAGAGACTTACAAGGCTGAGTGTGATATTTCCAAATAGGTAGCTACTGTAGGGGGGTTGGGCAGGTGGTAGCAGAGGCATTCGCAGCTCAAAGAGATGAAAAGAGGGCTAGCAGGGAGGGAGCACATTACAGAGCACTATACCATTAGCTAGTTCTTGAGGGATAGAGATGAGATTACTCTGAGAGGTCTCATTCTCAGAGCACAATACGAACTTCAGGGTCATAGGGATCAGTGGGGATGCCACCACCTCCACCACTAGGGTAGGGAGGTGGATCATCACAACCACCAGTATGATTTTCCAGAGGATCAGATGACACATAGCTTTGGATTTTTGAGATATACATGTATATTGGCACCTAGGTGCACATGATGTATTTTATTGATGATAAACACATGTACTTATGGACATTTGATTTATATATATATGTATTGATGAGGAGTCTTATGATGCTTATGATTTATGATGTACATACTATGATCTACATGACATTTTGATGCATATGCCTATATGATTACTGACATTTGGTGCTTGCAGGATGTGATGTATATGTATGACCTATGCAAGGTGGATGATGCTATATATACTATGTACTCATGTGTGTGGATGCAGGATGTGATGTGATTTTAGGTTGTATGCAAATGTATATGCTGATGTTTTATGAATGTGGATATGGATGCATAATGAATCTACTCAGAACAAAGAATAATAATGTAATGCTATAATGGATTAAATGAGTTAATTAATGGGAATGCAAAATGTAAAATGAATGCAAATGATTAACAATGCAAGACTATAAGATAATTTTAATGAGTTAACAATGAAATCTAAATGAATCAAAAAGTGCCAATAATGTAATGACAATGCAAATCTATAATGAATCTAAATGAATCAATGCAAGATATGGAATGAACCTAAGTGAATTAATTATGCAAGATTACAATGAGGCTAAATAAATTAACTATGCAAGATATGAAATGAACCTAAGTGGATTAACTATGCAAGATATGAAATGAACCTAAGTGGATTAACTATGCAAGATTAAAATGAGTCTAAATGAATTAATTATGCAAGATATGAAATGAACCTAAGTGGATTAACTATGCAAGATTAAAATG
>MU224882.1:2175870-2189821 GCA_018584345.1 Thuja plicata | reverse complement strand
CCCATGTGGGTGAGCATTCCATTATCCTTAAAAAGGTTAGGAATCACCCATTAAACATGATTTAGAGGACAGTTAGGTGTGGAAGCACGCTTAGGAAATGAGGTGATGGGAGTAGGGTAGGAATAGGGTAGGCTGTAGGGTAGGATTAATAGGTTCCTAGATAGGGTTTAGATTTAATTCAAATTAGATTTGAACAAATCATAGCTTAGAAGAATTAGGAAAATGGAGGATTTTAATAAATATATATTTTTTAAAAGGGGTTTTTGTGGAGGCAAATGTATTTAAATAAAATACATTAGAATAGTGTTTAAACTATTGATAAATGAAACTATTTAATTGATTGAATTAAATAGTTAGAGGAATAAGAGGGAAATTAATATTAATAATAATATTAATATTTTTGGATGTCTACACTAACAATGACCCTTTTAACAATGATCTAACTCTTATTGATTTACACATAGAAGAAATTAACCTAACATAACATGCCCAGATACAGGGATTATTGGCTGCTGAGATGGCACGGGCTGACAGGGCGGAGGGGTCACTAGATACCCTACAGGGAAAGGTAGACTATGGTGAGTTCTCTATGCTGGATCTAACAAAGGATGCCAGAGAGTTACGTACAAAGATAGATACACTCATAGGGGAGTTAGAGAGATTGATGTTACAGATGGATCAGGCCATGGAGTAGATTGATGCATTGACCTTAGAGAGGGATGCAGCAGTGAGACAGGCAGAGACCTACAGGGTGGAGCGAGATATTGCTTGATAGGTGGCAGTGGCAGGTGGAGTGGGTCAGGTGGTATCAGAGGCATTCGCAGCCCACAGGGATGCAAACATGGCAGGGAGGGAGGCAACCCACTACAGAGCACTTTATCATGAGCTTGTTCCTGAGGGACAGAGACGGGATTACTTAGAGAGATCTCATTCTCAGAGCACAACGCGGGCTTTCGCCTCACAAGGATCAGTGGGGATGCCACCACATCCACCACCAGGATAGGGAGGTGGGCCATCACAAGCACCAACATGATTAGTTAGAGGATGATATGACACACAGTTTTGCATTTTTGAGATGTACACATGTATATTGGCACTGAGGTGCACATGATGTATTTTATTGACAGACATTGGTATATATATGAGGACTCTTATTGCTGCTCATGGTGTTATGATTTATATGATGGCTTTTATGATGCTTAGAATGCATGATCTATATGATGTGCTGATGCATACTACATGATGACTGACACTTGATGCTTGCAAGATGTGATGTATATGGATGACTTGATTATGTATATATATGATGTATGACCTATGTAGGATGGATGATGCTTATATTTATGTGATGTATTGACATGTGTGATGCAGGATATGATGTGATTTTATTCCTATATGCAATATATATGTTGATGTTTTATGAATATGCATAGATGATTTATGTTTTATCAATGATTTAAGTATGCAAATGATAAGAAGAACCTAAATGTTGTAATGATGTTAGATGATAAAAATTATTGAATGCAAGATAATGAACCTAAAATGATGCAAATGGTGCTATAAATGGATGAATGTAAGCTATAATGAAAATAAAATGAACTAAGATGATAAAAATGGATGAATGCAAGATAATGAACTTAAAATGAACTTAGATGATAAAAATGGATGAATGTAAGATAATGAACTTAGAATGAACTTAGATGATAAAAATGGATGAATGCGAGATAATGAACCTAAAATGATGCAAATGAAATGGACCTGAAATGTATGGTAATGAAAATGAAATTGACCTGAAATGTAACAATGCAAGATAATGAAATGATGCTAAAATGAAACTTAACAATACAAGATGAATTAATGAATTGATAATGGATTGAAAAAGGGGAACCTACTACATCATGAATTGGAGTGTCTCTAGTTGGAATGCCTAATTTCTATAAATTTGGTCGTAAAATGAAAGATGCCTTAAATGATCTTAAAAATGCAAGATGCCTTAAATGATCTTAAAATGCAAGATGCCCTAAATGATCTTAAAATGCAAGATGCCCTAAATGATTTTAAAAATGAATCTAACAATGCAATATAGCATGACTCTAAATTGAATTGATAATGGAAGATGAATTAACAATGTACCTGAAATGAATGCAAGACACTTTAAATGAGCTAATTAATGATACTATAAGTGGCAGATCATCATTCTCTTGTTCTTGGATTTTATTTTGGTTGTTCTCTACATCAATTTCCTTGCTTTCAATACCCAAAAGAATCCATAGCGAAGGAATGCAAAGTGCGACTGAAGAACTCAGAAGATGAGTTGTTTGAGGTTGAACAAATGTGACATTTGAATCTCAAAATTTTCATTATTTTTACTTTTATTTTTGGTGTGTGTCACAATCAACTGATAAACCAGATGGGTGGGCTGTGGCGAATCAGACAAGGAATGTGAGTGGGATGATGACTTAGGATGTTAGCACGATGGTGGGAGGATGGGATGTGTCATGAATGTACAAGGACCAAACTGAGTGGATTAATTACAAGTGATTAGTTATAGTGAGCATGTACAAAGTTGCTACTGAGATTTGATTAGATCATGTTACTTTCCTTGATGCATGTGATAAGTGTGTGTGTTGATTGATTAGTTCTTGAGAAGAGAAACATCCTGTGAGAACCCAAAAATTATTTCCAGAAAGATAGGGCTAACCAAGTTGATTGATCAAATGCGCACTATCTATAAACTATAGAAAAAATGTATGACAAGGAGCAACTCAAGACACAAGTAATATAAAGGACTAATGCTCAGGACTCTTGGAAAAGTACAACGTATGAACAACAGTATACAAGATTATGTGTACAAAAACTTAGGATACAAGGTAGGGGATCATGGTAGACTAGAATGTATGGAACACCCATGGAATATAGGGAACGTGGAAATGGTGCTGGTGATGGAAAGAAATGAGATTCTGATAGATAATGGAATGGTCCATTATGTGTGATGCATGTTTCCATGTTTTCATCACCCATACTTGTCCAAGGTGCTTGATTGCCAAGTTTTCACCATTGGACGAAAGTTTTTCTCTTTATTTCTCTTTTTGATTTCTTTGGATCTTTTTGATTTTTTTATTTTTTTAATTTCTTTGGATCTTTTTGATTTTTTTTTGATATTGCCTCAGTGCCTGTTTACCAAGTTTTTACTGGGACAACCATTTTTTTAGCTTTATTTTTTCTACTTTTTAGGGATTTTTTCAGGACTATTTTGCAGTGCTTTCAAGTGCTCCAGGTTCTTCCATAGAATTTTCCTTCAGTTTCTGTAGGTAAAATTTTCTGGTTTGTTTAGAGCTGATCTCTTTCTCTATTTTTTGTTCTTTTTTAGGACTTTTTATACTTTTTATGGATTTTCTCAGAAAAATGGAATGAACAACCGATCGTCAGGCATAGAAGCGCCTAAGATGAATGATGTTGATAGGATCATTCAACAGTTCTCCTTCTAGGGTAGATATTTGATATGACCCAGAATTGAAGCATGTAGTGACAATATATGGGCCTTGCCAGATGACTTCAAACTTTCCTTTCAGTACCCACTTTCTTATTTTCTTTTAGCACAAGTTCCCCTACCTGGAATTGACGTAGGTGAACCTTCGTGTTGTAGTTCCTCTTAAGTCTATTTTGGTAGACAATCAAGTGATCATAAGCTTGCTGGCACTTTTCATCTAGGAGATCCAACTATGTGAGTCATTCTACCCGGTAATCTTCATCATCAATCTACCCTCTTAGTGATACTCGGAGGGAGGGTAGTTCAACCTCAATTGGTAAGACTACTTCAGCACCGTAGACTAGGGAATAGGGAGTAGTGCCAGTAAGAGAATGGTAGGAAGTGCAGTATGCCCAGAGGGAAGGATTGATTTGGAGATGCCTGTCACGACCAGTATCATTGACAACTTTCTTGAGGATTTTGAGGATGGTTTTATTAGTTGCCTCAGCTTGGCCGTTAACTTGTAGGAAATACAGATTGGAGAAATGGTGATGGATATGGAGGCAAGCACAGAGATCATTGACATGTTGATTTTCAAATGGTGTACCATGATTTGTGAAGATGGTGGAGGGTATGCCAAAGTGGAAGACAATGTGGTAGAGGATGAATTTGGAGATCTGAACACCAGTAGTGAGTGTGAGTGGAATCGCTTTGACCCACTTTGTAAAGTACTATGTAGCTGTGATTATGTACTTGTGGCCTTCAGAGGAGAGGGGAGTAATCTTACCAATGAGGCCAAAACCCCAACAAGGGAAGGGCCAAGGAGGCACAATAGGTCTGAGGTCCTGAGCAGGAGCATGGATCAGATTAGCATGTTGTTGACAAGGGAGGCACTTTCTGACAAACTCACAAGAATTATGTTCCATTGTAGGCTAGTAGTACCCTGTACGTAGAAGTTGCTTGGCTAGGACCATGCCACTCATGTGGGCATCACAGATTCCAGCATGTACCTCTTTTAAAGCCTAGGTAGCTTCATTTTCATCTAAACATCTAGAGAGTACATCATGATAGCCTCGATGATATAGGTTATTGGCTATGAGGGTGTAACGGGATGCTCCTTAGATAAAATTTTGGCATTGGTTGGCACTGAGATGGGGAGATATGATACCATTTTTTAGGTAAGCTTGGATGTCATGGTACCATGGGGACTGGGGACCAACCAAGACACATACATGATTTGATTCATCATTCTCATAAGCGGGAGCATGTAGTTTCTCAACTAAGAATTTGTATTGTGTACATTCATGAGGAATCTCAAGAAGGGAGCCAATTATGGCCATTGCATTAGCAACTTTGTTCTGTAGGCATGGTACTTGTGTTATCTGCAAGTGGAGGAAATGTTAAGCTCATAACCCACCAAAGTTTGACTAATATAATATATGGCCCTTTCTTTGCCTTCATTGTTCAATTGAGCAAGGAGTGCCCCTAGTGCTATAGTAGTAGCATAAATGTATAAGATGAGTGGGCAACTAGGTACAGGAGGTACCAAGATGGGTGGATTAGCCAAGTATTGTTTGATCTTGTCAAAGCTCTTCTGACACTGAGGATCCCACTTGAATGTGTTGTCTTTGCACAGGAGATGACTGAATGGTTGGCACTTATTTGCTAGTTGAGAGATGAAGCAAAGCACAGATTGTAGTTTTCCTTGGAGGCTACATAGTTGTTGGAGCATTTTTGGTGGAGGCATCGCCATGATAGCTTTTACTTTCTTTGGATCAATTTCAATGCCTCGTCTCGATACAATGAACCCTAGGAGTTTCTCTGATGTGACTCCAAAGACACATTTCTTAGGGTTGAGCATTAAGCAGTAGTGTCCAATTCTATGAAAGACACATTCCAAAACATCTAGGTGGTCTTCTCTTTTTACTGATTTTGCCAATATGTCATCCACATAGTCCTCAAGGATCTTGTGGATCATGTCATAAAAAATGACAGTCATTTCTCTCTAATAGGTTGCCCCTGTGTTCTTTAAGCCAAAAGGCATCATGTTATAGTAGAAGGTGCCCCAAGGGGTTGTGAATGATATCTTATGCTGATCTTCTTCTGCAATATGGATGTGATTATATCTGGAAAAGATGTCCATGAGTGACAACATCTCATGTCCTACTGTGAGGTCTACAATCATGTCTATGTTTGGCAAAGGAAAATTGTCCTTAGGACATGCCTCATTGAGATCACTAAAATCTATACATATCCTTATGATTTATCAGGCTTAGCGACGGGCACCATATTAGAAATCCAGTCAAAGTAGTCAATGGGGCGGATGATCTTGGTGTGGAGCAATTTTTCTAGCTCTACTTTAACAAGTAGTGCCACTTTAGGGTGCATCTTTCTAAGCTTTTGCTTGATAGGTTTGATGTTTGGGTCTACTGCTAGATAGTGAACCACCAAGTTGGGATCTAACCATGGCATGTGAGAGTAGGACCATGCAAACTTGTTGACAGATTCTTTTAACAAAGTGATAAGATCACTTTCTTCTACTTCAAACAAAGATGCTGCTATATATGTGATGGCAGGATTTTTCTTGGTACCTAGGTTAACAGATTTTGTTTCTTTAATGAGAATTAATGACTGTTCAAGCCTTTAATCTTGGATAAGAGGAAGAGGAGAATCTTCATCCTCTAGCACCTTAGAGATGTTTTCACCAGGGGATAAATCCTTTGTTTTTACTTTTGTGTGATCAAATAGTGCCCCAGAGGGGTTTTCACTAGAAGATTGATTTTTCTCTTTTTTATTTTGATTTTCTGTATCATTTTTGCAACTAAAGTCCTCCTCTTCCCTAAAGTATGCCTTTGGGTCCAGTTTGTAGACATATGATAAATGTTGCCCCCGGTCATTGCTTTGTTTGATTTCTCCCATAAAGCATAGAAGTGTGTCCTCACTTTGGAACTTGTAAACGTGTATGACACTTGGTTGGTTCCAGTCTATGAGTTCAGGATGGAAGAGAGGGAGTTCAATGAAGAGGATGGAAATTTGTTGTAGGATGGCATTTCCTAGGAAGGTTTCATCATCAAAAACATCGTCGTAAGCTTTCACAATTTTCTCTTTCAGGATATCTTTGATGTCAATGATTTCACCGAGGGGTTGATAAGAGGAATAATTGATGAACTCATTGGTGCCCCCAGTTGTGTCAGAGCCCATACCAAGACCCAGGTGTTATTTGAGTCAGGAAGGTACAATGGGATCTTTCAACCCTTGCTCTTCATGACCAAGGCCACCTCCTTGATAATTTCATTTTTCTGTCACCAGTTTGTGTGTTGAGGGGTACTTGTTCTTGAAGTAATTAAGCTGACTTATGTTCTGGGGTGATGGATCCTTGTATATCCATTGAATGATGTTTGGTTCCATTTACTGGCCAACCAAAATACCTTGTGATACAAAAGTGGTAGGACCAAATTGTAGTATCCTGGTTGTTTCTGATTCTATTTTTCTTAAATTAGGTCAGCGACCTTGAGTGTGCAAATCAACAGGAAATGCTCCAACTACAAAGGCATTAGATAAAGTGTACTCACCACATCCTTTGTTGTTGTTCTTGACCATGGACAAGGTGGAGGAGAGGATTGTCTCTAGATCTGAATGGATTCAAGATGAGCTGGCAACTGAGGAGCCAATATCAATCCCAGGACAATGAGGGAATGTAGAAAGGATGTCTCCAACACATTGCAGTATGCAAAGGGCATGGGATATGCACGGATGGTAATCTCAGTGCCTTTGTATGGGAATTTAATGTACTAATGGTAGGTGGATGGGATGGCTTACATAGAATGAATCCATGGATGTCTGAGGAGGATGTTGTAGGGAAGGTCAAGATCAACAACATGACATAATGTTTCTTGGATAACAAGGCCCACTTGAATAGGTAAGATAATGGTGCCTTTAGAAGTACGCTCCAGGTTGTCATATGATTTTATTGTGATGACCTCATTTGTGATATCAGCCTCAGTGGAGCACAACTATTTTATGAATTTTAGAGTACACAAATTTGAAGTCGATCCATTATCTATCATGACCCATTTGATGGCAAAATTTTTAACCATGACAGCAATACGGAGTGGGAGATTGTGATCGGTTTTGTCAGAGGGGATGTTTGTTGGTCTAAAGGAGACCCTACAGGATGTAGATAGGTGTCTGACAAGGTTTTGGAACTTAGTGAGGTTGATGTCACTAGGAACATGGGATTCGTGCAAGGCTTTATTGAGAATCTCTTGGTAGGTGGGTGATGTGCGGAGAAGATCCAGAATGGAAATTTGGGCTGGAGTATTCCCTAGGTGTTCCAAAATGTTATATTGGGTCCCAGTAGATGGGGCAGGACCTACACCTGCAACTTTTATCCTTCCTCTGTGAGTAGTGATTGCACATTGATTATCGACACCCTTGACATGAATGACATTGACAAAGGATTGAACTTGGGATATACAACCGATGAGATTATCGTAATGGATATAAGCATTGGTATAATCTTTTCGATTGGTGCTTTCTGCTTGTTTACCCTTTCCTTGATTATAGGACTGATTAGGATTTCCTGGACCTATACCAGAAGTGTGTTTAGGGAATGCATTCTGATAAATTTTAGGCCTGCATTTGGCGATGATTGAGCTAGGGAATCCACTTCGATCTCCTTACGGTCAATGAGATCTTGGATATAATGCTTTAGTTTCATGCATTTGAGAGTGGTATGTCCCTTGACATGGTGGTATTCACAGTACTCATTATCTTTATACCAGGAAGGCTTAGGAGTTGAGTCATCAAATGGTTGTGTCTTAGGATATATGACTTGGTTTGCTTGGACCAGCTTGCAAAAGATGACATCTATAGGTTCACCTAGAGGGGTAAATGTATGTTGTGGCACATTTGAAGCATGAGGTCTTTGTTGTCCATGAGGGACTACGATAGAATTTGTATGGTTCATAGGACCTTGATAGTTGTGTTGATGGGCTGTCCCTGGAGGAGGGTATATGGGCACGCCTTGAGGGTGCATGTTTTGTTGATACCGTGGTTGAGGATACGTGAGAGCAGGTTGCTGATACATTGGAGGAGGTTGTGGATACATTACTAGTGTTTGTTGATAAGTCTGGGTTGGCACATTAGGACTAGCTACCACAACCTGAACATGTTTGGTGTTAGTGGCTCCATCTGTGACCACGTTCTTGTTTTTGTTCCAGTATCATGATTGGTCATTGTTATGTTTATCAGGCTAGGATTCTTTGAAATGTTTAATCATACCCTCTTCAACAAGGCCTTGTTCAAGGTCCATACCTTTGATCCTGATATCATGATATGTTTGTATACAATTCATGCGCATGTGATAAGCAAGCTTAGGATGAAGGTTGTTAATGAAAATCTTGATAAGATGTTGTTCCAGGGGTTGGTAAGACAACCTTGTGGTAAGTCCTTGCCAGCTTTGAAGATAATCGGCCAAGCTCTCTCCTCCCTTTTATTTGGAATTGCATAGGTCAAGGAGTGAGAGTTCATTTTCAACATTATGTACAAATTGGGCAACAAAATTTTTAGATAGCTCTGCGAAAGTAGAGACTGTGCCGTAAGGGATTTTGTAAAACCACTCAAGGGTGGTTCCTCCCAAGCTTTGGGAAATAGTCTCATGAGAAATTTATCGCTCTAGGCCACTTCTTGGCATGCCATGTAGAATTATTTTATGTGACTCATAGGATGACCCTTCCCCTGATATTTATCAAATTTTGGGGTCTCAAAGTGTTTGGGGAAGGGTATAGTAGTGATGGATCTGTGAAACGGATATGGACATACTTCTTCAAACTTGAATGTTTTGGCTTCTATCCCAGCTTTTAGCTCTTTGAGAGCATTCTTCATTTCCTCCCATTCAGGATTGATTTACGGGGGAGGATTGTTGATTATAATCATAGGATTCCCTTGTGCCTGGTATGGATCAAATAGCGAATATGGAGGATTCTGTGGGGGATATTATGGTGTTTGGTAGAGTGGTTGTTGGTCACTGTATATAGGTTGCAGTGGTGGAAGCTGGGGTTGAGTGGAATACTGCAATGGAGGAGGTGTTGGTGTCTGATAAGATTGCTGCAACTATTGGAAATATGTTTGTATATGTTGTGGTGTGGGATATGTGAGATGAGCTTATTGCACACCCACATAGGTGCTTTGTGGTAGAATGCCCCCAGTGAGAACTTGTTGTTGAGGGGGAATTGTTTGTGCTATAGTGGAAGATGGCATGGCTATGTAAATGGTGGGATGATTTGGTTGTTGTTGCATGGGTTGGATAAAGGGACTAGTAAACTATTGCATTGGTTGTGCCACGAAGGGATTTTCCCCCTGCATTTATGGTTGTGGTTGTTGTGTGGTTTGAAGATTAGGCTATGCAACTACGAAGTAGTTGATTGGCTATTGTTGAACTTGGGATGCTAATGGGTTGGTGATTTTTTGTTGTTGGATAGGTTGTTGTGGGATGGGTTGCTACTGGTGCTGCTGAATATGTTGCTACTGTTGGATGGGTTGTTGCTGGATAGGTTTCTGCTGTTGGATAGGTTGGATGGGAATTTGGGGTATGGTGAAGGGATTAATGGATGGTTGCAATATAGGAGGATTTGGGTTGAACAATGTTTGGGGTGGAACCGTTGACATTCGTTGTGGTTGTGTTGCTGGTGGAGCGGGAAAGGAGGAACCTTGCGGAAATAAGGGTTGGTTATATATGTTGGTAGGTGGCATACCTATGGTGAAGAAAGGTGGAATAAGCATGGATACTTGGGTGCTTTGATGTTGTGAACTGGTTGTAGCACTTTGAATAGGTTGAATAGGAATAGATGGAATGGTGGTTTGTTGTGTGCTAACTGGTGGTGGTGGTGGAAAGTTTGCAATGAGTGTTGGGATTGCTTGTGAAGGAGGAGCAACAGTGGCTTGCGGAGGTATTTGCATAGTGATGGGGGGTATTGTTTGTGGTACTGATATGGCATCAAGAGGCAGGACTTTTGAGGTAGGTGTAGGTGTTGTGTGTATGATGGAAGGTGGAATGGAGGGATGAACTACTTGTGCAAGAAGGGTTCCAACTTGTAGGGCTCATTGAAATGGATCAAAAAATTTGTTTCTGGTGGGATAAGGATGTTCCCCTGGAGGTGCCATAGGTCATGTAACAAGTGTGGGTATAATCCAAGGTGGAAGTTGAAGTCCTTGTTGTTGGATGTCCAAGAGTAGCTAGTTGTTGTTATGTCAACTCATGGCATTTACCATGTGGACAAGCGTTGGATGATTGATAAAAGTTTCCATGGCACTTAGAGTGGGAATTTCATTAGTGTCTACCTAGATATATTCAAATTGATCATCGAGGTGAGGCGCATAAGTGACCATGGTGTTGGTAGTGTCATTCGTAGGATTAGATGAGCTAGCGACAAGATTAGGATCCATGTTCTTCCTCTTCTTAGTGGCTCATGTGATATGTGGCATGAAATGATTATCCTAAAGGAAATATTAGATGCAAGATGTATGCAAGGATGCACCTGGGAAACTAAGGATGATGACCCTAGGATTAAGATGTGCTTAGGATGATGGATTCACACCTATGGATTAAGGATGGCTTGATGTATGCAAGGATCAAGGGTTGCTTTCCCTAGTGTAGGATCAAGTGGATGTGGTTATCTACCTAGGACAGACTTGTGGTCTTCGGTGGATTAGATTCTTTGTTAATGCAAAACCAACCTTTTGATCAAGGTGATGAGGTTGTAAAAGACAAAAATGATTATCCTAAAACAATGCTTAGTTTAAGGACATTTAAGGATGGGGTTTGATTAAGATGTAGGTTTTAGCAACTCAAAAGGGGTATGCAATACCTAAGCAAGGTGTATGATCAAAGATATTTTGGATGATGATTAGGATGATGCTAGGTTGATTAGGATTGATTTGATTAATGCAAGATCATGCTAGGATGAGTGTGTGATGTGTTCCTAAAGATGGTAACCTAAGGAGGTCCTAAAATACAAGCTAAGTGAGCTCAAGAAGAGAAGGAACTTGTGTTTGTTGTGGTAAACCGACTAGTCATATTGTTTAATTGCAACAAAAGCAGAGTTTAGGCGATACTTGACCATGAACGAGAAACCTTGTTGTTGTAAATCACTTTTTCAAGTAATTCTCATTTATGGATTTCTTGTTTGACGGAATCGAAAATGTGTTGGTATTTGGTAGTCTCTTAAGTTGTGTTCTTTTGTTCTCTTTTCATGGGTGGTAACGGCGTTTTCACTTTCTTGTGTTTCTTGGAATCGGTCATGTCCTATAAGTAGATCTTTGTCTCAGATGAATAGTTTGAGGTTCTTAGGACATATCTCATGAAAGACCAAAATGTTTGTTTTGATAATCTAGCAAAAAGCTTGATCGTGTTCTGATTTTTCAATAGGATTGTTCGATGGCAAGAACCAATTTCAACAAATCAAAACCAGAAAATAAAAAACATGTGTCTGAAAACAATCTGATAAGGGACAAAGCAACCTTGAAGGATACAAGCAAGTGACAAATTTGAATGCTGGATAATCGTTTGTGTTTTGGATTTGTCAATTTCTTCAAACACTTCAATCACAAAATCTACCTAAGGAATTTGGCATAACATGAAAATACTTTCTCATAAGCTTAGGCACACACACAAGAGATAATCAGAATATGGCCATCACCAAGCATGCAATGGCTTCAGTCATGACGCTGTATTATCCGATTCCAAATGCTTAGGGTGACACGAATGTACAAGTGATCTTGGGGAAGTTACTATCTTCCTTGCACAAGCATTATCACCTTTTAGGGTGTTCCGGGTAGCTTCTAAGCCTAGAGTGTTTAATACGGGTCTCCGTTCAATTGTATCCTCTATGTCTACACAAGAACAATTTAGGCATATATCCCCATAAAGCATCTTGACAAAAGTGGTCACATGAACATGATTGAGACTGTGAGGCCGCACTTAAGTTAGATGAGAGCCGAGTATAAGCTCAGATGCCAACTGACTCCTGAGGCTTTAACCCCAAGGAGTAAATTTGATTTACATGAGTTGGAGTGGTGTGGCTTACACCTAGTTCTCATGTGGGTCATTCCTGGGAGATTTTTTCCTCAACCAACAGGCCCAACAAAAGGATTAACTTGGAAGTAAATGGGACTGGCAACAAGAAGGGTCTGGATCTCTGATTTTCCCACAAAGGGAAAAGAGCATAATTCCTATCCAAAGTCATTTTCTCCACAAGCACGCAAGACAAGTTGTTTGTTTCCAAAGATTTATTTGTTTAACACCAAGTAAGTACATCTAGGTTTTTGATCTTCCCAAAAGGGAAGAGAGCATAATCCCCTAACACTCACTTAGGATTAATCAAAAAAATCTAACTAATGAAACTAGGTGCCTAAAAAAAATTTTACAAACACGATCATTTGGTCAATTTTTGGATCAAGGCAACCTGCAAGAAAACATGAGTAGTTTCAATTTAGTGTCTTTGACAAGCGGTGCTGCAAACAGCTAGTTAGTAGTTTGAAGGATAATCTTTGACAAGCGTTAGCATAAAAACCACTCAAAAAATCGTTAGCAAACACAAAATAAAACTCTGCCAGAGAGTAGATGCTAGTTCAGGACGTAGATGCCGATTCTATATTCTAGTTCAAAAATGACAGTGATAGTGAAATAATCAGAAAACACAAAAAAAGCATAAATTTTTTATACTAGGCGCAGATGCTGATTCATAGAGTGCAGACGCTGGTTCATGAACCCGTGTTTCTGCAGACATTGACTTACTTGCAAATGAGAAATGCAGCAAAAAGAGACACAATAAATTATGTTTGCTTCTTAATTAACTTCCAAATGTGTCCAAAAACCTATGTTGAAACTAATTAACCCCTTAAAAACCATCATTCCTTAATGATTTATCAAAGGAGTGTTCCTTTTAGTGAAATTTTGTCGTTATGACTGCTTGTCAAACTGACTTCTACTAAAGAAAAGAATGACCAAATACTGAAAAGCAGTAGGAAACACAAATGAACTTGATAAATGAGCAACAAGGTTATCAAAAAATTTATATCAGGTGGAGATGCCGATTCAAGTCAGAGACGCCGAATGGCAGTTCAGGAAGAACTGGCATTTGCACAAATGCCTCTGTGTGTGTCTCGGAGACGCCGATCCATGTTTTTGACAAAATTTGGAAGAATTATACAAGAAGCAAGAAGTTCTAGGGATATGGATCCCATCGGGCGTGCCAGAATGTGTATATGGAATCCTTCAATCTATTGGGAGCAAGCTCAAACATGCAAGCATTAGCGGGTTAGCACATATATCATTTCAAAGAAACATGTAAGAAATCAAAGCAAACAACAAGAATACCAAATAACATCGGATTAAGCTAAAAATGAGTAAATGAAGCACCCTATTCTACTCATTTTGATTTTCTTATTTAGATTAGATGTGAGTGTGCTCTCTCAAACACA
>MU224882.1:2156572-2174919 GCA_018584345.1 Thuja plicata | reverse complement strand
GAATAGTGTTTAAACTATTGATAAATGAAACTATTTAATTGATTGAATTAAATAGTTAGAGGAATAAGAGGGAAATTAATATTAATAATAATATTAATATTTTTGGATGTCTACACTAACAATGACCTTTTAACAATGATCTAACTCTTATTGATTTACACATAGAAGAAATTAACCTAACAGAACATCTCATGTCAGTTAATGGTCTAGACGCTAACGCAATGTTGTCCTTCCCAGAGTCTGACTCCCTATCATTGATACTTCCAAACCTAATTGATTGGACTAAAATAGATCCCACTCCTATCCTTGACTTTCCTAATGACTATACTATAGCTTTCTATCTCAATGCTTGTGAACCTCATCCCTCTTCCACCAATGCAAGGAGTGAGGATATGTCGTAGGAGGATATCAAGTTTCTCAGTGAAAATTTTAAAAAACAAAAGAAAAAGAGGACTGATGGTGAAAACCACTTTGTGAAAACCTCTCAGAGGTGCTAAAAGATAGGATTCTTGATATCCTCCCTAAACACTTTCAAGAAAGGTCTCTAGTGCTGATTGAACCAACACAGCTAGTAAATTTGGGCACCATTGAAAATCCTCAAGTAGTACACCTTGCACAATCTTTGTCAGAAGAAGAGAAGACATAGTTCACTAAATTCCTGAAGGAGAAGAAGATCAACTTTGCATGGTCTTATACAGATATGCCTGGACTAGATCCTAATCTAATCATGCACCACTTATCTATAGCTCCTTGGATCAATCCCATGAAACAAAAACTTAGAAATATGCATCCTCATGTTGCATTACTGGTAAAAATAGAGCTAGAGAAATTGTTGAAAGCCAGATTTATCAAAGTCATCGCCTATGCAGGATGGATCTCCATTGTGGTTCCTATGTCTAAATCTGATAAATCTATCAGGATCTATACAAAATTCAGAGACTTAAATAAAGCATGTCTGAAAGATGACTTCCCACTACCTAACATTGACATGATCATAGACCTCATAGTAGGCTACCAAATATATTAATTAATGGATGGTTTCTCAGGCTATAATCAGATAAACATTGCCCCTAAAGATCAAGAGAAAACCGTATTTACATGCGCATAGGGGACATTTTGCTGGAACATCATGCCATTTGGGTTAAAGAATGTCGGTGCAACATATCGAAGAGCCATGAAAAATATATTCCATGACATGATGCACAAGAACATGGAGGACTACATGGAAAATACATTGGCTAAATCCAAATAAATAGGTACTCATATTGAGGACTTAAGAAAGATATTGGATCATATGGAACAGTTCCAACTCAGGCTCAACCCAAAGAAATGTGCCTTTAGGGTCCAATCAGGGAAACTCCTAGGGTTCATTGTTTCAGCAAAAGGAATTGAGGTAGATCTTGCAAAGGTGAAAGCTATTCTAGAGAGGCTCCTCCACACAACATCAGTCAAATGAGGACACTACAAGGGAGACTCCAATTAATCAAGAGATTCATGTCACAACTTGCAAATACAGTACAATCCTTTACTAATTTACTACACAAAGGGGTCACTTTTAACTGGGATGAACACTGTGAAGCCAACTTCAGAGAATTAAAAGGGTACCTAGCTACTCCTCCTATTCTTATGGTGCCTATTCATGGAAAGCCCTTAATCTTGTACATTTCAGCTACAACTATATCATTAGGAGTATTGCTGGCCCAAGAGGATGAAACCAAGAAAGAAAGAGCTATCTACTACATTAGTAGAACACTAGTGGCTTACTCAATTACAACATTATTGAGAAATCATGCTTAGCAGTTGTCTTTACATCACAAAAATTGAGACACTACATGATGTAACATATAGTGAGGCTCATTGCTAAGATAGATCCTCTAAAATACCTTCTAAGTAGAATGACATTAACAGGACATTTGGAAAAATGGGTCCTGATTCTGAGTGAGTTTGACATTGAATACATAGAAAGGAGAGCTATTAAAGGATAGGTCCTTGCAGATCAATTAGTTGATTCACCACTTCAAGATGATGAACCTTTAAGGATTGAATTCCTTGATGAGACCATTATGCATTTGACTGAGTATCCATGGAAGATGTACTTTTATGGTTCATTCACTCAACAAGGCTCTAGATTTAGGGTCTTATTCATAAATCCTTAGGGTTACAAGATTCCCAAATCTTAGAAATTGTGTTTACATGCACCAACAATATTTTAGAATATGAAGCATTGGTAAACAATCTTAAGCTAGCTATGGAGTGGAAGATTGTAGAGTTACATGTGTATGGTGAGTCCCAACTAATTATCAATTAGGTCAATGGTGAGTATCAAAAAAAATATGAGAATTTGATTCCCTATAAGCAATTGGTTGATGACCTAAAGTACTTTGTCTTTGTCACCTTCCAGCAAGTACCCAAAATAGAAAATAAGGCTCCAGATGCCATGGCTACATTGGCATCCATATTACAATTGGAAGAACATCAATTCCGCTATGACTTCTTGGTTGAAGAATTATCCTATCCCACCTTTGATACCCCTGAATACCAAGTGATCTATGCTTTGACTATCCCAGACCAATCTCGGTATACGAAGATCATTTCCTACCTATCTAACAAGACTATTCCCAATGATCTATCCCAAAATGAGAAAAGAGCCCTGATTAGTACATCATGTTATGTCCTCATAACTAATAACTTATATCGACGAGGTCTTGACGGTACACATCTTAGGTGTTTAGAACTTGAAGAGTCTGATCTTGCATTAAAAGAAGTCCATGAAGGTGTATGTGGATCATACTCAAATGACTTTTCATTAGCTAAAAAATGCTCAGAGTGGGCTATTACTGGCCTACCATGGAAAAAGATGCTATTCACTTTTCAAAAACATGTCATAAATGCCAAACACATGGAAATCTTATCCATGCTCCTACCAGAGAACTTATACCTTTCATTACACATTGGCCATTTTAGCAATGTACCTTTGACTTGGTTGGAGAAATACATCCCAGTTCTTCAAATGGACACAAGTTCATCATTACGGCCATTGAGTATTTCGCAAAGTGGGTTGAGGACGTGCCGCTAATATAAACCATAGGAAAATAGGTGGCTATGTTCATTTGGAACTATATTATTTGTAGATATGGGATACCCTCTTCAATTGTAACTGACAATGGGGGCCAATTTAAAAATCAAGACATTGATGACCTTTGTGAACAGTTCCACATTACTGAATAGTGCTCCTTGTAACCACCTAATTTTGGTCTATTCCGACTATAGACCCTATTTTCCCTAAGTGTGATCATACCCCCAATTATATCCAAATGAACCTATTACTGCTTGGCATAATTATTTTGAAATCAATTTAATCTCCTGAAGTGATCAAATCACTAAATTATTTACTTTTATCCAAAATCTAAATCAATCAAATACATGGCTAAAAATGATTAATTACAAAGGAATTAAATAAACCCCTAAATCAATTATCCACTTGCAAAAAACCCATTCCCCTAGCCTATTTAATTTAATTAAAATGGCTATAGTCCCCTTAATTATTGAAAAGCAATAAAATGCTTAAATAATTAATTCCTATATTTTAAATGAATTAAATAAGTTTAATTCATTTTATTTATATTCCCTTAAACCCCAACCTAACCTATCTCAACCACTTCTACCCTGGGTTCTAACCCATCTCAACCCATTCACCCTTGCTAACCTTCTTCTAATTCTAAATTCTATTCTAACACCCTTCCTAACGATGTCACATTCCATGACAAATTCAACTTTCTCAAGCATGACTTCTCTAAGGACCAACTTGCCAAGTTGAGCCTTACACTCCCCCATGCCTCTTAAATGAATTTCATTAATGAATATTCTCTCTTTCCCATCCCTCATTAATGCGCAAGGCATTAATGGCTCTTACACTTCATTAATGACCTTAGGGACTCCATTAATGAACCTTGTCTCCCCTCTCTCTCCCATTCCTCTATAAATTGAAGGGATTTAGAGCTCATAATAAGCCTCAAATTTCAAATTGTAGTGTTGTGATGCCAAGATTTTAAAGGAATCTCAAAGCATTGTTATGCTACCCATTCCTTCCTAGCTTCATACACACTCCCTTAGTCACTTTCTTACATAGGTATAATGTCCATTTTAGAGTAATATACATCCTAAATAGTTAAATAGTTGTTTTTAAACTAAATCTTTCATGGTAGGTTGTTTATGTCACTGGTATTTAGCATAATATGAGGAATTTTATGTTATATTCTACACTCATCCTAGTTAGAAAGCAATAGGTTGATGTTAGGGTCTTATATGATCATTAACCCTTGTTTCTCACTAACAGAATAACTTATTGAAGTGTTGTGTTGCAGATAACAGGTCCACAAATATACACACACATTTTTGGCACCCATCGTGGGGCCCAATTTCCAACTTGGCCTCATTTTGTATCACTTTTTTACTTATTTTCGTGTCCATAATTCTATTACAGGGTCATTTTTGGTCATTTAGGATTGCATCCAGAATACACCCTTGCACTGCAATAAACGAGGATCACATCTAGGATTTCCCAGATCATTTTTGGTTTAGGCTCGCATTTGGTAAACATTGAATCGCATCTGGTAAGGAAGGTCGCATCTTATTTTGTCTCATTTTCTATCTTTTTGGATCACATCTGGTGAAAATTTTAGTGAACTACTTTGCCTAACCACTAAGGTTTGCATGTTTTGACTTATGTGGTCTTTTGCAAAGCTTAACGGTTGTTTGTAGGTTGATATTGATGGTTTTTTATGGGAGTTGCTACATAATGAACTAAGTCAATTTTTTAGGTTTCCCAACCCCCATCTTGACCTCTATTTACTTTCTTTAAACACCAAGAGACATTTTCCAATCTATCACTAAATTGACTAGAGGACTATGCTCTTTTCCTTTTAAGGAAAATCATAAAATCACAATCAGTTTATGGGTTGAACAAAATTTGGAGTTAATTGAACAAGCAATCAAATCATATAATTCTTTTTGGATCAGTAAATGAACAACACAAATCACTAAATCTTGTGGATCAAAGAACAAGCTCAGTCATTTAATTCATTTTTGGGACACAGAAATTGAACAAGCAAACTCACTAAATATTTTCTAATTGAACAAGGAAAATCTACTTTCAAGCATACTATTTCCATTAAATAGGAACATCTAAATTAGGCACAACATTGCTTGAGGGAAAGAACCACTTTGCTTGACTCTGTTTTGGGAGAAAATGGCTTAGATTAGGAGAGTATGCTCTTCTTCTTCGAAAGAATCAGAAATCCATACATCCAAAGCTCACCAATCCTTTGTATGCATATTCAATAGTAGAGGGCCTACCGGTTGAGGAAAAAATCCCCCAAGAATGACCCAAGTGAGGATAGGTTTTACGCCAACCCTTCCAACTCCCTATAAATAATTGCTTCCTCGTAGTCTAAAGCATCGAAAGGCAGAGCCGGTTTTGTTCATGGAATTTTGACATCATTCCTTAAACATGCTTAGGTATATGTAGATCAGAGCCACTTGAATCTTTCTTGTGAGACTACATATATCTAGGTACTCATAGGGCTATATGCCTAAATTTTGCCTTGTGCAATTCTATGGGGGATGGTTTTGAACGGATTGCCCAATAATCTACAACTTCAACTGAAAGAATTCCTGATTCACCCCTAAAAGGGTGATAATCTTTGTGCAAGGAAATAAGTAATTGCCCCAAGACACTCATCATATTGTGCCCTCACTTGCATTTGGAGTTGGCTAATACAACATCATGATTGGAGCCATTGTGTTCTTGGTGATAGTTGTATTTTGATTAGCATTTGAGTGTGTACCTAAGTCAACAAGCAAATATTTTCATCCTGCACCTAGAGAATAGGAAAAAAATGAGTGTCTATTTCATCCTCCTAATAATGCAAATATGTTTGACATGCTTGAAAAATCACTAAAAAGATAAACTCCTTCAAACAAGAAACAATATTCAAACCTACAAATACATGTGTTTTTCACTCACTGGAAAGTCTCCAAACATGATCACAGATCAAATAAACTACAAGAACTTCCAAAATGAAAATTTAAAAACTGACCAAAACTAACAAAGGCATCATAAAATTGCATCTTGTATCACATCCGGTATACTAGCTCACATTTGGTCAGCATAAAGTCATATCTAGGATTTAGGCTCACATCTGGTGTCATCAGAGGCTCGCATCTGGGATCCCGCATCTAGGACAAAGGGTACTTGTAGAAGTCTTTCCTAGAGAGTCTCAGTTGATTAGGATACCCTTTTGGATCTTTAGCCAGTTCCTGCTATCTTTTTTGGTCTCCCTATTGAAGTTTCAAAACTCTTTCGAATGTCTACCTTGCATGCCTACTTAGTATTTCCCAATCGATTCAATACATGTGGTCTACCCACTTTCTACCAACAACTCAGTTCCTAGCTCACTATCAGGGAATTCTAACCCTCTAACACTGGAATCATTAACATCCACCAACAACAAACAATTACTTTTAGCTAGACACGACTACTTGAACGGTTTGAAACTCTCACTTGCACTATTGGGAAACGTTGACAAAGTTGAGAAATAACTTCATGGTTAACACAAGATGCAACAAGTACATGTCTAAAGGATCGAAAGTGCATCCTAAAACACCACACTTTCAAGGAGAAACTTCTCATAGTTCCTTACTCGATCTAGATTCCCCGCAAATGGATAGAGACACTCGTAGATGGAGTGAGGCTTTTGAGGAATATAACGATGGAAAACACCAAAAGCCTGAAGATACGGATGAGGAGGAAGGACCCAAATTTGAACATGCCCCATTTGGATCAGATAGTGAAGGGGAGATCCCTAAAGATGAGTATGAAAAACTCAAACAGAGTAAATGATTCGACAAGATATTGGAATAGATAATTGATGACGATAAAGAAAAGTACTTCCTCCATCTAGCATTCATAGGTGTCAAATTACCCAAGGATTATGATGTGGAAAATATCAAAGAAAAGGAGGTACCTAATCCTATATCTATTCTCACCAAAAAACTCAATTTGATGCAAATAGAGCTCACAAACCTCAAATAGGAAAAAGAGAAACCCAAGACAAAATACTCTTTGGACGCCATTTGTCCATTTCCTTTTGTTAAAAGTATCACTATAGCCCCATTTCCTCGCAACGTGGAAAGACCAAAGTATGACAAGTACACAAGAGAAACTGACCTACATGACCATGTGAGGGAATTCTATGCTCTAAGCATAGAATAAATGCATGAACCTACATATCTCATGCGACTATTTCTAGGAAGTCTAGGAGGTAACGCGATGGAATGGTCCTCAAAACTAAACCCTAAGGTCAAAAAATTCAAGGAGTTGATCCAATGATTCATCCAACACTACTCCTACAACATCCAACATGATGTGACTATGATGGATCTATGTAATACCAAATAGAGAACTGGTGAATCATTTATGCACTTCCTACAATGATGGAGGAAGATTTTTACATGATATTCAAGGGCCATTCCCGAATAAGAGAATATGGAGATCTTCATTAATAATCTAGTGCCTAAATTGAACTATGCATTACAAATGCAAGACTCTCCAAGCTTTGAAAGAATGATTAAAAATTCCCTCCGTATTGAGGAAGTCATGGTCAAAAGGGGAGAGATCACTCTTCAAAAAATAAAAAAAACCAACAACTCCACCTCCAAACTTAAATGGTGGAAGAAAAAAAAGAATGTTGTTAATGACAGAGTGGTTAACGCCTCTAACATTAATCCTAAACCCAAGGTATTCAATCTAACCAATAGCATGCAATCAAGCAAGGATGCTAAACTCTTGTACCAAAAGCAAACAATGATAATAGCAAGGGTTGGATATGGACTTAAAAACCTCAAAGAACATTTACTCTTTTGGGAGAGCCTCTTGAGACTGTTCTAAAAACACTATTGGAAAACAAAGTTCTAACAATCCTAGATTCCAAACCATGGGAGCCAATGGTCAAACCTATGTGGTGGGATGATAATTCCTATTGTGTCTTCCATAAAAACAAAGGACACAAGACTAATAATTGCCTCAAGCTTAAACATGTCATCCAAGACCTCATCGAAGGATGTAAGATCAAAGTAGATGGACACACTACCAATGAGGATCATACAACATTCAACAAACCTTTTCCTAATTATGATCAAGGAGAAACATCTAAAGGGAAGAGTAATTAGGTAAACTACACCTATTCCAAAAATGAAAATGTGATCAATATGCTAGACATTAAACCCAAATCCATCAATGTGGTCAAAATCAAAGGTGTCTCATTCAACTCAAATGCCATAACACAGAGCCAAGCATAGGTCACAATCAAAGGACCTCCAAAACTAATATCAACGTCCAAAGTTCCTATCATAACTATTCCTAAACCAGCAGGAAAACACATGATTACTATTCCTGGAGAAAAGTATGACTTGGTAGACCAATTGCAACGAACCTCTGCCAAAATTTCCATTTTTGAGTTGCTCAAAATATCCACCGTACATAGGAAAATCCTAGAAAAATCTCTACATGCTACTTATGTCCCAAAGGATATTGATATAGACAAATTCCAAGTGATGGTCAATCACATCTCAGTGCCACACTACCTCTCCTTTTCTGAAGAGGATGATAGGTCATTGACACATCTACATAAACAACCTCTCCATAATGAAGTCCTTATTCATAAATCCCATGTCAGATGCATGTTGATAGATGGGTTCGTTGAATTGAATATCTGTACACTTGATCTAATCAAGAGACTGGGTCTCTCAAAACAAACAATTGACTCTAGAAGAAAAATAACCATCAAAGATTATGATGAGGAAGAAAGATCCTCCAGAGGTCTTATTGTTCTACCTATCAGAGTCAGACCGATTGAGAGGAATGTCATATGTCAAGTTCTAGATCTACCATTGGCCTACAATATCCTATTGGGGAGACCATGGATTCTTGAAATGAAAGTTGTACCATCCACTTACCACCAATGCATAAAAATCCCACATAATGGGGTGGAAGTGATGATTCTTGCAGATGCTAATTACACTTGTAATAATATAAAAGCAGGTAGCATGATCTTGCACAACAAAGAGGCTATGGATGCAGTTGCTCCTGAAACTACCAAGGACATGGTTATGAAGAGTTTTGGAAAAACCTTAAAACTTGAAGAAACATGTATGGGAGAGTACAAGCTGGACCTGACTCCCTCGCTGATAGAACTTCTAGTATCACCAAAATCCTATGGAAAACCTTCCTCGACATTCACACCTACAACATCCAAGGAGCCAAAAGTACACAAAGCAATTGGCATGGTAAAGGCATCTACATCTTCTTCAGATAACACAGAAGAAAAGGCAGTCTTGGACTGGCTTTACAAAGGAGAACCAGTTGAATTTGAAGTCAAACATGTAAAGATATCCCCAGAATAGTATAGAAAGGGACATTATTTCCTCAAATAGATGCGATACAAAGGAAAAGGACCTCTAAATGACACAGGGTGAGGGCTTATTGAACCTATACCCATGGAGTTCCAGAATACCAGAGACAAAACAAGACTGGGTTTTAGTGCTAAAACTGACAAACCCGCTTCAAAAGAGAGTCCACACTCAGATAAAGGGACTGACAAAATAGATGAACTAGAGAAGTGGTCCTATGAGAGAATATTACATGTTGGCACATAGGATCCCAACTACCAAGGAGAATGCTATGTACCCAACTTTGAGGTACCACAAGATCTTCACACCCCTTTGCTAGCACAACCTCCCATTCAAGAGGTAGGAGACACCATAGCAACAATTACTCAAGAGACACCCCGATAATATGATTTACATCCTAGCTGGGGGCAATTTCTCACAATTTCACATATCCTTGATCTACCATACTTTGATCCATAGGTAGCTAACTGGGTTCATCAAATAACTATTGCTGAGTAATTAAACAGATCTGATGATGAGATCACGGACTCTCATGATTATGAATTGGAAGAGCTATTTGTTGCTACTGAAGATATTGGAGTAGATACAATTCACATGTTTGTGGCACATTTAGCTCCTCATAAAGAGTCTAACACTACTCCCAACGACACTGATAATCCTAAAGTAGAAGAAGAGTTCCTTCCCCCTATCATTAATGAAGAAACTGGTGAATACATAAGTTTAGAAAAATTTCATAGGCTATAAGAAAGAAGCCTCCTTTTACGGAGAGATGATGATGATATTTCTACTGACAAGTCACTAGAGTTTGGTCCGCATATAACTAGCAATGACCCTTTTAATGATGATCTTACTCTTGTTGATTTAAACATTGAAGAAATTAACTTAATAGACCATGTCATGTTGATTAATGGTCTTGATGCTAGTGCAATGTTGTCCTTACCAGAATCTGACTCCCTAACATTGGTACTTCCACACCTAATTAATTGGACTAAAATAGATCCTATTCCTATCCTCAAGTTTCCCAATGACTATACCCTAGCTTGTTATCTCAATGCTTGTGAACCATCCCCTTCTTCCACCAATGCAAGGAGTGAGAACATGTCATAGGAGGATATTAGGTTTCTCAGTCAAAAACTAAAAATAAAAAGAAAAAGAGGACTGATGGTGAAAAGCACTCTGTGGTAGTATCAGATCCCAAAATAGTAAAGAAAAAAGATGTATCCAATGGTGAAAACCTCTCAGAGGTGCCAAAGGATGAGACTCTTGATATCCTCTCCAAACACTTTCAAGAAATGTCTTCAACTCTGATTAAACCAACACAGCCAGTAAACTTGGGCACTATTGAAAATCCTCAAATAGTCCACCTTGCATAATCTTTATCAGAAGAGGAGAAGACATAGTTCATAGAGTTCTTGAAAGAGAAAAAGGTCACCTTTGCATGGTCTTATATCGATATGCCAGGGCTGGATCCTAATCTAATCATGCACCACTTATGTATAGCTCCCAGGATCAAGCCTGTGAAACAAAAACTTAGAAAGATGCATCCTCATGTTGCATTATTAGTAAAAGAAAAGCTAGAGAAATTACTAAAGGCTAGATTTATCAGGGTCATTGCCTATGCAGGATGGATCTCCAATGTGGTCCCCATGTCTAAAATGGATAAATCTATCAGGATCTGTATGGAATTTAGACACCTAAAAAAAGCATGTCTAAAAGATGACTTCCCTCTACCTAACATTAACATGATTATAGACCTCATAGTAGGCTACCAGATGTATTCTTTAATGTATGGATTCTTGGGCTATAATCAAATCAAAATTGCCCCAGAGGATCAAGAGAAAAATGCATTCACATGCCCATGGGGCACATTTTACTGAAAAATCATGCATTTGGTCTAAAGAATGTCAGTGCAACATATCAAAGAGCCATGACAACTATATTCCATGACATGATGCACAAGAACATGGAGGACTATGTGGATGACACATTGGCAAAATCCAAAGAAAGAGGTACTCACATTGCTGACCTAAGAAAGATATTGGATCGAATGGAACAGTTTTGACTTAGACTCAACCCAAAGAAATATTCCTTTGGGGTCCAATCAGGGAAGCTCCTAGGATTCATTGTTTTAGCAAAGGGAATTGAGGTAGACCCTGCTAAATTTAAAGCTATACTAGAAATGGCTCCTCCGTACAACATCAGTCAAATGAGATTCATGTCCCAACTTGTAGATAGGGAACAACCCTTTACTAAATTGCTGCATAAAGGGGTTACCTTCAAATGGGATGAACATTGTGAAGTGAACTTTAGAGAATTGAAGGATACCTGGCTACTCCTATTCTTATGGCGCCTATTCATGGAAAGCCCTTACCCCTATACATTTCAGCTACAGCTACATCCCTAGGAGTATTGCTAGCTCAAGAAGATGAAACAAAGAAAGAAAGATCTATCTAGTACATTAGTAGAACACTGGTTTCCTATGAGCTCAATTATAGAATTATTGAAAAAGCATGCTTAGCAGTCATCTCCACATCACAAAAATTGAGGCACTACATGCTCTCTCATACAGTAAAGCTTATTGCTAAGATTGATCCTCTAAAATATCACCTAAATAGAACAACATTAACAAGGATGTTTGGAAAAATGGGTCTTGATTCTAAGTGAGTTTGACATTGAATACGTAGAAAGGTGAGCTATCAAAGGATAGGTCCTTGCAAATCAATTGGTTGAATCACCACTCCAGGATGATGAACCTTTGACAATTGAATTCCTTGATGAAATAATCATGCATCTAACTAAATATCCATGGAAGATGTACTTTGATGGTTCATTCACTCAACAAGGTTGTGGAGTAGGGGTCGTATTTATAACCCCTCAATGTTACAAGATTCCCAAATCTTACAAATTGATATTTCCATGCACTAACAATATTTCAGAATATGAAGCATTGGTAAATGGTCTTAAGCTAGCTATGGAGTGGAAGATTGTAGAGTTACACATGTATGGTGACTCCTAACTAATTATCAATCAAGTCAATGGGGAGTACCAAATGAAAGATGAGAAGTTGATGCTCTATAAGCAACTAGTTGATGACCTGAAGAAGTACTTTGTCTTTTTCACCTTCCAGCAGATACTAAGATCAGAAAACAAAGTCGCAGATGCTATGGCTACATTGGCATCCATGTTACAACTAGAAGAACATCAATTTTGCTACAACTTCTTGGTAGAAGAACTATCCTATCCTACCTTTCATACCCCTGAATACCAGGTAATATGTGCTTTGAACACCCTAGACCAATCTAGGTATGCTAATATCATTGCTTACCTTTCTGACCAAACCATCCCTAACAATCTATCCAGAAATGAGAAGAGATCTGTGATTAGGAAAACATCATGTTACATCCTCATAACTAACAACCTATATTGATGCGGTCTTGATGCTACACTTCTTAGGTGTTTAGAACTCAAAGAATTAGATCTAGCATTAAAAGAAGTCCACAAAGGTGTATGTGGATCAAATTCGAATAACTTTTAATTAGCAAAGAAACTGCTTAGAGTAGGCTATTACTGGCCTACCATGGAGAAAGATGCTATTCAGTTTTCCAAATCACGTCTTAAATACCAGACACATGGAAATCTCATCCATGCTCCTGCCAGAGAACTTATACCTTTCATAACACATTGGTCATTTCAGCAATGGGCCTTTGACTTGGTTGGACAAATATATCCCAACTCTTCAAATAGACACAAATTCATCATTACAGCCACTGAGTATTTCACAAAGTGGGTCAAGGTCATGCTGCTAATCAAAGCCACAAGAAAATAGGTGGCTATGTTCATCCTGAACTACATTATTTGTAGATATGGGATACCCTCTTCAATTGTAACAGACAATGGGGGCCAATTTAAAAATCAAGACATTGATGACCTATGTGAATAGTTCAATATCAATCAACATTTCTCCTCAATATATTAACCTCAAGGTAATGGATAGGCTGAGGCATCAAACAAAAATATTCTCAAGACTCTACACAGAACTGTGAGTAAGTCTAGTAGACAATGGCATCTACAACTGAATCCGGCACTATGGGCCTATAGAACAAGCATAAGAACACCAACTGGAGCCATGCCATTTTATTTAGTCTATGGCGCTAAAGCAGTATTACCTATTGAGGTTGAAATCCTATCTTTGTGGATATCTTTACAAGGTCTTGTTACTAACAAGCAATACCACATAGATAGGGTAAATTCACTGAACCTACTAGATGAGTGCAGACAAAAAGCATTCGATCAACTCAAAGTGTACCAAGTACATATGGCCAAAGGCTACAACAAGAAGGTTAAACCACAAAAATTTGAAGAGGGAGATCTCGTCCTCAAAGAGAATCCTAAGAACTAGCCTAACATAGAGCAGAAAGGAAAGTTTGAACCTAACTAGTTGGGACCTTATGTTATCACTTCTACTTTTGGGACTAGAAATTATCAACTAGCTACACCTAAGGGAGACATTCTTCCAGATCCTATCAACACTCTACATTTGAAGCAGTTCTACGCTTAATGTTTGGCTAGCAAAGCTTGTACAGCCAAAAGTTCTCACAAAATACCAAAAACATTAAAAAAATTGATCCTAAAGAAATCCAAAAATAGTGGAAAAAGATCCTACAGAAAGGGTATCCTTGGTGAAAACCTGGTAAACAGGCATCTTGATATTACAAAAACATTCAAAAAAAAGCAAAAAAATTGAAAAAGAGAAAAGTGCCTTGATGACAACCTGGTAAAGCAGGCATCTTGGTACCAAAAAGAAAGAAACAATCTTCCCAAGTGGTGAAAACCTGGCAATCATGCATCACTTGTGTTTTGTGCTCCATTTATCAATGCGTTGCTGATACTAGGCCTTCATAATTACACCTGTGCTGAAATGCTAACTTCATTTCCTAAATGTCTATCTTATCCTCATTTGGGATTTGCCTACATTTATGTCTTAGGAATAATTCATTCTGCACTGGGGGCATCTTTGCTGGCATGGTACATTGTGGTTTCTAGGTTTCTCTAAGATGGTTTTCCTCATGAACATAATGTTTCTTGGTACATGCACAACAATGTCACTTTTCAAAAAAATGGTTTCTTTTCAAACATCATATATCCAAACATGACATCTACAATAATGAAGTTTCTACAAGGCTATGTTGGATCACAAACATGAACGGATTATCCTATCACTGCACAGGCATGGAAACACTATTTTTCTTGTATTCCAATTTTTTAATTGATGAATCTTTATGGTGTTTGACATATGAATGAACAAGTACTACTTAAACACATAGTGTGATATTGGTTTGATTATGATTCTTTTATGTCTTGATGATGTATTCAACTAGGGGCATCTAAGTCATTATAAATTTTATTTGCTTGATTCATAATTGATGATTTGTTATGTCTTCTTAGTTACTCAAAGACATCTATGCAAAGACAAAGAGTCGCAAGGATGGGGGGCATAATTTTTTCTTGGTTTTCTGCATACCGTGATTATTCCAGATGATCCTATAAATTTCACCTAACTTGGATGTTTATGGTAAGAGCTGCCACTATGGGTGGATAGCTGCATATATCTCGATCTTTGTTATGTGTAAACTACAATGAGTTTGAAACAATTTCCTTGTTTGTTTTTCTGATCCAGATTCTCACTAAGGTATATGAATCATAATGTACCCAAGGATATGAATTTTCAAGTTCATTACAGGTTCAATATCTTTCCTTACATAGAATCTGGTATATTAAAAGGAAGGTGACTATTTTTTTATCTTGGCTTCTATGTCTTGATGCCGAAGTCTATTTTCAACATTTCAATAAAACATAGTATTCATACTTCCATAATATCAGTGGGTATTAGTGATGGTTGTACTATTAGGTGGTTTCCATTCTGAAAAGTGCCTAATGATGATAAAAAGCTATACATTTTCATACCACTGACAAAGTCCTAAGAGTCTTCATATTATTACATTTTTGACAATTGCATGGTGCATAAACAAGAAAAGAAAAACATTAAAGGCATTTTGAGCTCCAAATTAATTCAATTTTTCTTCTTCTAAATCAAGTTAATTACATCATCCATATTAATGATATATATATCATTGCACATACATAGCATACATTTTGCATTCATAAGAAAAAGAAACAGGAAAATACTAAAAAAAAGCATCTATGTATTGCATTTTTACTTTTACATCCTAAAGTGCATCCATACATCTATTTTTCATAAGGGAAAATCAAAAGAAACATACATTTGCATCTTCACATAAGTATCATTTAAAACATATTTATATCAGTAATCAAATCAAATCATCAAATGATGTCATCATCTAAATCTAGCTCATCACAAGACCAAGATATCATCACATGTGCAAACCACATCTATCACATCTATCAAAGCAAAGCGAACTCATGAAACAAATCAAAATCAGGAAGCTGCATCAGATATATATATGGTACATATCAACATATGGAACAAAATGCATAAAGAGTATCAGAGTGTCAGTGAGATAGCATGAATTAGATATACATGAATGAATGTCATATACAAAAATGGATCTCAGCAGGATCCAGATACACAATGTGAACTCAGATATACAAGATATGAAAATATAAGTCAGCTATGGCTCCCCTCCTCTCCCTGATCTAGAGGAGGAGGAGGAGGTACAAATGGAGGTAGAGGAGGCATCACTCCCTCAAACTACTAGGATAACTGTGAAAAAGATACTTCTCTCTGCCCCTCTAGCACTGCCACATGATAAAGAGCATAATAGTATGTGGCTCTCTATCCCTGATGAGTAGCTGTGCAAGCCTATACATCCTTCTTTATGTGGAGTCTCTCCATCTTCCTATCTCTATCTGTAAGTAGGGAATCTGATATAGCTAATATAGACTCTCCTGCTATAACCCTAGGCTCTTTTGCTATTGCTCTAGCCTCTAAAGCTATAATCTGGGCCCTCAACTGCTCTCTCTCCTGCTCACATCTAGAAAGAGGATCTCTATCTCTACCTGTATCCTGGTCGTGAGACCTGTCCTGTGGTCTATCTTGTGACCTCTGCTACCTTTGTCTCTGCTAATCCCTAGTAAGGAGAGGACTAGGATCTCTTTGAGGGGCTATAAATATAAAATGGGTACGCTGACCCTCTCCACTCCCACTAGCAACCTCTTCATGGCCACCCACTGCGCCACCACCCCTATCATCTCCATCATCAAGAGGAGGACGCATGTCGTCTCTACCATCTCGGCCACCATCCTGACCTCCATGTCTAATAGGGTCCCTATCTCTTTGTGTTCCTCCTCTCCCTTTGGTAGGATGATCATTAGGATCATAGTCTAATGGCTCCTCTATACATGGGATAACCTCCTCTGGCACAATAAAACAAGGAAATGGGTACTGGAGCATCTTGGAGACATATCCATCTGAAACACCTACATCAGCCACATCAAGGTAGAGATCTTAGTCTACTCCCACCATATCACAAATCTCCTGATGTGTTGTCTCATATCTCAAGTGGGTCCCCCATAAAGATGCCTTGTCCTGAATCTGTGCATAAACAGTGATATCGTGTATCCTGCCCTATTGTTGCCCATACTATCTTAGCACTCGGGTGTGAATGAACTGCTTTATAACATATCTCGTCCTCCCTATGAGATATCAGATCTGAAATAGATAAGGTACCTATCGTGCATCTAAGGTCCACTCCTTGTAGTCTAAATATGGTCACCAAATGACCTCAGTCATATTGTCAAAGAGTCGAAGCTGGGTGTGCATATTTGTGCACCTATTATCTGTAACACAACACTTCAATAAGTCATTCTATTAGTGAAAAACAAGGGTTAAAGAGAATATAAACCATAACATTGACTTATTGCTTTCTAACTAGGATGAGTGTAGCATGTAACATAAAAGCCCTCAGATTTATGCTAAATACCAATGACATAAACAACCTAGCATGAAAGATTTGATTAAAAACAAGCTATTATTTGATGAACAATGCATATTAGTCTAAAAATGGACATAATAACAATGCATAACCATAAACTATGAAATGAAGTATGAATCTAAGTCTATTCCAACAACATAACAATGCATTTAAAATATGAGATGAAGGCTTATTTGTGCTCCAAAATGCCTACTATTTATAGAAGAATGAGAGAGAGAGAGAGAGAGAGAGAGAGAGAGAGAGAGAGAGAAAATTAATGAGTTGAGGGACTCATTAATGGTGGTGTAAGAGCCATTAATGCCTTGGGTACTAATGAGGCATGGAGGAGACATGGGTTTAAGGCATCATCATTAATGAGGCATTAATGAAAGCCTTAAAGAATCATGGGAAGGGTGTAAGACTCAACTTGGCAAGTTAGTCCCTTAGGAAAGTCATGCTTGAGAAAGTGGACTTTCTCAAGTGGGTTGAGTTGTTAATCATTTCTTAATAGAATGTGACAACAATAGGAGGTGGGTTAGGGTAGAATTTAAGATTAGAATTAGATTAGTAAGGGTGGAATGGGTTGAGATTGGTTAGAACCCAGGGTAGAAGTGGTTGAGATAGGTTGGGTTGGAGTTTAAGGAAATATTAATTAAATGAATTAAGCTTATTTATTTCATTTAAAAATAGAAATTTAATTATTTAAGCATTTTATTGCTTTTTAATAATTAGGGGACTATAGCCATTTTAATTAAATTAAATAGGCTAGGGGAATGGGTTAATTGCAAGTGGGTAATTGATAAAATAATAACAGAAATACAGAGAGAAATAGGAAATGTTTAATTCAATGAGTAGGAGATAGGAGATTTACCATGAATTAGCACAAAGAACGAGGAGCATTCACCAAAAAAAATAACAAGGAGACAA
>MU224882.1:2139323-2151473 GCA_018584345.1 Thuja plicata | reverse complement strand
TAACTCCCATTTGCATGTGAGCCACATTCATAATGTGTGTGCCACTTGTGCTATTTCCTCTTAAGGAGGAATCTAGGAATAAAAAGAAATTACAAATAAATATTATGTCCTCACACATGGAAAAGAGTACAAGTGTTCATGTAGGGATTCTATAGGAATCTCCTACTTACATAATAAATAAACTAAACTAAACTAAACTACCTTGGTTTATAATATATTTCACCAAGGAAAGATTATACTTCTAACAATAATTGATTTAGGGATTGATTTAATTCCTTTATAATTAAATACTATAGCCATGTTTTAATTTGATTTGATTTAATTGGTTTAAATTGATTTGAACTGTATGGCTATAATAATTAATATAATTTAGTGATAAAAATACCTAGGACTTTAAATTGATTTGAAGAATTATGCCAAGCAGTAACAAAGTTGTTTGGACATAATCGAGGGTATGATCACACTTAGGGAAAATAGGGTCCATAGTTGGAACATGCCAAATTCAAGTGGTTACATTTGCCCCTCTTTGAATTGATGTGCGAGTAGCACATTGATTCAAAGGAAGTTTTTGATTTTGACTTCAGAAAGATTGAGAATTCCATTCTTGGTTGTCAAATGAAATGTTGATGAGATCAGTCTCACCCTTGATCGAAAAAAACTAGTATAATTGATTTTGAACTTGGTTGTCATCCAAAGATCAATAAAAGATCTTAAAGATACCAATTTTGAACTTGGTTGTCATCCAAAGATTGATAATACTGATTCTAAACTTGGTTGTCATTTAAAAAGCCAGTATGAAGTTGTCAGGAGCTTAATAAAAATCTTTTAAAATGAGGAAACACAAGATATCGAGCTTATGAGAACTAAAGATTTTTATCCAACAGTTCTGACTTTAGTCAAGGAAACTGTTATGCCCCTAGTTTGTTTGATAATGAAATCACTTTAATGTTGTTTCAAGAAAAAAATTAATTGATTGATAGTGTGATCATGCCCCTTGGGAATGAAATTGAAGGAAAAAGAATAAAATCCCTCTGTTGAAATGATGTATCACTTGTAGTGAATAGTTAGGTTAAGAAAGAATGGAGTAGAAGAAGTGGGAAAAGATGGTGTATTTAAAAATAAACACATGATTACCAAGTTAATTACTTTTGAAAAGGTGCATTCGATTTTGTTCCCAGTAGATCAGAGTTTTTGGGAAGCATGGATATGTAAATATCTTGGATTTTAGATGAAGAAAATAGAAAGGAGTTTGACCTCAAATCCTTATTTTGTACTTTCAAAAAAACATCATGCAATCTATAAATGCAGCTACATGTGGACTTTTAGGACTTTTCACTGATATGAAAATATTGTAACATTTTTATCATCATTGGGCACTCTTTCTGAATGGATACCACCTGATAGTACAACCATCACTAATACCCATTGATATTATGATAATATGAATGCTATGTTTTATTGAAATGTCAGAAATAGACTTTAGGCATCAAGGCATAGGATCCAGGATAACAAAATAGTCACCTTCCTTTTAATATACCAGATTCTGATTAAGGCAAGATATTGGACCCGTAATGACCTTGAAAATTCATATCCTTGGGTACATTATGATTCGTATACCTTTGTAAGAATTTGGATCCAAAAATAGACAAGGAGATTATTTCAACCTCACCGTAGTTTACACATAACGAAGATCAAGATATATGTGACTATCCACCCATAGTGGCAGCTCTTACCATAAACATCCAAGTTAGACGAAATTTATAAGATCATTTGGAACAATCACCATATGCAGAAAATCAAGAAAACATTATGCCCCCTACCCTTGTGAATCTTTTTCTATGTATAGACGTCATTGAGTAACTAAGAAGACATAAAAAATCATCAATTATGAATCAATCAAATAACATTTATAATTACTTAGATGCCCCTAGTTGAAAACATCATCAGGACATGAAAGAATCATAATCAAACCAATACCAAACTATGTGTTTAAGTAGTACTTGTTCATTCATATGTCAAACAAAGTAAAGATTCATCAATCCAAAAATTGGAATACAAGCAATATGGTGTTCCATGTCTGTGCATTAAGAGGATAATCCGTTCATGTTTGCGATCCAATATAGCCTTGTAGGAACTCCGTTTAATGTAAATACCATTTCTAGATATGTGGCGTTTGAAAAGACACCTATGTTGTGAAAAGTGACATTGTTTTGCATGTATCAAGAAATATTGTGTCCGTGAGGCAAACCGTCCTAGAGTGACCTAGCAACCATAACCTACCATGCCAGCAAATATGGCCCTAGTACAAAATGACTTATTCCTAAGATGTAAATGTAGACAAATCCCAAGCGAGGATAAGATAATCATTTAGGATATGAAGTCAGCGTATGAGCATAGGAAAAATTACAAAGGCCTAGTATTAGTAGTGCATTGATAGATAGAGTGTAAAACAGAAGTGATGCCTGATTGCTAGTGTATAGAAGATTTGTAAAAGATTACCAATTCTCAAGCATGATCACATTTATGTGCCCCCAATGCCTAGAAATATGTAGGGTGTTATGCATGTATTGATATCTCAAAAGTGGATTGGCAATGGTGGAGGAAGCAAGTGAATGCCACCCTCAAGGACAATCTCCTCAAGATTACCCAAGCTAGGGAAAAATAATATAGCAATGTAGGCTTAGGAAGTGGTGCTAAATATTAGATAGGATAGTGACCTGATGTCATGATAAGTATGTAGGATAGCATGCAGGCCAAAAGAGTGGACATGTCAAGAGAGTTCTTAGAACTTGTTTTTTATTTTATTTTGTTCTTCTTTTTTATCAAGACCAAGGGATCAACTGCTAGGACTAGTGTCAGGATAGTGAGTATGGACTTGGGATAAGAAAGATCATGATAATGTGCAACGGATATGAGAAAGTGAGCAATTTTATAGATGTCAACATGCAATTTGTTCATGGATAGGCTCAACCTTGTCAAGATCACTGAACATAAAATGGATGGAACATGTGATGGAAGGAACTTGCCCCCAAGTGAAGAGTGCAAGTAGGAGGAATTACGCGTAATGCCTATTTGCCAGGTTTTCATCATGGTACTTATCCAAGGTGCCACAAGAAGTGGTTTTCACCATAGGATGAATCTTTTTCTCTTTACTTTTGCTACCAAGGCGCCTGTTTACTAGGTTTTGACCGAGGCACTTTTTTTATTTTTATTTTTAATAAATTTTAAGCAGAAACTTATGTATCTTTCTCTTGGGATAGTGCTCTTTTGAAAGATATGCTATGATAGGCCAAGAACACTGAAAGTATGCTCAAAGATATTGATAGGGTGATGAAATGGAGAACAAGGAAGATGGAAGCCAAGATTTTATGCAATGGATTGCATGAGAGAAATAGAAGGAATGTGAGGACCCAATATGGAAGGATAGTAGGTGACAAGATCAACATCAACACACTCTTTGAAGGGTAGTGTATGGATTGAGTTTTTGATGTATGAATGGGTGGGGATCTTGATACACAAGGACTCAAGATGGAGGAAGTATTCAAGGTAATGGATTTTGGGACATGAGGACCCAAAATGGAGTTAGAAGATGGACAATGTGTGAAAGAAGATGAAGTGGAAGCCTTTGGAAGCTTGGATGCCAATTTTGATTTTTCATTTTTGTTCAAGTCTTTTAAGAGAGACTTGGGAATCCACATAACTCTTGATTTTCCTTTGCTTTTGGATGATTTAGAACGTAATTCTTCCATGATGGTTTTAGAAATTCATATTTTCTTTGATATTATGCTCTTCTCCGTGGACCTTTGTGGTCTCTTTAATATTTCCTTTTCCTTTGTATTCACATGTCGATTAGATTGGACATAGTGATCTTCATATGTAAGTGGATTCTTGAATTTTTGATTTCTTTGTTTGGCATCCAAATTGCTTCCAAAAGAATTGGGATTTGTGGATGAATAAGACCGATATGGATGTGTTGATATGGAGGTTTTAAAGATGCATGTTTTTGTTTATCTTGATAGGAGATAGGATAAGTGGATGACAACCTAGGAGTGGAAGATGGAGGGCTATATGGACCCAATAAAGATGGAAGGTTTGAAGCTTTCCACTTTTGAACATATGGACCAAGGATAGATTTGGAAGATGGAGAAGGCTGATTCTTGCATGAAAATAGAGGAATATATGGTGTGAAATGAGTATTAACATCTTTAGAGTGAGCTTCTCGACCAAGGATCTTTTGTTTCAAATTCATCTTCATGCCAATAGGCTCATGTGTATCTTTGATAGGAGCCATTTTAACTGGAACCCTTGATGCTTGAGGTGACTTATTGTCATGTAAGGGATTTGGAGGAATAATTGTTTCTTGAGGTGGAGATGGAGGTTTATATGAAAGATATGATGGAACATGTTGATCTTGACAAGGGTCTTTGTATAATGCAGGAAGAGTACTTTGCTCTTGTTTTTCAATAGTATTTTTAGAAGTATTAAGATCTTGCTTAGGAGATGGAGGGCTATGTAGCTCTTGAGATGGAAGAGTATCTTCTTGAAGGAAATGAAGAGATACAAGGGAATCATCTTCAGATTGTAGGGATATGGGATCTTCATCAAATGTTGGAGGGGATAGGATAATGTCTTGATCTTGATCATTAATAAGAATTGTTTCTTTGTTCTTTGTATTATCCTCTTGACATGGATCCACTCCAAATGAAAAGATAGGAGTTTTAATCTTCCTGAATGATTCTTGAAGGTTTGCTGGGGAATTATCTAAAATAGGCCTTAAAGTACATGAAAGCTTAGGGTCTTTGGTTTTAGGAGCATGGAATGTACTTGATGCAAGATATAGATTAGCTTGGATTTCTTTTAAAGGTAGCCCTTGAGGGTAGACATAGTTATCATGAAAAGAATTAGGATCTTTGAGTGATGGAGGATATTTGGATATCCTTGAAGCTTTGTTAGATGGAGGAATAGTGGAAGAAGTAGGAGTCGCATGTAGCTCATTTCTAGACATAGGTTCATGATTTTTATCATCCTTGAGATTGGTATCTTCATTTGATAATCCCCTAGTATCACCAAATGTGATGAGATGTTTTCAAGAAGCTCTGCTAGCATTGTTATATAAGATCGTCTCAAAGGAATAAATGTTCTATCCCTTGTACATGTAGATCCACTTGAACTCTCCAAAGAGATGTTGGATTCAAGTTTATGAGGAAGTTCATCAAAGATAGGATCAACATGATACTGTGACATAATCTCCTCATCAAATATAGGATTACCATGAGTAGGTCTCTTCTTACTTGAAGAATGTGAAGACATGTGTGCATCATGCTCATAGAGAAGAGGAAAGATTAATCTTAGTGAAGACCCACTTGATGAGGTATCCTTTTCTTCCTTTAAGTCTTGAATTTCAGATTGCAAAGCTTTCATTTTCTTAGATAGGGTCTTAATGAGAATTTCTTCTTCCTTGTTGTTAAGACCATAGGATTCATCCTATTTGTTTTTAGTCAACATAAGATTGTTTTGATCAAAGTATCAGAATGGTGTCAAAAGGATTTCTGAATTGTCCCCAAATGTATGAGTTTGGTTTTGAAGTTTCAAAGTGATTGATTCCAGCGTTAGAGGGTTAGAATACCCTAATAGCGAGTTGGGAACCAATGAGAGTCAATTGTTTGAAGTAAGTGATTCCAGCATTAGAGGGTGTTAGAGTGCCTTGATAGTGAGATGGGAATTAAGTTGTTTTGTTGATTGTAAAATCCACACGATCCAGGACCAATATTGAAAATCCAAGAGGACATGCAAGGTAGAATTTTGAAATTTTTTTGAAACTGCAACTGACAGACCAGAAAAAGTAGTAGGACCAGGCTAAGGAGCCAAAAGGGTACCCAGATATATTGAATTTTTTTGAGAGAGGCCTACAAAAATTCCCACTTTCCTAGATGCGATCCCTTGAATGTGATACTATGCTTTCCCAGATGTGATCCAACATCTTAGATGCGATGCATAAATTACTAGATGCAAGCCACTATCTTGGATGTGATGAAAAAATTAGCAGATGCGAGCCAGCATCCTGGATGTGAGCCTCTGATGCTCTGTCATGTTTTTGTCAATTTTGTCAAATTTTTCTTTGGAATGTGTGAAGTTTGTTTGATCAGAGATTGCGTTATGGGGTGTCTTAGTGCGTGAAAAATACATGTACTCCAGGGTTTGAAATTTGTTGGTTGTTTGTAGGATTTTATTTTTTTTAGTGATCTTTCAAGAATGTCAAATAGATTTTCATTGTTAGCAAGATGAAACAGACACACATTTTGTTCCTATTCTCTAGGTGGAGGATGAAAATATTTTCTCATTAACTTAGGTACACACTCAAATGCTAATCAGAATACAGTCATCACCAAGCACACAATGGCTCCAGTCATGATGATGTATTAGCCGACTCAAAATGCAAGTGAGGGCACAATATGACGAGTGTCTTGGGGAAATTACTTTTTGCCTTGCACAAAGATTATCACCCTTTCAAGGATGAATCAGGAATTCTTTTAGTTTGAATTTGTTGCAAATTATTGGGTAAATCTATTCAAAACTATCCCCCATAGAAATGCACAAGGAAAAATTCAGGCGTATAGCCCTATGAGTACCTGAATATATGTAGTCTCACAAACAATATTCAAGCGGCTCCACTCTACATATACCCAAGCATGTTCAAGGAATGATGTTGAAATTATATGAACAAAATCGGCTCCATCTTCCAAGGCTTTAGCCTATGAGGAAGCAATTATTTATAGTGAGTTGGAAGGGTTGGGTAAAACCTGTCCTCACTTGGGTCATTCCCGAGAGATTTTTTCCTCAACCGGCAGACCCTCTACTGTTTAAATATGAGTACCAAGGATTGGAGAGCTTTAGATGTATGGATTTCTGATTCTTCCAAAGAAGAAGAGCATACTCTCCTAATCTAAACCATTTTATCCCAAAACATGTAAAGCAAAGTTGATTACTTTAAGCTATGTTGAGCTCAATTTAGTTTGTTCCTATTTAAGAAAAACAAGATTGCTTGAAAATGAAATTTTGCCTTGTTCAATTAGCCACAAAATTTAGTGAGTTTCTTGTCCAATTACTGAGCCAAACTGAATTAAATGATTGAACTTGTTATTTGATCCCACATATTTAGTGCTTTGATTGTCCAATTTATGAATCCAAAAAGAAATTATACGATGTAGTTGTTCATTGAACTACAATGTTTAGTGACTTGTGTTGTTCATTTACTAATCCAAAAAGAATTAGTTGATGTGTTTGCTTGTTCAATTAACTCCAAATTTTGTTCAACCCATAAACTGATGTGTGAGTTTTTGATTTTCCTTAAAAGGAAATGAGCATAATCCTCTAGTCAGTTTAGTGATAGATTGGAATATGTATCTTAAATTTTGAAAGCAAGTAAATAGAAGTCAAGATGGGGGTTGGGTAACCTGAAAAACCAAGTTAGTATCTGTTTATGCTAACTCCCATGAAAACCCTTCAGAACAACCTACAAACACTCGTTAGGATGCAAGACATCAAAAACACAACTTGTTAAAATGTTAGAGTTAGTCAAACAAAGTGTGTAAACTTTCTAACCAGATGCGAGCCTAAAAAATCACTGAATGTGATACAACATATTGAATGCAAGTTTTCTTACCAGATGCAATAGTATTCTCCCCAGATGTGATCCTAAACTGAATGCGATCTGCGAAATCCTAGATGTGAGCCTTGTTTACCGTGGTGCGATGGTGTATCATATATGCAATCCAGAATGATAAAAAATGAGCCTGTAACAGGATTCTAGGCATACAAATTAGTGAAAAAGTGATGGAAAATGAGGCCAAGCTGGAAATTGAGCCCCATGGTGGACACCAAAAATGTGTGTGTATATTTGTGCACCTATTATCTGCAACACAACACTTCAATAAGTCATTCTAGTAGTGAAAAACAACGGTTAAAGAGCATATAAACCATAACATTGACTTATTGCTTTCTAACTAGGATGAGTGTAGCATGTAACATAAAAGCCCTTAGATTTATGATAAATACCAGTGACATAAACAACCTAGCATGAAATATTTGATTAAAAACAAGCTATTATTTGATGAACAATGCATATTAGTCTAAAAATGGACATAATAACAATGCATAACCATAAACTATGAAATGAAGTATGAATCTAAGTCTATTCCAATAGCATAACAATGCATTTACAATATGAGATGAAGGCTTATTTGTGCTCCAAAATGCCTACTATTTATAGAAGAATGAGAGAGAGAGAGAGGGGGGAGACAAGGCTCATTAATGAGTTAAGGGACTCATTAATGGTGGTGTAAGAGCCATTAATGCCTTGGGCATTAATGAGGCATAGAGGAGACATGGGCTTAAGGCATCTTCATTAATGAGGCATTAATGAAAGTCTTAAAGAAGCATGGGAAGGGCGTAAGACTCAACTTGGCAAGTTTGTCCCTTAGGAAAGTCATGCTTGAGAAAGTGGAATTTCTCAAGTGGGTTGAGTTGTTAATCATTCCTTAATTGAATGTGACAACATTAGGAGGTGGGTTAGGGTAGAATTTAAGATTAGGATTAGATTAGCAAGGGTGGAATGGGTTGAGATAGGTTAGAACCCAGGGTAGAAGTGGTTGAGATAGGTTAGGTTGGGGTTTAAGGGAATATTAATTAAATAAATTAAACTTATTTAATTTATTTAAAAATAGGAATTTAATTATTTAAGCATTTTATTGCTTTTTAATAATTAGGGGACTATAGCCATTTTAATTAAATTAAATAGGCTAGGGGAATGGGTTAATTGCAAGTGGGTAATTGATTTAGGGATTCATTTAATTCCTTTATAATTAAATACTCTAGCCATGTTTGAATTTGATTTGATTTAATTGGCTTAAATTTATTTGAATTGTATGGCTATAATAGTTAATATAATTTAGTGATAAAAATACCTAGGACTTTAAATTGATTTGAGGAATTATGCCAAGCAGTAATAGAGTCATTTGGACATAATCGAGGGTATGATCACACTTAGGGCAAATAGGGTCCATAGTTGGAACATACCAAATTCAGGTGGTTACAGACGCTAGTACTCAACCTTGCCTAGATGGGGCTACTGAATAAGGCCTGCATACATGTATACATAGGGTTGCTCAGGTACTCGCTGTCTATCTACAATCGGCCATGTAATAGGGATGTGCTCCCAGGCCCAGATTTGAAGAATGAGGATACCCACAGTCATGCTATGGGTATAATGGTATACTATCTCGTGAAGCTCTTGATACATATGAGCTAAAATATAGTTGTCCCATGCAAATCTCCACTTATGGGTGACCATCTTCTCTAACATGTCTACCTAGCCAACCATGAATCCATGGTGGCCTCTGTCGGGCATCAAGATGCCACCTATCATACCTACTAAGTACACAGATAAATAATCATAATGATCGACCATATAATCCCATGATAGATATTTGTGATAAATAGTGTCATCCTAGAAATATCGACGTGCAGCACCAATCGCCACATCAGCCATCGACTCAAAGGACACCTCAGCACTAATCATTAGAACCCAAAGTATCTTCCATACGTCCTCTAGAGTCACTGTGATCTCTCCGATCGGAAAGTGGAAGGTGTTGTTGTCTGAGTCCCATCTCTCAGCAAGAGCAGTCAACAACCCTCAGTTTACCCCTATCTTGGGTAAACCTATCAAAAAGCATAATCCACATTGAATCACTATAGTCTGCTCATCATCTGATAGCAGTCTAGACAATGCAAGCACATGACCTGGGTAGGTGCCGTGAAATGCGACTACCTCAAACTGGGTCTATTTTGACAAAAACAATGATACATCAGTCTCCTATCTACAACAAAAATATAGGTTCCTAATCAGCTAAGTACTTCAAGGTTCGCGACATGCAAATTGGTCCAAAAGATTAAATTTCTAAGTATCATAACTAGATGCAATTTTGAATTGGTAGGGTGTGATCTCCTTTCCTAGATAGGATCTTGGAAATATAGGATGCGATGGAGACCACCGGGTGTGATCCCCAAAATATAGGATGCAACTCTAAATATCGGGTATGAGCTTAAATGGATAGGGTACGATACAGAAGCAAAAATCAACAAAAATGAAGACAAAAACAAGGCACCGGGATGCGATCTAGAGTATCCTGGATGTGACAAAGGAATTCAAAAAAACCAGATATGATCCGTTGTATAACAGATGCGACATGGGTTTTACAGATTGTGATCCAGAATACTTGATGTGATTCAAAATTCATTTGGCTATAACAACTACAAAAATGCATGAAATTGAATTTTTCAAAATTCACAAGGTAGTTTTACGAGCACTTACTAGAGTTGGGTATTCGGCCAGGTGCTGATGTCGGTGGCTCATCTTGAAATGCTACTTCCTCATAGCGACTACCATATTCTCTGTAGAGATCTCAAATTTACTATGGGTTAAAGTGAAAATGAATAGTAAAATGGTAAACTTTGTGGGTTATATTGGTCTTTTGAGCCATTTAGTGATGGGGAGGTCACCTAACTCTCTGAGATTCCTACTCTCTTCTAGGAATCTCACCTGGAATCCTATTCAATTTAGGACTCTCTCTAGACTCACACTTGAGTCTCTTAGGTCTACTCTCAGACCCTAACCAGAAGGACTTTTCTATTCCCTCTCTCCTAGGTTCCCTACCCACCGAATATCTTTACTCCTCACTGTCTCTCACTCTTCATGACTGAATCACTACATTCCTGCACCTTCTTACTTATCTATCTTTCCTAAAAGTTCTCTAGCCGGACCATAGGCTCGCCTAGGACTTGTCTGACCTCTTGACTAGCTTCTCATCCAACAAAAATATAGAAACAAGCATAATATACATGGAGGATGCTTCTTTACTGTCACAATCCATGGAATAGATTATCAGAGTCAAGAAGCACCCATATTATCTAATGGAAACAAAATAGCACTTTACAGAAATCTACTCAGAACAACAGAACACGCAAAATATAGACAAAACTTCTTTTTATTGATTATACAGAAGATTACAACTCTCTGCTAGTCTACTCTCTGAACTATCTAACTCTTCAACTGAATTGAACTCTGAACTATCTGAACCCTTCCACAGGTTCTTCTTCTCTATTTTATCTCTGGCTTCTCCTTGATTCTGTAACCCTGGTGGTTACCTGTCGATCTCAGCCTTCCAGTTGTTCTCTGTTCTCTATCTTTGTCTGCAACCTGTCATCACTTTCTTTGCATGGTCGACACTCTGTACATGGCTCTTTTCCTTCATGTCATTCTCTTTTCTATTTGGCGGTTAAGACTTTTCAATGTCTTCTCCAGTTGACATGTCAGCCTGCTGACTCTCTTAACTGTCTTTTCTATTCATCACATAGTCGCGAACTATATTTACTCTTTATGTCTTGATCCACGACTGAGCGATGACATACTCGTCGCACTCCCGCATTGCTTTTTCCTGAGCTGCTACTCACTTAGTGAGACTGTGATGCACGTTATTCACACTATCACACTGTCTAGAGATGAGCTGACTTTTCTTCTGCGACCGAGCGATGATCACCCATCGCGTACCCGCTATGCGCTTCCCCGAGCTGACCTTTGCCTTGCGACTGAGTGATCCAATGCTCATCGCGTTGTCGCACTGGGTTTTCACTGACTGTGAATTGACTCGCAAGCTTGCGATGAGCTCCTCGTCGTGCATTCGCTCACTATAAGACTTAACTTTTAACTAGCATCGCGAGTGTGCGATGCATTACTTTTCTGCTCACTGCTGGCTCTGCGACTGAGTGACAATGCAAAACATGACTTGCTCGTTAGAAGACTTGTATCAAAACTTGTTCAAAATTGCTGGGGCTAGGGTTTTGAGCTAAACCCTTAAACCCTAGGGTGCTCTGCACCATACTCCCCCCCTCTCTGAGATGGCAAAAAAAAATTCAGCTTGAACTAGTTGGCAGCAATGCCGAACTAATTCCCTATCTTCTGCATTCTTCTTCGTCCAACTAGGTAGCTTCTGCCTCTGGTAACCCTGACCACTTTACTAGGTATTCTCTGTATACCCGACGCCTGGTTGTCTTCTGAATTCTGGAATCCAGAATTTTCTCTGCCTGCAACTTGGA
>MU224882.1:2104150-2122622 GCA_018584345.1 Thuja plicata | reverse complement strand
AGAGGTATGTTTACTTTCACAGATTGAACCCTTAAGTGTTGAATATGCTTGTAATGATTCTGATTGGAAGAATGCAATGAAAGAAGAATTAGATCAGATAATTAAAAATGATACATGGGAATTGGTCGCTAGACCTAGTGACAAAAATGTGATTGGAACAAAGTGGGTATTCAGAAACAAGATGAATGAAGATGGAATAGTAATAAGAAACAAAGAAAGATTGGTATGCAAGGGATATGCACAGAGAGAAGGAATAGACTACATTAATACATTTTCCACTGTGAGCAGACTAGAAGCCATTAAGTTGTTTTTGGCATATGAAATAGTCAAAGACTTTAAAGTTTATCAAATGGATGTAAAATCAGCTTTTTTGAATGGTGATCTAAATGAAGAAGTCTACATTGAACAGCCTGAAGGATTTAGTCTTTTAGATGAACCAGACATAGTATGAAAATTGAAGAAAGCACTCTATGGTCTTAAACAGGTCCCAAGAGCTTGGTATGAGAGACTTGATGGTTATCTTACCAAGATTGGATTCAAGAAAGGAGTAGCAGATTATAACTTATTTACAAGAGACACACCTGATGGATTATTGTTAGTTTCTATATTTGTTGATGACATTATGTTTGGGGGTAATGACAAGCTCAGTAAAGCATTTGCAAAAGAAATGCAGAATGAATTTGAAATGAGTATGATTGGTCCTATAAAATACTTTTTGGGACTGAATGTGAAACAAACAGATAAAGGTATATTCATTAATCAGTCTAAATATGTGAAGGAAATATTGAAGACTTTTCAGATGGATGATTGTAAACCAGTATGCACTCCCATGATAATAGGAAGAAAGCTTTCAAAAGATGATGACTCCACAACAATTGATAAGACATTATACAAGTCTATGATTGGTAAACTCATTTATCTAACTCAATATAGACTTGATATATCTAATGCAATTGGAATTGTTGGAAGATTTGCAGCTGAACCCAAGCTGTCACCTAATGGAAATCAAGAGGATACTAAGATATCTAAAGGGAACTATAGATTATGGCTTATGGTATCCTAAATCAGAGAATGTAAAGCTTCATGTGTATATAGATGTAGATTGGGAAGGTTGTATTGATGACAAGAAGAGAACTTTAGGAGGATTAGTATTCCTCGGTGATAGGTTGGTTTCTTGGATAAGAAAGAAGCAGAACTATATTTATCAGTCAACAACAGAAGCTGAATATGTTGCAGCAACACTGAATTGTTCAACTATGGTTTGGATCAAGCAGATGGTTAAAGACTTTGGAATTCAGGTTGATCATCCTATTTTTATTCATTGTGATAATACTAGCACTATCAACATGTCCAAGAACCATGTGATGCACGCAAAGACAAAACACATAGAGATCAAATACCATTTCTTAAGAGAAATAGTTGTAGACAAAGAAGTTAAATTGGACTATGTGAACACCAAAGACCAGCTAGCAGATATTTTCACAAAGCCATTATCAAAGGATACTTTTGAGTATCTCTGAGACATGTTGGGAGTAATTCCCTCTCCTAAGTCTATTTAGAAGAAGCAGCAAAGACATCAGTCATTAAGTGACTGATGAATGGTCGACTACTCTACTTCTGGAGTAGTACCTATGCCTAAAGGACTATGGCGCCATTTTCCATTGGTGTCAAAGGGGGAGTATATAGTAAGGAGGAGTATGTACTAAGGGGGAGCATATACACTGGGGGAGTATATAGATGGAACAAAAACACAGAAAGAGGAACCGCAACAGTTTAGAGAAATCTTTGATGAGGATATTGAGAATATTGTAAGAGAAAGAGGACACCATGAATAGAGGATGTTTTTGATATCATATGTTGCCATCAATGTCAAAGGGGGAGATTGTTGGAGATTTGATTTTGAGCAATTGATTGTTTGTATGTTTGTCATTGATGACAACATATAATACACAGTAGTAATTCTATATGTACTTATCAGAATGTTGATATGAAGACTTGCATGAATAAATACATGTTTTTGACATGTTTAATATGTTATGTTCATACACACAGAGCTAGATATGATGTTTGAGTAGAGTTATGTAATTCTGTTATTGTCAGTTACAGTTCTAGAAGTGTAACGGTTTAGGGCCGACGTATATTTCATGTTTCTTTAGTTGCACCTATCTTCTGTATATGTGTGTGTACATTCATGTTTAGTTTTGAGCTGATGATATTAATCCAAAGGTGCCAAACATGTTTCAAGAGGATTGCAAAGTTAGAGTTAAATTAGTGAGGCCAACTTAGTGAAGCATCATGTATATTTGGTTTATACTTGCACAGTTATAATTATGCTTGCATGCTTAGTAGAGATGACAAGGATTCATCTTATTGGCCCCATGATCTCATACTATGAGGAAGATACTTATAGAAATTCAAAGGTGACACGCTAAGTGTGAATGATATGAAAAGATAAGAAAGATGTACAGAGCAGATCATCAGAGTTGGTTCATTCATCAAGAGTCTATGTGAAGAAGAAGTGAAATATTGTAATCCACTGGAACTGATCAAGACATCAGGTCTACTCTATATTTCATCATCATATATAGTGCATATATTTTATTTAGAATGTTGTAGCCTTCACCATCAAGCAATGAGCTTTTGGATAGTGAGTCCACCACCCCTAACAGGGTTATTTGTAAAAGACTCCTAATAGGGTTCGACGCTTAACCAGGTCACTATACTTATTACATTGTATTGTACAAATCCTAACAAGGTTGAAATATCTTCTAACAGGGATTACTACAAACAAGTATAGTTTATTGTGGGTGCTAATTCCCACCAGGGTTTTTACCATTTGGTTTCCCCGTAGTCAAATTGTGTGTTGAGCACTGTGTTATCTGATTAATCATTTAATTTGTTGTATTCTAAAGTTATAGGAGTAAAAAGAGCTAAAGTTACTGATAGCTAATTCACCCCCCCTCTCAATTATCCTTTGGGACTATTCTTCCATCAACAATTGGCCGTATAACAGGGATATGCTCCCAGGCCTAGATCTGAAGAATCAGGATACCCATAGTCATGATCTAAGTATAGTGGTACACAATCTTATGAAGCTCCTAGTACATATGGGCTAGAATGTAGCTACCCCATGCAAATCTCCATCTCTAGACAACCATCTCCTCGATCATGTCCACCCAACCGACCATAAAACCATGCTATCCTCTGTCAGGCATCAAAATGCCACCAATCAAGCCTACCATGTATACAATTATATGATCATAATGATCCACCATGTAATCCCAAGACAAGTATCTGTGGTCAATAGTATCATCCTAGAAGTATCGGTGAGCTGCACCAATCACCATGATAGATGTGGACACAAAGAACACCTCATAGCCCATAATAGGAATATGGAGTATGCGCCATACATCCTCTAGAATAACTATCATCTCCCTAGTTGGGAGATGGAAGGTTTTTCGCTCTGAGTTCCATCTCTCAGATAGAGCAGTCAATAACCCTCGATTTACCCCTATATTAGGTAAACCTATCAATGATCGTAATCCATAGTGGACTACTGTCGGCTATTCATCAGACATCAAAACTCCAGACAAAGCAAGCATACGTCCTAGATATGTGCCTTGAAAGTAGACCACCTCCAAATTAACCTATTTTGACAAATACAAGATAACTTAGTAGTCTATCTAAGCTAAAAGCACAAAAATATGAATCACCTAAGTGATTACAGATCCATGGCAGACACACAATTCAGAAAAACTAAATTTCTAAGTCCAAAATGAGATGTGATTCTAAAAATTAGGATGTGATCTCTTTTACCAGATATGATCCTAGAAACACAGAATGTGATTGAGCATACTGAATGTGATCCTAGAAAATTAGGATGTGATCCAGAATGAGGTGTATGATCCTTAATTGGCAGGGTATGACCAAACTAAATTTTGACCCAAAACTATGCCTAAAAATAGAGAAACAGGATGTGATCCAGAGTATCCTGGATGTGATGCAGAAAACTGGGAAAATGGGACGCGATCCAGGAAAAATTGGATGCGACATGGGTTTGATAGGTTGCGATCTAGAATCCTGGATGCGACCAGAATTCATTAGCCTATAAAAGCTATAAAAATACGTAAAAATCAAATTTGTGAAATTTATGAGGTAGTTTTACAAGCACTTACCAGACGTGGGTAGTCGATTGGGCATTGGTGTTGATGGCTCATATCAAAATGATGCTTCCTAATAGGGACCACCATCTTCTCTACACAACTCTCATAATTACTATGGGTAAAAGTGAAAATGAATAGTAAAATGGTAATTTTTGAGCTATATATTGGTCTTTTGAGATATTTAGGAGTTCTAAAACTCCTCACAGGAAACTGAAACTACATTTCTATTCTCTTTTTAATCCATCGAGAACCAAATCAAAGGTGCCTAAGGTGTTTTACGTAGCCCAATACCATTTTTGTGACAGTTCTAAAAAATGGAAATTCACTTCATTTGTTCCAAGAATCTGTCAAACTACACATTTTATCATAAATCTTGGTCTGGCATCATTTTTTCAAGTCTCACCACTCACATTTTGATGTAATTAACTTGGTTACAATGTGTTTATTCTTAAACACCCTCTCTTTTTTTCACTTCTTCTACTCTATTCTTTCTTGCCATAATTGCTTCCTACAAGTGATACATTCTTTCAATCAAGGGATTTTATTCTTTTCCTTCGATTTCATTCCCAAGGGGTCATGATCACACTATCATTAATTAAATGTTTGCTCAAAATAGCATTAAAATGACTTGATTATCAAACAAACTAGAGGCATATTAGTTTCCTTGACTAAGCTAGAACTTTTGGATAGAAAGCTTTGGTTCTCATAAGCTAGATATCTTGTGTTTCCTCATTTTAAAATATTCTTATTAAGCTCTTGGTAGCTTCTTGCTGACTTTTGGATGGAAACCAAGTTCGGAATCAGTATTACCAATCTTTGGACAACAACCAAGTTCAAAATTGGTATCTTTAAGATCTTTTATTAACCTTTGTACGACAACCAAGTTCAAAGTCAATTCTATCAGTTTAGTTTGATCAAGTGCGAGACTGATCTCATCAACATTTCATTCGACAACCAAGAAGAGAATTCTCAATCTTTCTGAAGTCAAAATAAAAAACTGTCTTTGAATCAATGAGTTGCTCACACATCAATTCAAAGAGGGGAAAATGTAACCACCTGAATTTGGTCTATTCCAACTATAGACCCTATGTTAGCTCTTTTTCTTGCAACACTTACCTAATGATGATAGTATACCTTATATACTTGAATGCAACCTCTTTTAGGCAAGAGAAAGGCTAATTGCTGAGGTTTTTGATAACACTGGGAATATCTATTATCACCTCCTTCATTTTTGATCTCCACAGACTTAGGCAGGTATTGCCTAGATAGTTCACTATGTTTCAAGTAAACTTCAAATGGTGGATAGGGTCTTCACTGCTATGTTATTATATTTCTGATTATATCAATAAGATACCACTCTTCAAATGAATGGAAACAATCTGAAATAGAGCTTGATAGGGAATACTATGACTGTAATAACAAATACCAATGGCATAAGGAAGTTTATCCTTCTTCTTTTTCTAAGTTTAAACTCAAGGAAGGCTAACCTTTTGATTCACTCTCTAAGGAATCAACAATATGAACCGTATTACTTTAACATAATCCTTTTTCAATAGGTATGCACTTAGTAATAGAGATATACTTAAATATTTGTTTTATGCTTGATAATTGAATACAAGCTGAATAGTAAACCCTAACCAGTGCCTATCCTTGGGCAAAGAGTCAATGAAAATATGAACCAACAGAGATATACTAATGAAGATATTGTAGAGTGCTTTACAAACTACATGCAGTTGAAATAGAATTCCTAACAAACTATCCTCTCATATTCATACCACTGCATCAAATCCTTACAAAATGCTTTTCTCTCTAAAATTGCTTATGAAACTTAGTCCTCTCCTTGAAAGGAACTCATAGGAAATTAGACACACTATCTTATAGCAGGTATGTTTTGAATGCCTTACAAACAAACCATACTAGAGAACAAATAGAGTATAAAGAGACAAGAAAATATGAAAGAGGAGAAAATACACTGTATTTCATTAACAAATTATGTCATAACATATCCAAACAAGAAGCTTAAAAGATTGAGACCAGAAGAGGAATTTACATCACAATAATATATTCAACATCATTGGGACCTGTTCTGAACTCCTACAGGGAAAACCCCAAAACAGAGCAGAGGAAAGGAACCCCTTACAACAGAGAAAAGACAAAAATATATAGGAAGGAGAAACCCTAACACTTTTGAGCAATTCACACCTGTCTCTCCTTAAATCTAATTTTGTCTGATCCTATCTTTTCTTAATAAAAATCTAAATTTCAATGGTGGCTTCAAAACATGTTTTCAACTGCCTCCAAAATCTGATATTGAAACTGTCGGTATTTTTTAAAATATGACTTAACTTGCTATCTAAGTCTTACAAAATTAGATTGAGTTCATAAATAGCTGGCTCCACCTGTCTTTTCAATGTCTGAATTCATTTTGTGCAAATTTTTTTTATTCTGCTACTAAGAAAATTTCTAAATCTGAATATTTTTTGAGAAAATCTGATTTCAAAATTTGACTATAAACCCTACCAGAATGCTTCAATAAATCTGATTTCTGAAATAAAATACACTTGTATTTTGTCTCATTCTGTGCAAATATGAAATCTGATCTTATCTGCTTGCCCTTTCAAAATAAATTTGATTCTTTCTGTCTTTTCAAAAGCTTGATCTTATCCTATGCAAATCTGACTATCATTCTGTGAAAATATGATTTTATCTGTTATTGCATAAAATCTCCTGGAATGCATTTTTGACAAGCATTTGCAATAAAAGATTAAAAAATTAACCTGTGCATATTTCAATTTCTTTGAAACTGTCAATTTTTTGCATTTTGCCCAGACTTCGCCAGAAATCAACATGTGGCATATGTGGACTGGCTGCTCTAAACTGCCTTTTGACTGTGCTTTAACCCTGGGTAACTTTTTCCACTTTGTCTCCAAGTCTCTAAAATTTTCTCCAAACCATGGTCTGATTTAGAGACATAGAGACTAGCATCAGTCTCATAGTATCTGAATCAAATTCCACTTAACATCTTTAACCGGTGACCATGCTTCTACCTTTAGTCTCCTTGTCTCCAAATTTTTTTAACTTTTTCATCAACTCTCGATGACCTGGCTACTAGCATCTGGCGGTTTATCCTCATCTAGCGACCTTGCGATCACACTCAGTCTCCAGATCATTTCGCATTAACTACTAGCATTCAGCGACCTTGCAACTAGCAGTTAACTTTGGTCATGGCAGTTATCTTCTACATCTAGCGACCTCACGACTAACCTCTAGCGGTCATTCGCTATATCTCAATGGTTATCTTCCTTGATGGTCAGCTTCTGGTGACTACTCGACTGGACGCCATGTGTCAATTTCATCAAAATTTACTTATCTTCAAAATATGGGTAGGGAAACCGAGGTGTCAGATGACTGGGTGTGCACGTGGATAGCCTCCTCATCAGCTTCATACTTGATATGTTTGAGCTTTGCATATAAACATCAGAAATCTCAAAGTAAGGTGCATGTGGGATAATGGGTTTGAGAGTTTTTAAAGCTTTTTTAAATTTGGGCATCAAAATTTATGGGGCCCACCTGCATTCCAACCTCCAACACTCAAGGGCCCACCAAGAGCCTCTGGGCTCTTCTTCTTACTATGTAAGTTAGCACTTTAGTATATAAATACTAAAAAACACCACTGCATAAGCAATATGGGATATAACATTTTCTTTGTTTTCAAGTTTTTGGAGCTGCCTATAGAAACTGCTTGCCAATGGAGCTTTTTTCATGTAAATAAAAACCACCAATGCCCTCCAGAGGTCAAGGTACCACTCCCTATGGATTCATATTTGCAGATTTTGAGATTAAAACTTCAAAAACTTCCTCCTACTATCGCAACATCTCTATGTAACAGGAGTCTCCCTTTTTCCATGGTTTTGTTATTTAAAACTTTACCATTCCTCCACCTAGTACTGCACATGGTATATGGCATTTGAATTTACTTATTCAATGCTTCTAGATTCCCCAAAAACTAACGCAGAACCTGGCATTTTGTTTGCATTTTATAATGGTTAAAATTTCTCATCCAAACTTTGCGCAATGTCTTATCCACTTTACTTATGCAATCCACTTTTAATTTGCACAATTTCTGAAGCAACATTGTCTATGTTTTGGTCTTGAATGCTTCACACCCTTTCCAATATGCTGTGTAGCTCTTGGAGAATAGCATTTGCAGACTTCATTCTGCTTGGGCTCCACTTCCTTTCCAGTGCAGTTGTTCATCTAATGTTTTGCATTTGTTTTGGATATTAAAACTAAACTTCTTCTTAATGCCCACACTGGCTTTGCATAGCATCTGCAATGAATGTTTTAACCTCTCTTATGTGTTGCACATTTAATAATAGTGTTTATCTCTGGTTTCTTTTAAAGTAGTAATGGCTTCCTTTGCACTATGTCTACGCAGCCACCATGCAATGGTTTTAAAATGGCTAAAACACTCAAAGATCCCCAAAACATGGGTTACTTAGCATTTGATGTTCATTGTTTTAATGTTTCTTGAAACATAAAACATGCTCCACAAAACACTCCTTGTCAGCGCAGGACACCATGCTAGACTCCTTCATTTTCAAATTCAAATGCATCATTTTGACATTTCAAATGTCTATTCTCATATTGTGTGAGCTACCTTTAATCCTCCATAGCATTTATCTTGTGGCTTCTAATATGTTTTTTTGCCTTTTCATATTGTGTAGACCTCTGCTTGACTTTTAACCAATTTATATGCTTGTCAATGTTTCCCTTTTTTTTAATGTGGGCTCATCCACCAAATGCTATGCTGATCAATCGAGTATGCTTCTAGTCAATTTTGAAATTTCTATGTATATTGGCCATATCCCCTTTGTTCATGCCTTAATGGATAGTCATGTAGAATGGTGTAGTCATCCATTTAGAACATAGGAGATACTTGGAAAGCTCTTTTGACATTGTAGCTGTAAGCTATCCTTATGAGAATACAACTGGCATTGAAACACAATTCTGGCATGTGGACAATTCAACAAAATGTTGGAAAGAAGATATCCCGGTAGATGGCATTGATTGTTGCTTTGCATTATTTGAAAGCTTTCTTGCACCTGATGTCTCCTATCTATACTTTCATATTTTAAATTTTGAACATAAAGTACAAACCGGTGGCCTTTATAATCATTTTAGCACTTATGCAGATCGATCACAATTATGGCAACTAGCCTTAGGAAAGAGCTCTGAAAACTAACAAAATAACATCTTGCAAGCATGGGATTCGAAAGACAAACCCTTCTCCAACATCTGAACAACTTCCATCGACCAAAATAGTCTGAAAATATTTGGGCTTCAAGATAATAACATGCAAAATGGGTGATTTCATGATATTCTACAATCAGAAGACTTCTAATTTGTGCAAATCTTGCCAGAAGTGCCAATCAGAACAATACTGGATTGGCTCCTGAAGAGCCATTACTTGGCAAAGTAATTCAATCATCCATACTGAATACGCATGCAAGAGGGCTTCACCACATTCATCTTCAGGTACAAGCTGTAAATAATCAAACCTAGCACTTCCAGAATATTATACAAATGCAAATGTTGAAACACCACAAATCTCTTTTGGATGGGTTATTGCAAAATGACTAAATCACATTCTGAAACTTTTCCATCAAGTCAAATAGTACACTCATATGGTACAATCATAATGCCATGATCGGTGCCTGAAAACCTCACTCAAATCAAAATTTACCACTCTCAGAAAATGATTAACTTGCAAACTTAGTTCTATTTTGCATTGCAAACTGAATAAACTGCCTCTGAAACTGAACTTGCAAACCCATCAAAAAGATCCTTCAAAATTTCAACCTCTAGAGCCTGATTGAATGTCATATGTAGAACATGAATCCTCAATTAACTTCCTCTAAAAAAAAACTATTCAACTGATACCAAACTGCAAATGTTAGCATCTTATACTTTTCTGAATTTTAACACAGTGAAAAAGTAGAAACTAAATTTGGAATTAGCATGGAGAAGTAATCGACCAGATTGGTCAAAGTTTGAAGATCTTCAAATGAGTTCAATCCTAGTTCTACAATGCAGAATGACCTTCAATTATTTTTGACCTCGAACTGGGTGCAAACAGGGGAATCACAAAGTAGGTCATTTAATTCTGAATTCTCTATTTTCAGTGAAACTTTTAATAAATCAGAAATGGAAGGGCTCTCGCAAAGTGGATAAATGGATTGGTAGGAATCTGTAAATCCTTAGGTGAGTACACTCTTATGTTTTCAATATGAGGTACAACTCAATTATCCAAAATTTTCAACCATGTATACATTTTTAAGACCTCAAAGTGGACAACTTAGCAATTTTGTACTTGAAAAACTTAGGAAATCAGTATTATTCACCAATGGAATGGTTCTAAAAAACTTATCATCTGATTTCATAGGTATCTGCAAACTAGAAAATATGAAGTATGTGACCACTGGAACATATTACAAAAGGAACTTTCGCAATTGAATCAACTGGACAAAATTTATAACCTGTCAAACTAGGCAATTCATATTTCTGAGCAGAACAAAGATGCAAACAGTTCTGAGCGACCAATTTTGGGGAATATGGAAACTTATCAAATGGATTGATAATGACCTAAGATCTGAAACATAAGCTCTCTAATATGCATGTAACACATTTCCAAAGTTATGGCTTATGAAACTCAATAGGGTGCACGATATTCAGAAGCAAACTAATCCCCAGACAGCAAAATGACACTTTAGCAAAATGCAGATTTAGGTGAACCCCTCAAAATGACTACTCCCTAAACATGCAAAATTTGGAATTCAAGAGTTGGAACCCACTGCATATGCAAAATGAAATGTATTGAAGCCTCTTCCCAAGTAATATCTGATAAAAATCACCAGGGTATCTTTTTCAAGAATTCTAACTGAGCCTTCTCACACAAAATTTTCAAGGGTACTTACTTTGCTTAACTGAAAAACTTAACATGGTCACTCAAAATTTGTTCCAAATTTAGGAGTACCAACACCCTATTTTTCCTAAGTGTGATCATACCCCCAATTATTTCATAACAATGTTACTTTGGCATAATTCATTTTAAATCAAATTTAATGTCCTAGGTGATTTTTATCACTGAATTATATTAACTATTATAGCCATACAATTCAAATCAATTCAAACCAATTAAATCAAATCAAATTCAAATATGGCTATAGTATTTAATTATAAAGGAATTAAATAAATCCCTAAATCAATTTCTTACTTGCAAATGAACCCATTCCCATAGCCTAATTAATTTAATTAAAATGGCTATAGTCCCCTTTTTTATTAAAAAGAAATTAATTGTTTAAATAATTAATATCCTATTTTGTAATGAATTAAATAAGTTTAATTCATTTCATTTATATTCCCCTAAACCCTAACCTAACCTATCTCAACCACTTCTACCCTGGGTTCTAACCCATCCCAACCTATTCCCCCCATGCTAATCTAATCCCAATCCTAATTCTATCCTAACCCACCTCCTAATGTTGTCACATTCGATTAAGGAATGATTAACAACTCCACCCACTTGAGAAAGTCAAGGAATCTCAAGATTCCTTCCCTCTAGTCCACTTTCTCAAGCCACTCTCTTACACCCTTCCCATGCTTCTTTGAGGCTTTCATTAATGAAGATTCCTTAAACCCATGTCCCCACCATGCCTATAAAATTCCCAAGGAAATTATTGCTCTTACACCACCATTAATGAGTTCTTCAACTCATTAATGCACCTTGTCCCCCCTCTCTCTCCTCATTCTTCTATAAATAGAAAACATTTTTGAGAGCAAAGGAGCCTTCATCTCACATTAGAAAATACATTGTTATGCTGTTAAGATTTGGATTGCTTCATTTTCACTTCATAGTTTCATTACCATGCATTGTTATAATGTCCATTTTTAGAGCTAGAATGCATTAATGATTAAATAGCTTGTTTTAATTCAAATCTTTCATGCTTAGTCATATATGTCACTGATAGTAGCATAATCTAAGGGCTATTATGTTATTAATCACACTCTTCTTAGTTAGAAAGTAATAGGTTGATATTAATTGGTTTTATATGCTCATCTAACCCCTTTTTAGCTAATGTAATGATCTATTGAAGTGTTGTGTCTTTCTTAAACACATACAAAAATCACACACACACACAACACATACCCTTTGACCAGGGCTCATGGGGCATCCCATTCCATTCTCTACTACAAGCTAGGCAATAAATAAGATGACATATAAAACCTACTCCTAGTAAGTTATGAATTATTCAACTATTCTCTCATGGAGCTGGCAATCAACTCAGCCTAGTCTAGGATTTATTTTCCCTCTAGAACAATTTTGACATAACAAAATAACCAATAAAAAGTTAAATAGGCCTTTGGGGAACCTCTCACTCTTTGCAGCATCACCATAACGTCACTGATATAAGAGTGTACATGGATTATATTGAACTTTTTGGGTAGGCATGAACCTCCCCTTTGAGGTATTAATAACCAATTTTTGGCCATGGAAATAGTTTCTATCTGCATTTTCTTTGAATTTAGCAAGGGATTGCATAGGGTAAAAGGCACAAAAGGTCTTCTCTAGAATATGGAGGGCTAGGGATACAATTTCCCTATTAACAGACAATAAGACACTGCCATCTTTCTTTAGAATTGACTCAATTATCTGGTCATAATTATGAATACATTCATGGATCAACTCAGGGAAAATTACGGTGAGAGGAAAAGTAGCGGCAATGGAGATTCTGATATGTAGGGGAATTAGAAAGCCTTTTTTATAATCCTTCTAAATCATAACCCTCTAGGTTAGTATCTACCACAACTGGGCATGTTGGTTGTATTCCCAGTTCTGGTGTTTACCCTAAGTTTTTTTGATATCTTCATAACTGAGAAGTGCACAAATTCTAAAAATAGGTCCAAAGCTACAAGGTCCCTAAGAAAGTTCCATGTTTTTAGGTCAAAATATAGAGGAATGGTAAAAATCCCTATCTTAGGTTCTGTTATATGGAAAAGTATCAAAAAACCCTAGATATGTTAATCAGGTTTATGTTTTCGAGTTAATTTTTGAAAGGCTTAAGTTATAAAAAGGTCATGTGATTTTTAAGATTAGTCGCTGAGTCTCCTAATGTTAAAAAAATATTCCATTTCATAATGAGACTTAGCGATTCACTTTAGTCGAGATGTCTCTAAAATGAAAAGAATATATCTTATAAGTCATGAGACTTAGCAATAAGCCTTTGTCGTGAAGTCTCCCAATGGAGAAAAGATGATCTGGCAACATGGAGACAAAAGGTTAAGTCATGATGTCGCACAATATATCTTGTAGTTAGTAGATTATCATGAGACTTATTGATTCCTTTAGTCATGGAATCTCCAAATCATAACACAGTTAATGATGAGTTAAAAAGGCTTCAATCACCATGTCTCTAGATAAAAGGTCAGTTAAGTAAAAGGTTTAGAGACTTGGTGACAAACTATAGATTAAAATGAAATATATGATAGTCGGGTAGTCGCTGGTCAAACGTGATAAGTCAGCATTCTTCTAGCAAGTTGGAGACAAACAACTAAAGATGAGACACGTGTCCAAAATGAATAAAGAAAAAAGGCATCGGTCGTGTGGTATTCAAATGGAAAAAGTATCATCTGGCGATTAAGAGACTAAAAGATGTAAAGGTATGTATTTTAATATGGTCGCATGGTCTCTAGATGATTTAGGGTTTTAAGAATAGATTTAGGGACTTGGCAGAGCTGTCAAATGAAAAATAAGATAAGATCAATGGTAGTCGCTGAGTCTCTATAAAATTTACACAGAGTGAAAATGTTCTTGTGACATTGAGACTGAGCTTTAGTCGCGTAGTCTCCAAATTGAATTTAAAATGATAAAATAAGGTTTCATAGGCTCTGTTGCTGAGTCTCCAAAGGAAATATTAAAGAGCAATTTTATTCGGTGATTAAGTGACTAAGGGTTGTCATGAGGTCTCATAAAAGCAAATAAGCATTCAGAGACTTAGCGATCAGAGTTTAACAAATGGAAAAGTAACCATAGTCGTGGGGTCTCCAAATAAACTCAGAGTTAGGATATTTTTCTAGTGACTTGGATTATTTTAGTCACGTGATCGCCAAGAGTAAACCACAGTTAAGTCGAGGTGAATATAATCATGTAGTTGCCAGATCTCCAGAAGAAATTAGAGTTAAGAGATTTGATCAGCGATAAGGAGACAATGCATAATCGCTAGGTCACCATATATGAAAAGTGATAGTTATGATGAGGAAAAAAATATATGGCAGTTGCTAACATGACAATATGAAGATTCTGATGACATGTAACTGATTAAATGGTTCACTATATTAAGTTGAAGATGATGCAAGACATTAAATCAGTTAATGGTTTGTATTGTCATTGATGTCAACTTGATATCATCTGTATGGTCATACACATAATGCCAAAGACTTTAGAGAATCAATGGAATAGAGGTTATGCTTTTAGAAATGCATAAAATTCAAGTATTCACTAAGTGATAGAATACACCGGCAGAGTGCACACCATTCATAAAGAGAGAGATAAAAGTCACAATGATACCCGACGAGCAGAAGACAGTATTGCTCGACGAAGCAGAAACAAAGGAAGCGTGATGAGATAAAAATAGTGTTGCCTGATGAATAAGATCTAATGATGCCTGACAGATGGAGATTCCAAAGCTAACTGAAGCAACACCAACGGAACTAGCAGTTGTCACTGGCGACGAATTGCAGAATTGACTGACAGAATAGAGAGATCAGAAAACAACAAAATATCTAGCTAGTAGAGCTAAAAGATAGACTTAACTGGTTGTTTGATTTTTTTCAATTGACCATAGTTAAGTAAGTGATTTAAAGATGATTTACACAGTTGGCAAGAAGATAACTATGAGATAAATCAGGAGTTAAAGCCGTAAATCAATTTGGTTGGATTATTTTTCACACCAAGAATCAAGAACTAATAATTAAGGAATATCATGTCTATTTAAGAGACAAGCATAATTCATTCTCAGTGGTGGTCAATAATCAATCAGATACACAGGGGAGTGAACTAATAGAAGATGTTGAAGAGAAACTGATGAAGGATTAACTTCATGCAGTCCTGAACAATCAAGCTAAGGGAGAACTATAGAATTCTGCAGACACCGACGAACAGAAAAGCACAGCATCACAGAGAAAAAAGAGTTAAGTAAAAATGAATTGTATTGATACATTGATCAGAAAGATATTGTAAGTAAATAGATCTGAAAATCTTCAATTTAGTTACACTAGAAACAGGTCATTTTATTTCAGTTTAACCATTGAAGCATTAAGTCTCTTAACAGAGCAGGTCTTAATAGTCTTTTGTAATTGAGGTATATCCTAATAGATTACCAAAAGGTTGACTCATGATAGTAGCACTGGTCTTACCTAAAGCCTATTGATAGTCTAATAAGGAGGCTGATTCAAGGATGGTAGTAAGATTTGCATAAAGCATATTGATAGTCATGAGACTGATTCAAGGATGGTAGTGTAGACGCTAGATAGTAAGTGACAACCTATGTGTTAAAAATCCTCTAACAAGGTCGCACTTAACAGTGTGTTTGTAACCTTTAATAGGGTTGGCTCCTAATAGGGCTCACTTTAGAAGAGTGAAAATTTGGGGTACCAGTCCTAGTGGTGTTTTCCCTTAATAGGGTTTTCACGTTAAAATCCTTGTGTTATATGTGTATGGTTCATTAATTTATTGTCTTACATGCTACATATGCATTTATGGATTGACTAGTATACTCTGCATATTTACTGAGTATCGATAAATACAGTTTATTTCTTATCAATTATCAAGGAGAATAAGGATAGACAAGGTAAACCGATAGACAGATATTTGTTTCAAGTATTTCAAGGCATGCATCTTGTTGGGACTTAATAATTTGAGGAGGATTTATTAGTGGATTAAAGTTTAAAATTGGATAAATTTTTGAGGCCACTTATTCAGCCCCCCCCCCCCTCTCAGTTATTACTAACAATTGGTATCAGAGCTTGTGTGCTTAGAAGGAAGGTTTCAAGACCTAAGTAATGATCAAAAGATGAACAAAGGAGATGTGCCCAAGTTGAACAAGGACAACTTTGCTTCATGGAAAAGAAGGATAAAGGTTCAATTATCAAGTATTGGCAATGTTATTATGTAATACTTAGAAATTGAATATGTGTTTCCTATAGGACCATTGACAGTGGATCAATTGAGAGTAAAGCATGAACATAACTACATGGTTATAGAACTTTTAGCCTCACTCTTTGATGCTAAATTTGAGGATGTCAAAGATTGCAAAAATGCAAAGACAATGTGGGACAAGTTGAAACTTGTACATGTGGTGATGAAAATGTTTTGAGAGCCAAGGCAGAAATCCTTAGAGGAAAGTTTGATGATCTTAGAATGAAAGAAGGTGAAAATATCACATAGTAAAACACAAGAATAAAAGAAGTAGTCAATTCTATATGAGGTGTTGGAGGTACAGTTGAAGAGGAGACAGTGGTAAGTAAAATCCTAAGAACCCTATTGCCTATATATGCTATTAGAGTCTCTGCTATTTAAGAAATGAGAGCAGTAGCAAATAATACAGTCACTCTTGATAGCCTGATTGGTAGACTAATTTTATTTGAGATGAATAACTTTGATAATAGTGTCTTACCAAGCTTAGAGTCTGCATTCAAGACTTCTGTGAGAATAAGCAAATCTAGTCAGAGACACTCATCTAGAAGAGATAGTTAAAGCGAAAGTGAAGAAGAAGATCTAGATGAAATTGAAGCACTCATGGAAAGAAGAATGCTAAGAGGCAAAGGTAAATACAAAGGCAAGTTACCACTTGTATGTTTTAATTGTAAAGAGATTGGACACTTTGCTACAAGATGTCCTAAAAGAAAAGATGACAGAAGTGATAACAAATCTTTTGAGAAGAAATCTGATAGAGGTGATAACAAAGATTATAGAGGTTACCGACAATCAGAAAAAAGTGATACGTGAGATTACAAGGACAAAAGAAAGAAGGCTAGCTATCTAGCTGCTTGAAAATATGAAGATACTGACACCGAATCGGATGATGATGTTGAGATAGTTTTTGTAGCTATGAAGGATGATTCAGATGAAGATGAAAGGTATGAAGAAACTGCACTCATATCTAAGATTAGTAAAAATGATATTTGGATTATAGATAGTGGCTACACTCACCATATGATTGGTGACAAAGAAAAGTTTAACACTTTTGAATACTATAAAGGTGGTACAGTAAGAATGGGAAATGATTCTCCTTGTCAAATTGAAGGTTAAGTAACAGTAATGTTGAATAACCTGATTAAATGTGAAAATGCTTATTGGGTAAAAGGATTGAATTATAATATGTTGAGTGTTTCTCAGCTAAATAACTCAGGTCATAAAGTAGCATTTGAGAACAAGACGGCCAAGATCTTCAATGAATCAGGAACACTGATTGGTACCGGTTAACAGACCAAAGGTAATTTATTCTATCTGAATGATGCTAACCCCACTTGCTTGATGACTAGAAAGGAAGACATATGGTTGTGGCACAAAAGGTTGTGTCATGTAAACTTTGACAACATGATGAAGATAAGCAGAAAAATAAGTGTAAGAGGCTTACTGACGATGACAGAGCCAGACAACATCATGTGTAAAAATTTTCAAAAAGGTAAAATGACAAAGTCTAGTTTCAAAAGCAAAACCCATACATCTGATGATATTCTAGAAATAGTCCATACTAATATATGTGGACCTATGAGGACAAAGAGCTATTATGGAGATAGATATTTTATTCTCTTTGTTGATGATTACTCTAGAATGATGACAGTCATGTTTTTAAAAGAAAAATCTGAAGCATTTAAGATGTTTAAATGGTATAAGGCTATGGTAGAAAAACAAAGTGGTAAGGATCTAAAATGTTTTGGATTAGATAGAGGAGGAGAATTTATATCAGATGAGTTCACTAATTTATGTAATGAGCATGGTATAAAAAGGCAAGTTTCTGCACCAAGAACACCACAACAAAATGGGATTGCTGAGAGAAGGAATAGACCAATAGTTGATTGTGCAAGAACACTGATGATAGAGAAGGACATCACTTAGATATTCTGGAGGGAAGCTATTAGCACTACTATCTACACACTTAACAGAGTAAAATTAAGAAAGGACTCAAAGAAGACTCCTTATGAGCTATGGTATGGTAAAACACCCAATGTAAGTTACTTCAAAATTT
>MU224882.1:2068087-2089445 GCA_018584345.1 Thuja plicata | reverse complement strand
TATGTTGAAACATTTACAGATTTCAAACCCAAATCTTTAACTAGGCTCTGATACCAATCTGATGGGGAGGTCACCTAACTCTCTGAAATTCCTACTCTCTTCTAGGAATCTCACTTGGAATCCTATTGAATTTAGGACTCTCTCTAGACTCACACTTGAGTCTCTTTAGGGCTACTCTCAAACCCTAACCAGAAGGACTTATCTTCCCTCTCTCCTAGGTTCCCTACCCACCGAATGTTTTACTCCTTACTGTCTCTCACTCTTCATGACTGAATCACTACAGTCATGCACCTTCTTACTTATCTATCTTTCCTACAAGTCTCTAACCGGACCATAGGCTCGCCTAGGACTTGTCTGACCTCTTGACTAGCTTCTCATCCCACAAAAACACAGAAACAAACATAATGTACATGGTGGATGCTTCTTGACTGTCACAATCCATGGAACAGATTATCAGAGTCAAGAAGCACCCATGTTTATCTAACAGAAACAAAAAAACACTTTACAGTAAGCTATTCAGAACAAAAGTACACGTAAAGTACAGAAAAACTTCCCTTTATTGATTTACAGAATATTACAATCCTCTACTAGTCTATTCTCTGCAACTAACTAACTATCTGAACTATCTAAACTGAACCCTTTTCACAGGTTCTTCTTCTCTATTTATCTCTGGCTTCTTCTTGATTTCGTAACCCTGGTGGTTACCTGTCGATCTTAGTCCTCCAGCTGTTTTCTGTTCTTCATGCTCTCTACAATCTGTCATCATCTTCTCTGCATGGTCGACATTCTGGTCACCTTTCTTTTCTTCGTGTCATTCCTTCTCTTTTTGGCGGTTAAGACTTTTCAATGTCTTCTCCTTCTGACACGTTAGTCTATTTGACCATTTGACTGATCTGTTTCTTCATCACGTAGTCACAAGTTAAACTGACCTTTTACATTTTGCTCAGCGACTGAGTGATGACCTTCTCGTCGTGCTCTCACCATGACTTTACATAACTTGTCTTTTACCTTGCGACTGAGCGACGAGCTCAAGTCGCGCACTCATAATGCATTTGCTGGTTCTATCTTTTCCTTGGCGACTGAGTGATGAGCTCAGTCGCGCACCCGCACTGCTTTTACATTAACTGCTCCTTGCTCTACGAGTGTGCGACGTACCTTAGTCACGCACTCGCTGCACTTTGACACGAGCTGGAAATTCATTGGCGACTGAGTGATATGATCAGTCACGCACTCGCTACTCTTTCTGACAAGCTGGCCCTATCTCGGCGACTGAGCGATACGTTCAGTCGCGCACTCACTCTGTTTCTACTCGAGCTGCTTTCTACTCTGCGACTGAGCGATGAGCTCAAGTCACGCACTCGCCCCTTCTCTTCCTGAGCTACTCTTTGCCTGGCGACTGAGCGATTACTGCTCATCGCGCACTCGTCCTTCTTTTTCATTACTTAGCAATTCACCGGTGACTTGGCAATGCATTGGGTGTCGCTCACTCGCACACCCAAACTGAACTATCTGTCTTTGCGACTGAGCGATTGAACACCCATCGCGCACTCGCTATGCATATTCTCTGACTGCGAATTGACTCGCAACTAGGCGATGAGCTCCTCGTCGCGCTGTCGCGCACTATTTTTCCTACTTGCCGTCTACGACTGAGCGACTAGTACCTCGTCACGCACTCGCGCACTATCAAATTTAAAACATAACTAGCTCATGAGTGTGCGATGCATTCTTTTGGCTGCTATCTGCTGCTGCGCAACTGAGCGACTAATCAAAACATGACTTGCTCGTTGAAAGAACTGTTTCAAAACTTGATCAAAACTTGTTATCAAAATGTTGGGGCTAGGGTTTTGGGCTAAACCCTAGGGTGCTCTGCACCAATAAGAAAGGAGAGAAAAAAAGATAGATTAAGTGCTCTTATTCTTGGCAACAGAGTATATGATCATAATTTGAGAAAGGAAATCAGGAAAGGAAAGAAACTACAGCAAGAGGTCGAAGAAGACACGGAGTTTCCTTTGAGAACATGTATAGATGAGAAATTTATCCATCAGCAGTAGTTTTTGAAAGATGATATTTTCATAAAAACTAATGAGTCCAAAGATTTCCTTAGATGGAAAAAGTAGGAACAGATCAAAGAGCAATTGATTATAGCTGGTGAAGAAGCAGTGAAAAATGAGGCTCTCTTAGCTCTACAAACTTATGATCCTGAAACTGAGGACATCACTCCTGAAGAAGCTAGAAAATTAGTGTTGGAAAGTGACATGTTGCTTGATAGAGGCTGGGATTTAGCCTCATCATTCATAATAAATCAAATAAGAAAGAAACTAGACATAAAAATGACCACTAAGATTCAAATGGGTGATATGATCAAGGGATTCAGATATAGTCCAAATTCTGAAGCATTTTCCATGTGGAGTCTATGTCCTAAAGACCAAAAGCCTCAATTGTTGGATATTCAGGAGAGAATGGTGGGAAACCAAATGGTATGGATAGTTCAGAACACAGGTGATCTGGAGATTTCTCAAAAAATGACGCACTGGGCACATTTGAATGAAGATAAGACAAAGAAATTGTCTAACAAATGTGGTGTCCTTATAGAGGAGGATAGTGCCCTGGCTAAAGATAGAGAACTATTCCACATCAAGATTCATCAGCAAGAAAAGGTAATTGCTAAACTAACTAAAAAATTGTTGGAAAATCCAGAGGTTGTTTATGTACCCTCAGAGCAGCCTCCACAAATAGAAGAAAAGGTTGAAATAGAGGAAGAATCAAAAGCAGAGGATATGGCTAAGAAAGATAATGAGATTTCCATAAATGCATTGTTGAATATACTTCAACATAGGATTGATATCTTAAAAGATAAAATTGACATAATCCTAAATGCATACCATAAATTACCTACTTTACATGTTGAGGTGACAGGGTACATCTCCATTTTGACACCTTTTTTTGCAACATGGTCTTCTAGGATACAACTATTTGAGAGGTTGGATTCTTTACAACCACATAGGCTAGATCTTCAAAGATTGTGAGGGAGGTAGAAGATGAGATCAAGAAAATAAATGTGACTTTACCTTTCTTTAAAGGTAAATTAAATCAGATAGAGGCAAAGATGAGCTTGTTTGGACCGAGTTTCAATAGATTTATTCCTCCACTTAAGGGAGAAGATGATCAGATTAAGGTCTTGGAGGCCTAGAGAAATGAATTTGATAGTAGACTACCTAGTAAAGAGGCATTTATCATAGATTCTGATCTTGATATGGAAAGTTTCAATAAGATTTTGGATGAGGCTTTTAAAGCAGAGACTGACATCAATAAATTATTAGTAGATGTCAAATGCATAACTGATGTTAGATGGGAAAGAAAGAAGGCACAATTGTAGAGTATCTAGAACTTTGATTGGACTGTAGAGGAGGATGTGACAGCATGGGGTTTGAAGACAAAACCAAATAAAAAGAAGCCTGCTAAAATAGAAGAAGATGTCCTGGATGAAGAATAGAAAGGAACACTTGGCACAGGATCATTAAGCACATGGAGGTTAGTAATCACAAAGGAAAAGTGTATGTTAGCCTCAAATGGTGGTCACTTGGTCTTAATACAAATATTAGATACTATCGTGAACACTATCAGACAATGGTACCAAAATCTATGTGAAGACAAAATAAGATTAGATTTCATCCTTTATTCTTGTTTTCCCACCGCTTGAAAATTCTTGTTTTTTGTCTTTTCTATCTTTTTTAGGGTTAGGTTCCTTAAACCATCTGAAGCTTATTGCATCCTTTCCTTAAGGATTCCAAGATGGTTTAAGGCCTATATATAGATAAAATTGTAATATTTTTGAGAGAGATGAAATATATTGGCAAGCCAAACTTCTAGATTTCAGTTTGTGTTTTTGAGCTTTCAGCTTTGATATGTATTGAAACAAAAATTTATGAATAAAATACAATACAACTTTATTCTATATTGTTATTGTCTCTTTATTTATTGTGTTTACTCTTTTATGTTTGATTTTTCAGGCATGTTAAACATATTGGCTATAAGGTAACTATCTAGTTATTTGCAAGTTTCTTCTGAGGAGAGAATTAAACTTTGTGAGTAGTTTCAGAGAGTACAGGAATATTTGAGGATTTGATATAACATTATGGGAGTGACAGGGTAATTTGTAAGGCACTTTACCTAAGTTGTATGTAGGTTGTAAGTCATCCTACACTATTCTTATTTGTTCATCTTTGTTGACTTATATCTTTTGACTCTATAGCCCACAGACAAACACTGGTCTAGAACTTGTTTGGTGATCCATCATCATCCAAAATATTTAAAAAGATTCAAAATCAATTACCTTCAGAGCATATATATAAAATCAATTGTACTCATATAGTTTACAATTAGAGTTTATTGATTTCTTAAAGAGAAAATCAAATAGGTTATTCCTCCTAAATTCATATGAATTGTAAAAGGAAAGAAAGATGAAATTCCTTATTATATTGCTATCTGTCATCATCAAGATAATGATTTGGATTGTTAAGATTTTCCTCAGAGTAATCATAGTTATTTGAATTGTCTTTTATATATCTATATAGGAATAGAGCATTCAACACATAAGCAAAATCTACTCTAAAGATACTGTCAAGTCAGTAATCAATCATAGGTAAAACCTGCCTGAGCTAGTGGATCTCAAAAAAGAAGGAGGTGATAATAGGTATCCACAGTGTTATCAAAATACCTCATCAATTAGTGTTTTCTCTTGCTTGAGTTAGAATTTCAAAGGCATTGGGAGTTATAGAGTTATTCAATTATTCAAGCATTTTAGAGGCCCTGGAAGAAAAAACCCTAACAAATTGGCGACTTCGCTGGGGATATCTAGAGTTTGTAAGATCTTGTTGATATATTCAGGACCCTCTGGTGTTCTAAATTTTCTATCAAAAATAAGTGTTGGGTGGTGAATCCAAAGTTAATCTCTATGATCAGTGAGAATTCAAGTAAAATCTTTCAAAATGAATACTAGGTCAAAGGCTAGAAAGGATCCTGAAGCCCCACTAGATGGCGGATTTGCTTCAAATTCAAAAATGGAAATGTCTTTGAGAAGAAAAAGAAACCAAGTCAACATAGATGAAACTCCTCCAAGAGAAAAACAAAATAATACTAGGAGAGAAGTAGGTAACAATCAGTCTATTCATGGAGAAAATACTTCAGAATATGATGAAGCTATAGAGAAAGTATTAGAAACATCTATAGCTACTTCCACTTCTAGTGAGAGGGAAACATATACAGTTAGTTTAGAATTTGAGGAAAACCCCTCTGATGAGCTTGCTAAAGAAGTACTCATCATGAAACATCTTTCCCTTATTCAACAATTGAAAAGGGAGAGAGAGCTTAGAAAAGAGAAAAAAACATGAAAGAAGAGATATTGACAAAAATAAAAGAAGATCTTTTAGATATCAAACTACACAAAATGCAGAAAGGTTTCAAAAGGACCAAGAAATACCACTTACTTATAAAGCTTCTAGTTCACATAAGGACAAAGGTAAAAAAAAAATGACTGAATACAGAAATGAAGAACCTAAGCTTTAGAAGCCTTTAATAGAGAAAATGTCCAAGTTGGATATTGATTTGGAAAAATTAAGAATTGAAAAGGAGACCATGGAAAAGATGTTATAAAAGGCACAAATGGAAGCTGCAACAATTGAAATGAAGAAGAAAATAGATTTTTTGTAGTCTTCCAAGTATTCAGGAGTAGAGAATACTACAGCTTTCAAAGAAAAAGCTACTGCTTTTAAAGAGAATGATAGTTTTTAAAGAAAACCATTCCATACTGAAAGGTATAAACAGTTTAACTTCATTGGTATCCCTAGATATCCTAATGCATTCCCTAAAGATGTGGGTGATATAGGTGAAAATATCCCAAAGTTCACATGTAATAATGTTATTGCTTGTGAAACACATTTAAGAAAGTTCATTGATTTTGTTGATGATTTAAATATCACTCATGAGGATGTATTAATGAAGCTTTTTGTTCACTCTCTAGTAGAAGATGCTAGAGAATGGTTTAGAAGCCTTTCTAATGGATTTGTCACTTCCATGGATGAGTTAATTGAATTATTTAAGGATCAGTATGGAGATAAAACAAATAAAGGCTTTTTGTTGAATGAATTCAACAACATAAAAAATAATTACAATGAAGAGGTCACTGAGTTTAATACCAGATTTCAAAGAGCTATGCACAAGCTATTTCAGAAAATAAGGTTGGATGAAGAGGTATGTTTAGCAAATTATTTAAATGCCTTTGATTCTAAAATGGGATATTCTCTTAGGGATAAAAACCCTAGAACTTTTATTGATGCTTATAAGAGAGTAGTGAATATTGAAATGAACAGAAGAGTGTCTGGTAAATTAAATAGGAGAGATGACTCAAGGTTTAGTAGGAGAAACCTAAAAGAACCAGAATATAAGGAATATAGGGCTCCTCAGGACAATAGGCCTTCTTACAAGAATACATATAATACTCAAAATAGAATGCAAAATCATCCTTATGGAACTGAGTTTAAGGATGGGAAGCCTATTATTCCACCTAGAAAGGAGAAAACTTATAACAGAACTCCAGACCCTCTACATAAGAATGTTGTCCATTTCTACAATGATGATCCCTGGTGTGAAGCCCCACATAACCCTAATTTTTGTATTGTGTCCTTGGATTTGAAAGTAAATGAATAACAAGGAAATGATGAGGGTGAGAAATGTGACCATAGTATGACAAATTCATATTCATGTCATGATTTAGATTTAGATACTGAAACTGAAAATCATGATTCATATGCTTCACAAACAAATGTAGAAAATCAACATCAACAGATCCTCTCAGACAGTGAAGCAAAATAAACTGATGACCATATAAGGTGTTATGCACAAAATAGTCAAGATCTGCCTTTAGTCAGGAAGGCTTTAGATGAAGAGAAGGCAAGAATTACCACAAATTTAGTGAATAAGGCTAGAAGTAACTACCATTTAAGAAACAGAGTGGTAGGTGGTACTAGTAGTAGTCAGCCATCAGGTGTCTTTATAAAAGAAAATAAAATAGACACTAAATATATACAAAAAAAAGGACCTAGGGAAAATGTAAATAAGAATAAGGTCAAAATCATTACAAAAGCCTTAGAACCAAATGTTGTACAAGAAGGAGAATTAAAAAAGCAAGAAACAAGTACTCTTGTTCTTAAGATAGAAAGAAAAAAGTTAAATGAGCCAACTATGAATGTATGTATTGAGGAAAGTGACATTACCATTGACAAATCAAAGTCCTTAGATGTGAAATATAGTCCAGTAGATATGGGTCACTATTTGTCCCAAATGAAAGTAAAGGTGCCATTTTTAGAAATGATGAGAATTAAAGAACAAAAGGAAAAGGTGTTGTCATTACTAAACAATGTGCCCATAATAATAGTCCAAAGTCTAGAGAATGTTGGCAAGAAACCAATTAACAAAGAGAAAGAAGGTGAGGTATTAACATCTGAGATTCCTCAAATTTTCCTGAATACAACTTCTTCCCCAAAATTTGTTGACCCATTTTTTATTTCACTAATAATTAATGGAAGGATGCTAAAAAATTGTATGATTGATTTAGGAGCATCTAATACTATTATGCCAGTAGAAATTATGAGGTTAATGGGACTATAGGTTGATACTCCTCATGGGAGGTGTCAAGCAATGGACTCTGGTAATTAGCCATATGTCCTAATGTGGTAATGACTATGAATGTTCTTGTTGTTGATATACCACCACATTATGGCATGCTACTGCCAAGAAAGTGGAGTGCTTCAATAGGAGGTAGTATACAAAGTGATTTATCATATGCTACTTTTAACATTGCTAGAGATAATGTTAAGGTGGAAAGAGAGGGTAGAACTCCACACATGATAGAGAGATTTGAAGACACTAACATTAATTGTTGCATTGATATGGATATGGAAAATTTCAGGATACAAAAGAATGAACTTTATTATCAGAATGAAAAGGTTGATCCTCTGAATAAAGAGTTGATGGTACAAGGTGATGGATTGTGGAAAATGTATTTTGATGGGGCTTTCTCAAAAGAAGGATGAGGGGCAGGTGTATTACTAGTATCTCCATTAGGTACAACTTTTAAGTATTCATTTCTATTAGCCTTCCAATGTACAAATAATACTACAAAATATGAGGCTTTGTTTTTAGGGCTTGAAATTGCCATCAAACATGAGATTAAATGTTTAAAGGTTTATGGTGATTCTGAATTGGTGGTAGCTCAAGTCAGATCCAAATATGCAATAAAGAATGACAGATTAAAAATGTATAAGTATTTTATTTGGGATCAAATTGAAATGTTTGATGCCTTTGATATAAGATGGATAGAAAGGTCAAAGAATATAATGGCTGATTTCTTAGCAAATGTTGCTCTAAAAACTGATGATTTGACCTTACTTGGGGTGTCAATACTGGAAGTCAAGATAAGACCAATTGTTTCAGATAACATTTACAACTGGTAGGTTTTTCAGGATGACCAAGATATTCTGAGATTTATTCAATGTCTAGACCATTATGAAAACCAGAGTATAGATTGTAATACTTTGCTAGAAATCAATGATGGAAAATATTATATTTTAGGAAATGAGGTTGTCCAAATAAGTTCTAATCAGATTCGTAGTGGTTTGGTTGAGCTCAAAGAATTTTTTAGTAGTCAACATAATGATTCAACAAAGTCACGCAGTGCTAAAATTGAGGATTTGGTGGAAATAAATTTAGGATCTGAAAATAGTCCTCAAATTATTTATATTGGAAAAGGTTTAGATTCTCATATAAGGAAAATTTTGATCAAACTATTAAGAAAATATAAACATGTCTTTTCTTGGTCATATGAGGATTTGAAATCCTATACAGAGGATCTTTTTCAACATGAAATCCCACTAAAGTCAGATGTGAAACCATTTAGGTAAAAATAGAGGCCTATTAACCCCTTGTTGGCTCCTAAAATGTAGCAAGAATTGATGAAGTTAAAATATGCTGGGATAATCCAGCCAATCAGATACTCAACTTGGGTATCAAATCTGGTATCAGTCAGAAAGAAGAATGGTGATATCAAACTGTGTGTGGACTTAAAAAATTTAAATATTGCTTCATTAAAAGATAATTATTCCTTGCCTAATATGGAAGCAATGTTACACAAGGTGACCGGTTGTGAGTTGTTGTCTATGATGGATGGTTTCTTAGGTTATAACCAAGTCTTAGTTAAAGAATCAGAATAGTACAAAACTACATTTACCACTCCATGGGGAACCTATGTTTATATCAAAATGCCATTTGGACTGATAAATGTAGGAGCAACTTTTCAAAGGGCCATGGATGTTTCTTTTAAAGAATTCATTGATTTATTTATGGTCATCTATCAAGATGATTTAACTGCATATTCTAAGAGAGCTGAGGATCACTGTGAGCACTTAGGTAAAATTTTCAATAAAGCTTTAGAATATGGTGTTTCACTGAATCCCCAGAAATGTCATTTTGCAATACAAGAGGGAAAGTTGCTTGGACACATAGTGTCTAAGGAGGGGGTAAGAATAGACCCTCAAAGAGTGGAAGCAATTCAAAAAGTTATTTCTCCAAAGAACCTAAAAGGAGTACAATATTTCTTAGGAAAGATTAATTTTGTCAGAAGCTTCATAGAAAATTTTGCAGAGATTGTTAAAGCTATTGTAAAGCTGCTAAAGAAAGATACAAAAATTATTTGGAATGAAGAAGCTCAATAGGAATTTGAGAGAATAAAGAAAGCAGTACAAGAGGCTCGAGTTCTAAAATCTCCAGATTATAGTAAGCCCTTTTCTCTATTTTCATTTGCATCTTATCATGCGATTGCTACTGTTTTACTAAAAAAATATGAACAAGGATTTGAACATCCAATAGCTTTTTATAGTAAATCTCTACAAGTTGTAGAACTTAATTATGAGATGATGGAAAAGAAGGCTTATGCTTTGGTAAAAGCTGTAAATTCTTTTAGGTCATATTTGGTCTATGCTCAAATTCAAGAATATGTTCCTCACTCAGCAGTAAAACATATTCTTACATAGTCAGAAGTTACTAGTAAGAGATGTAAGTGGATAACCAGAATTCAAGAATTTAACCTTGAGATCCATATAACAAAGTTGATAAGAGGCCAAGGTTTGGCAAAACTCATGATAGAAGATAACTTGGATTTAGTACAAATAAATCATACAGAGATACATGATCAAACTGTTACAAGCATAGAAAAGAAACCATTTTATACTGATATTGTGTTTTTCCTGAAAAATGCCAAGTCAACTGATCATATGACAGAAAATTAGAAAAGAAATCTAAAATTGCAAACCCAAAGATACACTTTGATTCAAGGAGACTTATATTGGAAGGATAAGAATGGTGTATTATTGTTATGTCTGGATAAATACCAAGCTGAAAAGGTTTTAAGTGAAATGCATGCAAGAGAATGTGGAGGTCATTTTTCTGCCAAGACCACTACCCACAAGATTTTAAGGGTTGTGTACTATTAGCCCAATTTATTCAAAAATACCTATGAATATGTTAGAAAGTGTGAACCTTGTCAAAGATTCTCAAACAAGCTTAAACTTTCAGGAGCTTTGTTGTTAAATCCAGTAAGTACTGAAGCCCCTTTTACTATGTGGGGAATTGATTTCATTGGTGAATTTCAAGAGAAGTCTAGTGGAGGACACAATTGGATACTTGTGGCCATAGATTATTTTACCAAATGGATTGAGGCCATTCCTACAAAAAAGGCAGCAAGCAGGGTAGTCACTGAATTTTTAATGGAAAATATTATGACTAGATTTGGTGTACCTTATAAATTAGTAATGGATAATGCTATGAATTTTAGATCACAAGAAATGATAGATTTCTATAAGAAATATAGGATTACAATATCATATTCATCCCCATATCATCCATAGGCAAATGGACAAGTTGAGTCTAGTAATAAAAGTATATTGAAAATATTGAAAAGAACTCTTGAAAAGAATAAAAAAACATGGCATACTAAATTAAAGCTAGCACTTTGGGCTGACAGAATAATAGTTAAGAGAGAAACATGCAAGTCTCCATTTGAGCTGGTGTATGGATTACAGTCAAGAATGCCTATCAATAATTTGTTACCAGTATATCAGTTTATACAAGAAGAACAGTTAGATGTTTCTGACACTATGCAAAATAGAATGATCCAGTTGGTAGAGTTTGATGAGATAAGAAGAAATAGCTAGAAAGAAAACATTGAGTTACAATAGAAGATGAAATACTTGTTTGACAGAAGGGCTACTAAGAGAAAATTCCAACCAGGTGACCTAGCTCTTTAGTGGAATACAAGAGCAGAAGATAAGGGAAAACACAAAAAATTTGAGTCTTTATGGCTTGGACCATTTGTTGTCTCACAAAGATTTGGAAAATATTCCTACCTGTTGAAGAATATGAATGGAGGAGATTTTGAGTTGCCTGTGCATGGGCAATTTCTCAAGCCCTTTTTCAACTAAGAACCAAAGTTCATGCATAAGTATGTATCATACTGTAAATAGTTTCCCTTCTATAATAGGTTAGTTTGTGCCCCTCCCATTTTTTGATGTGGTCTGCAACCAGAGATTTTGAGATCTTTTTCCATAAACTATGTTTAGTCAATCCTCAGATAGAGCCACTGTTGGTTGTATTCCCAGTTCTGGTGTTTACCCTAAAATGTTTTGATATCTTCATAATTGAGAAGTGCACAAATTATGAAAAATAGGTCCAAAGCTACAAGGTCCTTAAAAAAGTTCCATGTTTTTAGGTCAAAATCTAGAGGAATGGTAAAAGTCCCTATCATAGGTTCCATTATATGTAAAAGTGTCAAAAAACCCTAGATATGTTAATCAAGTTTATGTTTTTGAGTTACTTTTTGAAAGGCTTAAGTTATAAAAAGGTCATGTGCTTTTTAAGATTAGTCGCCTAGTCTCCTAATGTTAAAAAAATATTCCATTTCATAACAAGACTTAGCAATTCACTTTAGTCGAGATGTCTCTAAAAGGAAAAGAATATACCTTATAAGTCATGAGACTTAGCGATAAGCCTTTGTCATGAAGTCTCCCAATGGAGAAAAGATGATCTGGTGACATGGAGACAAAAGGTTAAGTCATGGTGTCATGTAATATATCCTATAGTTAGTAGATTATCATGAGACTTAGTGATTCCTTCAATCTCAAAGTCTCCAAATCATAACACAGTTAATGATGAGTTAAAAAGGCTTCAGTCACCATGTCTCAAGATAAAAGGTCAGATAAGTAAAAGGTTTAGAGACTTGGTGACAAATTACAGATTAAAATGAAATATATGATAGTCGGGTAGTCGCTGGTCCAACATGCTAAGTCAGCATTCTTCTAGCGACTTGGAGACAAACAACTAAAGATGAGGCATGTGTCCAAAATGAATAAAGAAAAAAGGCATTGGTTGTGTGGTCTCCAAATGGAAAAGTATCATTTGGAAATTAAGAGACTAAAAGATGTAAAGGTATGTATTTTAATATGGTCGCGTGGTCTGAAGATGATTTAGGGTTTCAAGATAGATTCAGTAACTTGGTGGAGCCATCAGATGTAGAATAAGATAAGATCAACGGTAGTCGCTAAGTCTATAAAATTTGCATAGAGTAAAAATGTTCTTGTGAAATTGAGACTGAGCTTTATTCGTGTAGTCTCCAAATTGAATTTAAAATGATAAAATAAGGTTTCATAGGCTTTGTTGCTGAGTCTCCAAAGGAAATATTAAAGAGCAGTTTTATTCAATAATTAAGTGACTAAGGGTTGTCGCGAGGTCTCATAAAAGGAAAGAAGCATTTAGAGACTTAGAGATCAGAGTTTAACAAATGGAAAAGTAACCATAGTCATGGGGTCTCCAAATAAACTTGGAGTTAGGCTATTTTTCTAGTGACTTGGATTCTTTTAGTCGCGTGATTGCCAGGAGTAAACCACAGTTAAGCCAAGGTGAAGAGAATCATGTAGTCACCAGATCTCCAGAAGAAATTAGAGTTAAGAGATTTGATCAATGAGAAGCAAACAATGCGTAATTGCTAGGTCGCCAAATATGAAAAGTGATAGTTATGACAAGGAAAAAAGTAAATGGTAGTTGCTGACATGACAATATGGAGATTCATCATCCAATAGAAATGCAGAGGATTAATGATTATGTGAAAAAGATAGCTGAGATGTCTAATAAATAGCCGATCATATCAAAATGTGATTCTGTTAGAATTTTATAAGGGTTTTTTCTGAAAATGTACTCATTTGAATTTGATTTCCTGTCACATTCATGAGCTACGGCTAGGATTTCAATTAATACCACAGCATGTAAACTTGAAGGAAGAATTGATTGATTCCTCAATAACGAGCTAAGTACTTTGTGAAATTACCATAAAGGGATGATCTTAGGTTTATTTTCATTCATCATGCATCCAGAATTTTAGAGCGGAAAATTTTCTAGGTTTTATGTGTTTAAGAAGAAAGAATTGTTAATTCAGTAAAGTTTTTATCAAGTTCAGGGTGATTATTCAGGTTTCAAAGTTCTTGAATTATCTTCAGTGCACAGAGAAGAGTAAGGTGTCTTGGCAGAATATTTGTTCCAATATCGGTAAAAAGGAAGTGGAGAACAGAACAAAATGAGTAAAGCAATTAGTGTGGCATCTACCAGTGGGAAGAGAGATGATGTGGATGAAGATGCTAAGGGAAAGAGGAACTTCTCTGATGAGTTCTTAAAGCTACTACCTGGATCAACACAAAACAAGAAGGAAAATGCCAACATATTAGCAGATGAGTACTGTAATATCAGAGATGCCCAAACACCAGGGTCTACAGGTTTTTCTCTTTACAATTATTTTTATAAGAATGCTGATAAGGCCATACTAATATCAAACCCTTGGACTAGTGGTTTGGCTAGATTAATTGTTCTTGATGTTTTCATAGATGTAGACTTGTTTCTAGGTCTAGCAAACCACTATGACCCCTTGTCAAAGACAATTGAAAAGAGTGATGGTAATGCATTGTTAATTCTAAATAGGAATTCTTTTATGCAAGCCTTCGGCTTGTATAGTACCATGTCTACTCAGATTAACATCAAAAAAGCAAGAAGAAAGATACAGGTTACAACCTGGAATTTCTAGGAATCAATTACAGAAATATATCCTTAAAGAGGTTAGAAACCATATTGTCCCTTTCCCAGGAACTGCACCTTATTGTTTTAAGGATTTACATTTTCATATCAAATACATTGCATATGCTTTGTGTAAGGTTCTAGGTAGGGATGGAGGAGCTGAGAAGATAAATGTTGGGATTTTGATGATGGTTTTGGATTTACAAGATGTGCATTCTAACACCAGCTATGACTACATCCAATATATCATTGACAGGATGCATGAAAGGGTTCTGGCCATAAAGAAGAAGAATAAAGATCCCATAATTTGACACTATTCTATTTTGATGCATCTTTTATTGCATTTTAATTATGGCATCATGGATGTAAATAATTTAAACCCCCAAATAATTTTTCATGACCAGCCTAATCCTATCCAATTTTGGATTAAGATATGGAATTTCACTTCCAAGGACTATGATTTCTATGGATTGGAAAACTAGATTGTTTACCCTTTGATGTAGATCTTGGGTCTCAACAAAAGTAGACTTTCGGTGAAGGTGTTACAATTGCTGAGACCATGTGAGTATTTTGATAAGTGGGAAGGTGACCACAATTGGGGAGACTTCTTTTTAGAGGAGAATTTCACTATGATTAGAGTATATGGATGCACACATCCTCCCCATGTCCTACCATATCATGTACCATCAAGAGTTGCAAAACTGGAATTTATTTTGCAGCTTTTGTTAACTAATAATGAACACTTTGCACCACATAGGAAGGGGACATTAACCCCTAGGCAATTCATGATCTTTCAATTTATAATTGGCTAAGGTGTTATTGATTTAGTAAGTAAATGGTTGGAAAGTTGTAAGATGGGAGCAACACTGTATAGATATATAGATCCATAGGGATTCATTACGGGAGCTAAGAGACTCCTAACTCCTACTATACCAAATACATATGTGCATGGTGATTGTGTGCAGGAGGATGCAACTAGGAATATAATTGATGAAGGAGAAGTGAGGGATAAAAGAGAAAAAATCCAAGAGCTATTGAATTTAGAAAAAAAGATAAAAATAAATGGACTAGAATTTGGAGGGTTTTACCCTGATTTTCTATATTTTGATAAAATCAAAGCTATGCTGGACAACTTTTACACACTCTATGAACAGTTGGATAGAGTCCTAGATGTAAAAAAGGGAGGACAAGAACCTAAATATTCAGAGTCTGAATATGAAGATGAGAGTGAGGAAGAATATGTTAGTCCACCTCATATGGACCAACCACAACAAAATGTTGCAAAAATAGTTCAGGTACAAGGAGAAGAGGGACATATCATAAACTTGACTGAAGTTTTTCAGCCTGATGATATAGAAGAGCCTGCTTCCAAGAGGAAAAAAGTTCATCTTGGTCAGACATCTCATGATAGGGCTTACATAAGAAAGGAGATAAAAAAAGGATAGAGTAAGTGCTCTTGTTCCTGTATATGATCATAATTTGAGAAAGGAAATCAAGAAAGGAAAGAAACTACAGCAAGAGGTCAAAGAAGACACAAAGTTGCCTCTAAGAACATGTATAGATGAGAGATTGATCCATCAACAATAGTTTTTGAAAGATGATAATTTCATAAAAAATGATGAGCTCAAAGATTTTCTTAGATTGCGAAAGCAGGAACATATCAGAGAGCAATTGATAATAGCTAGTGAAGAAGCGGTGACAAATGAGGCTCTCTTAGCTCTACAAAATTATGATCCTAAAACTAAGGATATCACTCCTAAAGAAGCTAGAAAATTAGTGTTGGAAAGTGGCATGTTGCTTGCTGAAGGCTGGGATTTAGCCTTAGCATTCATAATAAATCAAATAAGGAAGAAACCAGACTTAAAAATGACCACTGAGATTCAAATGAGTGATATGATCAAGGGATCTAGATATAGTCCAAATTCCCAAGCATTTTCCATGTGGAGTCTGTGTCCTAAAGACCAGAAGCCTCAATTGTTGGATATTCAAGAGAGCATGGTGGGAAACCAAATGGTATGGATAGTTCAAAACATAGGTGATCAAGAGATTTCTCAAAAGATGACACAATGGTCACATTTGAATGAAGATAAGACAAAGCAGTTGCCTGAGAAATGTGGTGTCCTGATAGAGGAGGCTAGTGCCCTGGCTAAAGATAGAGAACTATGCCACATGAAGATTCATTAGCAAGATAAGGTAATTGCTGAACTGACTAAACATTGTTTGAAAAGCTAGAGGTTGTTTATGTACCCTTAGAGAAGCCTCTAGAAATAGAAGAAAAGGTTGAAACAGAGGAAGAATCAAAAGCAGAGGATATGGCTAAGAAAGATAACGAGATTGCCATAAATGTATTATTGAATATACTTCAACATAGGATTGATATCTTAAAAGATAAAACTGACATAATCCTAAATGAATACAATAAATTAGCTACTTTACATGTTGAGGTGATAGGGTACATCTCCATTTTGACTCTTTTTTTCACAACATGGTCTTCTAGGATACAGCTATTTGAGAGGTTGGCTTCTTTATAGCCACATAGGCTAGATCTGCCAAAGATTGTGACAGAGGTAGAAGATGAGATCAAGAAAATAAATGTGACTTTACATTTCTTTAAAGGTAAATTAAATCAGATAGAGGCAAAGATGAGCCTATTTGGACCGAGTTTCAATAGATTTATTCCTCCACTTAAGGGAGAAGATGATCAAATTAAGGCCTTGGAGGCCTGGAGAAATGAATTTGATAGTAGACTACCTAGTAAAGAGGCATTCATCACAGATTCTGATCTTGATATAGAAATTTTCAATAACATTTTGGATGAGGCTTTTAAAGAAAAGACTATCATCAATAAATTCTTAGTAGATGTCAAAGGCATAACTGATGTTAGATGGGAAAGGCAGAAGGCACAACTATAGAGTATCTAGAACTTTGATTGGCCTACAGAGGAGGATGTGATAGCATGGGATTTGAAGACAAAATTGAAGAAAAAGAAGCATGCTTAAATAGAAGAAGATGTCCTGGATGAAGAATAGAAAGGAACACTTGGCGCATGATCATTGAGCACAGGGAGGTTAGTAATCATGAAGGACAAGTGTAGGTTAGCCTCAAATAGTAGTCACTTGGTCACAATACAAATATTAGATACTATCCTGAACACTATCAGACAATGGCACCAAAATCTATGTGAAGACAAAACAAGATCAGATTTCATCCTTTATTCTTGTCTTCCCACCGCTTGAAAATTCTTGTTTTTTGTATTTTCTATCTTTTTTAGGGTTAGGTTCCTTAAACCATCCAAAGCTTTTTGCATCCTTTCCTTAAGGATTCCAAGATGGTTTAAGGCCTATATATAGATAAAATTATAATATTTTTGATAGAGATGAAATATATTGGCAAGCCAGACTTCTAGATTTCAGTCTATGTTTTTGAGCTTTCAGCGTTGATATGTATTGAAATAGAAATTTATGAATAAAATAAAGTACAACTTTATTATATATTGTTATTGTCTCTTTATTTATTGTGTACTCTTTTATGTTTAATTTGTCAATAATGTTAAACATATTGGCTCCAAGGTAGCTATCTAGTTATTTGCAAGTTTCTTCTGAGGGGAGAATTAAACTTTGTGAGTAGTTTCAGAGAGTACAATAGTATTTGAGGATTTGATATAAAATTGTGGGAGTGAAAGGGTAATTTTTAAGGCACTTTACCTGAGTTGTATGTAGGTTGTAAGGCATCCTACAATATTCTTATTTGTTCATCTTTGTTGACTTATATCTTTTGACTCTATAGCCCAAGGAGAGACACTAGTCTAGAACTTGTTTGGTGATCCATCATCATCCAAAATATTTAAAACTATTCAAAATCAATTGTACTCATAGAGTTTATAGTTGGATTTTTTTGGTTTCTTAAAGAGAAAATCAAATAGGTTATTCATCCGAAATTCATATGAATTGTAAAAGGAAAGAAAGATGAAATTTATTATTATGTTGTTTTCTATCATCATCAAGATAATGATTTGGATTGTTAAGCTTTCCCTTAGAGTAATCATATTTATTTGCATTATCATTTATATATCTATATAGGAACAGAGAATTCAACACATAAGCAAAATCCACTCTAAAGATATTGTCAAGTCAGTAATCAGTCATAGGTAAAACCTTCTTGAGCCACTAGATCTCAAAAAAGAAGGAGGTGATAATAGGTATCCCCAGTGTTATCAAAATACCTCATCAATTAGTGTTTTCTCTTAGTTGAGTCAAAATTTCAAAGGCATTGGGAGTTATAGAGTTATTCAATTATTCAAGCATTTTAGAGGCTCTGCAAGAAAAAACCCTAACAGGGCCTTCACAGACCAAATTTGAAACACTCCTGAACAAATGGAAAGAAGACCTCAATTCTGTATCAATCTTGTAACTACTAGAAAATTCTCTGAATTTTTTGCAATTTTAATTTTAAAATAGTGCAGTAAGGGCAGCTTGACTCACCTTGTTCTGTAGAAACCTCTGAAAACTGGAGCTCCGAAGTCCTTACCTTCCGTCTACTCAGCTCTTGATAGAGACAATATTTCAAAATATGAACAAAGAGAAGGGCTTAAATAGAGATTGTGAATGATTTAATCATTAACTGCAAATCATTATGGAAATAAAAGAAAAAAGTATGATGTGACTGTTTATGCATGCAATTTAATTAATGTTACGTGCACAAATTTTTATGTTGTATGAATTAATGATTGATTTGACACCTCATGCGTATTTAAATGGTGCCACCACTTCTTTGCATTAAGTGCTCTTATTTCCATAGGACCCACTGCTGAGCTATCTAAAGTTACATTTTCCTTGCCATCTCATGTCACCCTTGAATGCCCTTGAACACTCTTGAACAAAGTTCAAGATGGTTCACATGTGTTCAATACTGTTCAAGTATTTTGACCACCTGAATCAATCTTTAAACAATAGATCTTGTATTAATATGTGTAAGTCCTTTTCCTTTTTGTATGGCTCTGATATTCTTGCCACTTGTCAACATAGAACACTTGTGCCAACTCAATGCACCACCAAATTTCCTTTACAAACAAGAAATAATTTGAAGTACCTTGAACTGGTTTGAACTAAGTTCAAACCTATTCAAGGATGTTCAAAGGTTTTCAAAGGTGTTCAAAGATGTTCAAACCTATTCAATAAAATTGTAAGCAAATGAAGTTTATGTTGGAAAGATTGCTACAATGTAGACAATTGTTATTTTGTCATTGATGTCAAATCTTAATTGGTGAGACTATTGTTCTATGTTTGAGTACCTTATCCATTGATTGATGAAGATTTGAAAAGAATGGGATAACAAGAAGGCCAGGGAAATGGTTGGGTTATGAGTATAAACCAGGGTACTTGATCATTTGGCACTTTGACAAAGTGATACATTGTTTATCTAGCACTGACAGTTCACTGGAAGGTTAATGTCGAGCAAAGCAAAGTCAATGTTGAGATAAGAGAAAGGTGATTCTGAGAAAAGCAAAGATGATGCTGAGCGCCACTGAAATGCCAAGGGAGACAATGAAATGTTGAGCATCAGTATTTTGTTTATTGATGAGATTTGAGATCTATGGCCAACATAATTAATTTTATTGGGATATGCATTATTAATTAAGATTGGTCCATATTCATTTAATGCATGGGAAACCATTATTAGTGCATAGATTCAATGGTTAATTAATGACTGTATTGGAGAAGTAAATTAAATTTAAAGATGGAAAGATCTGTTGGATCTGACCTAACCCAAGATTTGCGATCTTGATTAAGCAGGAAAAGATTTATTTGACCTAGATGAAGAGGTATAATATAACCTACTGTGGTTATTGTTAACGTATCAAAGTGGAATGCAAAGAGTTGCATGGTAAATTGACTGATTCGAAAGACCTAAGCAGAGAAGGCTGAACAGAGAAGTAGAGAGAGATTTCTTGATGGATTTCCAAGCAGATCTAAAGTTTGAGATGAGAATGGAAGCCACTCAGTGAATTAGCATTAGAAATGAAACTGGATCTAGATATGCAAAGTAAGTTGTATGAATCAGATCACACCTGCTGATTACTTTCTAGCCATTATAATAGTTCAAATCCTTTAACCAGGTTGGCTTAACAGTCATTGTATAAATCCTTTGAACAAGGTGTGATGCAAGAGCATCTTGGGTGTAAGGGCAATCTTGCATCACCCAAAAAAATTTATGTTTGCTTTTTAATAAGGGCTATTTTGTACAAAGCTGCTATTTTTGGAAACATAGTATTTTTAGTAAGTTGGTCCTTTAAACTTAGAATGTTCTAATTTTCCAGGTGAAGGTTCATCTTAGTCATATACGAATGTCAGTTGAAATTCATTGCCAGATCATCTATATTGGCAAAGTTATTAAGGATTTACTGTTGAGATTTTAGGGTGCAAAACCTTTGAGCTCAATTTTCAAGACCTTAGAGGCTCCAGATCGAGGTTGAACCCCCGGTTGACTAGCGATTTTCAAGTTAGGCACTGTAGATCGCGATCTCCCCTTTCTGAAAAGTGGTTATAATAGCCAATTGGAGCTATGGTTCCAAAGTTATGGCTTTCAGAAGTTGGGCTACCTAATCTCATATTTTGTAAATATTTAAAGCCGACCCTTTTGTAATAAAAGTGAATATTAATTAAATGCTAAGGGTAGTTGGCCTTAATGGCTATATTTCTGGAACCTTCTCAGGCGGTGGAAATTGCCTATACAAAGAAGGCCCGTAGTGTTGTCTAGGGCAGTTCTGGGTGGTTATTTGAGGCTTTATCCTATAGATTATTGTAAGAGATGCCCATGTGGCCTTTGATATTGATGAAGGGGACTCCCCTTAATACCACAAGTACATGACAAAAACAAAGAGAAACAACAACAATTTGCAAGAACAGAAAACTGGCTTCTTATTGGCTCCACAAATGTGGAATTACAAACTTTAGAATTACAATATCAAAAGCCACATGGGCATCCCTTACAATAATCTGTAGGACAAAGCCTCAAATAACCACCCAGAACTACCCTAGAAACACCACGGGCCTTCCTTAAATAGGCAATTTTCCACCGCCTGAGAAGGTTCTAGAAATCTAGCCATTAAGGCCGACTACCCTTAGCATTTAATTATTTTTTCACTTTTATTACAAAAGGGTCGGCTTTAAATATTTACAAAATATGAGATTAG
>MU224882.1:2035589-2062520 GCA_018584345.1 Thuja plicata | reverse complement strand
AAACGACCAACTTACTAAAAATAGTAAGTTTCCAAAAATAGCAGCTTTGTACAAAATAGCCCTTATTGAATAGAAAAAAACATATTTTTGGGTGATGCAAGATTGCCCTTACACCCAGGATGCTCCTACATCAGACTTTGTAATTCTGAAGTTTGTAATTCCACATTTGTGGAGCCAATAAGAAGCCAATTTTTTGGTCTTGCAAATTTCTGTTGTTTCTCTTTGTTTCTGTCGTGTACTTGTGGTATTAAGGGGAGTCCCCTTCATCAAGGTGACATTTGGATTGGAATGTTCTAAGTCCTCTAACAAGGCTACTCCTAATAGGGTGATTAAATCCTTTAACCAGGTCACATTTGATAGTGTGTTTTGTAACCTTTAACAAGGTTGTCTCCTCATAGGGCATCAGCTCAGAAGAGTGAAATTTTGGTAGCATGTTGCTGGTGGTTTTTCCCATATTGGGTTTCCATGTTAAATCATGGTGTCAAAATGTGTGAATGTTATTGTTGTATTTTACTGTTAAGTTTCTACAAGCTTATTTCATTAGTACTAAAAAACTGCACATTTTTATTGCTTATTACTCTCGAGCATATCTGAGTTGTTGAAGTTGATTTAAAGTTTTATATGGGCACATCTATACTTGAGGATAACTAATTCACCCCCCCCCCCTTCTCAGTTATTTTGAATTCATATTAACAATTGGTATCAAAGTTGTGTTCTCTTGAAAAGTTTGAAGGTACTTGCAGATAAAGATCAAGATGTATAAAAGGGATGGACCAAAGATCAACAAGGAAAACTTTCCTACATGGAAAAGTTTGATGAAAATTCATCTGGCTGGTATTGGTGATTCTGCAAAATCACATATTGAAATAGAATATGTAGCCCCTACTAGAGTTCTGAATGTTGTAGAACTAAGAGAGAAGCATGAACATAATCAAGCAATGCTGGAACTTGCATCATCTCTGAAGTATCATAAATTTGAGGACATCAAAGATTGTACAAGTACAAATTAGATGTGGGATGCCCTTACAACCATCTATGGAGGTGATATGAATGTACAAAGAGCCAAATTTGAAAGCTTGAGAGGTAAGTTTGATGATTTGAAAATGTATGAAGGAGAAAATATAGTACAATACTATGATAGGATAAAGGAAGTTGTAAATGCTATTAGAGGAGCTAAGGGAGTCATTAATGAAGATACTATCATGAGAAAAGTACTGAGAACACTTCTTCCTATTTATGTTATTAGAGTATCTGCAATTCAAGAACTGAGATGTGCTCCTAATAAAAATTTAACTCTGGAAAGTCTGGTAGGCAGAGTTACTGCATTTGAGATGTCAAATTTTGACAACTATACTCTGCAAGCTGTTGAAGCTGCATTCAAGTCATAGATGGTCATCAGCAAATCTAAGAAAGGAAAGAAATGCGTGGACAGTGGAATTGACACCTCAGATGATTATCTAGAAGAGCTTGAGGCACTTATGGAAAGAAGACTAGCAAGAGGAGAATGAAAATTCAAACGTAAACTTCCTATTATTTGTTTTTCTTGTAACAAAGTTGGTCATATTGTTGCTAGATTCCCTGACAAGAATGAGAAGGATGAAAGAAGGGAGAGAAAGTATAAGGATAGAAAGGATGACCGAGACTATAGAAAGTACAAGGAATACAAAGAAAAAGGTAAGAAATCCTTATATATAGCTGAAGAAGCTTTTGAAAGTAAATTTGACAAATATATGTTGCAATGAAAGATGATTCTAATGATGATGAGAAAACTGCACTAATTTCTTATATGAGTAAAGGTGATCATTGGATTTTTGATAGTGGTTGTTCACATCACATGACTGGTGATATGGAAAAATTTGAAACATTAGATCAATGCAAAGGTGGATATGTTAAATTTGGTAATGATACACCTTGTAGAGTCAAAGGGAAAGCATCAGTTCAATTGACTAATAAGATTAGATGTGATGATGTATACTGGGTTGATGATATTAAGTATAACTTGTTGAGTGTTTCACAGCTTAAACATTCTAGTTATAGAGTTGAATTCCATCATAGGAAAGAAAATATCTATGATGCCACCGGAGAATTAGTTGGAGGTGGTGAACAAACAAAAGGTAACTTGTTCTATTTGGATTTAGCTAAAGAGACATGCCTATTTTCACAATATAATGATGTTTGGCTATGGCATAAGAGGCTATGTCATGTTAACTTTGATAACCACATAAGCATAAGTAAATTGAAAAAGGTTAGAGGGAAGCCTAAGTTAAAAAAACCTGAAAATGCAATGTGTAAACAATGTCAGTTGGGCAAGATGACTAAATCTAGTTTTAAAAGCAAAACTCATACTTCTGAGAATATTTTGGAATTAGTTTGTACTAACCTTTGTGGACCTATTGGTGAGAAAAGCTACTGCGAATAAATATTTTATTCTATTTGTAGATGACTACTCTAGGATGATGACTGTTATGTTTCTCAAAGAAAAATCTGATGCATTTCAGTTATTTAAGTGGTACTTGGCAAAAGATGAAAAGGAAATAGGTAAAAGTTTGAAATGTCTTGAGATCTAACAGAGGAGGTGAGTTTATTTCTAATGATTTTAACAGGTTCTGCAATGACCGAGGGATAAAAATATAGATTTCAGCACCTAGGACGCCACCATAGAATGGTATAGTTGAAAGGAGAAATCAATCTATCATGGAATGTGCTAGAAAATTAATGATTGAGAAAAATTTTGCACAGAAATATTGGAGAGAAGCTATAAGTATAGCTATTTATACCCTAAATAGAGTACAAGTCAAGAAAGGTACAAATTCTACACCTTATGAGCTATGGTTTGGATATGCCCCTATTGTAAGTTATTTCAAATTCTTTGGGAGAAAATGTTTTATACTAAAGGATAACAGAAATGGTAAACTTGATGCTAAAGGAGAAGGCATATTTCTTGGATATTCTACTAAAAGTAAGGCATACAAATGTTTGAATTCTAACACTAACAAAATTGTGGAAAGCGCAAATGTTAGAATTGATGAATATGCAAAAAGAAATGAAGCTGAAAGCATGATTGAGCCTGAAATGAAAGTTACAAATCATTCACATATCCTAAAGAAGAGGATTCTAATGAGACTAAAAATGAAGTTGCCAAGCAACAGTCTGCACCTTCCGAGACCCAGAATGACATTGCCAGCAAATAGGAAGTGACTATCAAGCTATCTGATGGAGATGCCGAGTCATAGTTTCACCCTGAACTGAACTTGAACGATCAAAATGAAGCTAAGAAAGAGCCTACTTTGGAAAAATATGTAAGAAGCCACCATAAAACTGAACAAATCATAGAAGAAAAGGATTCTGCAGTCATGACAAGAGGAAAATTAAGAGAAGACACATGTTTGTTGTGTGATTTTGAGCCTAAGACAGTAAAATATTTTTTGGACAATGAAGACTGGATTCAAGCCATGAGTGAGGAGATAGACCAAATTGAAAAGAACAAGATATGGACACTAGTACCTAGACCTAAAAACAAAAATGTAATTTGTACTAAGTGGGTATTTGGAAACAAGCTGAATGAACATGGAGAGGTCACAAGGAATAAAGCAAGACTGGTATGCAAGGTTTATGCATACGAGGAAGGAATTTACTATGGAGAGACATTCACCCTAGTTGCAAGATTGGAGGGTGTGAGAACTCTGCTTGCATATGTAGCCTATAAAGGTTTTAAAGTCTATCAAATAGATGTGAAGTTTGCATTTCTAAATGGGATACTAGAAGAAGTATATATTGAACAAGCTAATGGATTTGTTGACCCAAGTAAGAGGAACATGGTTTGCAGACTATACAAGGAATTATATGGACTGAAGCAAGCACCAAGAGCATGCTATGAAAGATTACACAATTATCTGATGAAGATTGGATTTGCAAGGACAAATGACAACAATAATCTGTATTTGAAGATAGAGCAAGGTAAAGGAATTTTATTGGCTGAAATTTTTGTGGATGACATCATATTCAGTGGACAAGATATGATATGTAAAGCATTTTCAAAGGAGATGCAAATTGAATTTGAAATGTCTATGTTTGGTGAGATAAAATTATTTTTTGGACTACAAATACACCAAATGGAGAATGGTATCTATATTACACAATCAAAATATATCAATGAGATACTGAAAACTTTTGGTATGGAAGATTCAAAACTAGTAATTACACCCATGGCTACTAGACAGAAGTTGAAAAATAATGATGATACAAAAGAGGTAAATCAAACACTATACAGATCAATGATTGGTAAGTTGCAATATGTTTTACACAGTAGACCTGATATTACATTAGCAGTTGGAATTGTTGCTAGATTTTTTGCTAATCCAAAAGAGACACATATTATGGCAGTGAAAAGAATTTTGAGATATTTGAAAGGTACAAAAGACTATGGTCTATATTACAAAAAGAAGGACAAGTTTGAACTCAGAGTCTATACTAATTCTGACTAGGCTGGTAATGTTGATGATAGAAAAAGCACCACAGGAGGAGCATTTATTTTGGGGAAAAGATTAGTTTCATGGACAAGAAAGAAATAGAATTGCACCTCACAATCTACAGTTGAAGCCAAGTATGTGGCAGCAACAGTTAACTGTTCAAAAATTGTATTGTTGAAGATAATACTGAAAGGTATGAAAGAGGAGATCATAGAACCAGTTGTTATATATTGTGATAATACAAGTGCCATTAATATTTCTAAAAATCTTGTAATGCACTCTAAGACAAAACATATAGCTATCAAGTATCATTACTTGAGGGAGCTAGTACAGAAAAAGGAAGTGAGACTAGAATATGTAAATACTAAGGAACAGTTGGTAGACATATTTACAAAAGTGTTACCCAAGGATGCTAATGAGTATCTAAGATGTAAATTTGGGGTAATTCCCCTAGCTAAGGCTAACTAGTTGGGAATGGTACTGTTGCATCAAATATTTTAATCCGAACACTTGACACATTGATGCACAGTAAGTCACATTTTTAGGATGCTGCCTAAAAATTGTGAAGTGGATAACCAGAATAGAAAAGTAAATCAGTCATACAAAAAGATGATAGGAACAACATGATACAAAAATTAGAACTAAAGAATCTGCATAATAAATATGTCAATCTTTGGCATTGTTGTCAAAGAGGGAGATTATTTCTAAAACAACAGAGAAAAACAGATACAGAAGAGATAGAGGGAGCTGAATAAGAAAATATTAGTGTGATCATAGACACAGAGGGAGTCATAATGAAGCTAAAGACATTAATGAAGATTTGTTCATATCAGGAACACAAGTACTTTTTGGATTGTATGGTAACTTTGGTTGGAAATTATTGTTTTATAGTTCAGTGTTGCCATCAATGCCAAAGAGGGATATTGTTGGAAAGATTACTACAATGTAGACAATTGTTATTTTTTCATTGATGTCAAACCTTAACTGGTGATACTATTGCTGTATGTTTGAGTACCTTATCCATTGATTGATGAAGATTTAAAAAGAATGGGATAACAAGAAGACCAAGGAAATGGTTGAGTTATGAGTATAAACTAGGGTACTTGATCATTTGGCACTTTAACAAAGTGATACATTGTTTATCTAGCATTGCGATTTCACTGTAACGTCAATCCTGAGCAAAGCAAAGTCAATGTCGAGCAAAGAAAAAGGTGATGCCAAGCAAAGAAAAAGGTGATGCTAAGAAAATCAAAGATGATGCCAAGTGCCAGTGAAATGTCGATTATTAGTATTTTGTTTATTGATGAGATTTGAGATCTATGGCTGACATAATTGATTTTATTGGGATATGCATTATTAATTAAGATTGGTCCATATTCATTTAATGCATGGGAAACCATTATTAGCGCATGGATTCAATGGTTAATTAATGACTGTATTGGAGAAGTAAATTAAATGTAAAGATGGAAAGATCTGTTGGATCTGACCTAACCCAAGATCTGCGATCTTGATTAAGCGGTAAAAGATTTATTTGACCTAGATGAAGAGGTATAATATAACCTACTATGGTTATTATTAAGGTATTGAAGTGGAATGCAAAGAGTTGCATGGTTAATTGACTGATTGGAAAGACCTAAGAAGAGAAGGCTAAATAGAGAAGTAGAGAGAGATTGCTTGACAGATTTCCAAGCATATCTAAATTTTGAGATGAGAATGGAGACCACTCAGTGAATTAGCATTAGAGCTAAAATTGGATCTGGATTTGCAAAGTAAGTTGTATGAATCAGATCACACCTGATGATTACTTTCTAGCCATTGTAATAGTTCAAATCCTTTAACCAGGTTGATCTAACAGTCATTGTATAAATCCTTTGAACAAGGTGACATTCAGATTGGAATGTTCTAAGTCCTCTAACAAGGCCACTCCTAACAAGGTGATTAAATCCTTTAACCAAGTCACATTTGACAGTGTGTTTTGTAGCCTTTAATAGGGTTGGCTCCTCATAGGGTAGCAGTTCAGAAGAGTGAAGTTTTGGTAGCATGTTACTAGTGGTTTTTCCCATATTGGGTTTCCACGTTAAATCATGGTGTCAAAATGTGTGAATGTTATTGTTGTGTTTTACTGTTAAGTTTCTGCAAGCTTATTTTATTAGTACAGTAAACTGCACACTTTTATTGCTTATTATTGCCAAGCAGATCTGAGTTGTTGAAGTTGATTTAAAGTTTTATATGGGCACATCTAGACCTGAGGATAATTGATTCACGCTCCTCTCATTTATTTTGAATTCATATTACCACTTTATGCTCTTTGCACACACAACAAGACCACATGGCCAAAATATTTAGTGAATGAATGGACTCAAAAATCTTAAGGCACTAAAGATTGCTAGAAAATATAATGGTGACTCAAGAAATTACTAAAAAAAGGATAAGTAACAAACTTGGACTAACACATAGATAGCTCTAGAACCATTTGAAAAATGGGGTATTGAATTCATTGGGCCTATCGATCCACCATCACAAGGAAACCATCATATTGTGGTTATTACTGATTATATCATCAAGTGGGCTGAAGTTAAATATCTACCACATGAAAGAGAAGATAAGGTAGCTAATTTTATGTATAAATATATATTTTAGAGATTTGGAGAACCTAGAGAAATTGTATCTGATCAAGGACCCCATTTAATGTCAAAGATGATAGAAGAATTCATGAAAAGATATCAATTTACACATAGGAAATATTCATGTTATCATCAACAAGCCAATGATTGGGTGGAGGTTACAAATAGAGAATTGAAAAATATCCAGACAAAGATTGTGTCATCTAGAAGAACAGATTGGGAAAAGATATTGAATGAAGTAGTATGGGCCTTCAATACTACCTGAAAGACCACTATTGGATTTTCTCCATATGAACTTGTATATGGGAAAATATCTGTTATGCCTATTGAATTTAAATTGGAAACATTGAGAGTGGAAACATAAATAGTTATAGATATTTTAGAGGAAAAGAAAGAAAGAATTCCAAATTTGAACCGACTAGATGAAATGAGAATTGAGGCTCTACATGACACAAAACTAAATAAAAAGAAAATAAAATCTTGGCATGATAAACACGCAGTGAGAAAACAATTCCAATTAGGGGATTTGTAATTACTAGTTGATTCAAGGTTTAGGAATTCAAAGGGTGATTTCATAAAATATGGATGGGAACTTATGAAATTGAGACACTTTTTGATAGTGATGTTGTGTAGTTGACACCAATTGATGGAGAAAAGAAGACTATCTAGGTCAATGGGCATAGATGTAAAGTATATCATAAACCAACATCAAGGGAGGAATTCATCTTAGATTTCAATCTAGAGTTCATAAATTTATTGTGGAAGATATTCTTCCATGATGAATTTTTCTTCTTAGTTCATGCAGGAAATAGAAATAAAGAGAGTAGATTTAAAACAAAAAATAATGGTTTATTCTCCCAAAAAAAAAAGTTGCAACTGATTGAAAACTAGAAATGGAAGTTCATACCTTAGAGTAAGTTAGAAACCAATGATGGAAAACTACTTAGATAAACTCTTGATCGCTCCTTATTTTTATCAAATAAGTCTCTTCATATTTCAATAAGAATGGCTCCTGATCACTCCAAGTACCTCCTGAAAAGTAGCAAAAGTTATAAAATGAAAAATATTAGAATGTGAGGTTTATGTGATCTATGTTGTTGTAAATAACAGTGTCAATGATATAAACATATCCTTATACCAGCCTCTTGGTGTATTAGTTGTTGTGGAACTGATTTGATTTGGTATATCGATTGATGTGCTTTGATAGTCTGTATGTTTTGGTTAAGGTTTTCATCGACACATTTTAGTGAGGGTTCTCCACTGGATGCACATATGAATGATTGGATAGATCCTATTTGGATGTGTATCCCTAGTATATTTTGGTCCCATATATGTATGTGTAACATGTTGATCATATCAATTGGAACCAAGTGCTTTGGAGATGGTGTCTCATGTTGGCTTGAGTGAGGCATTTTGTAATGTTTGAGGTGGTCCTCATTTCATTCCTTACCACCGTGGGAATGTTTTAGTGTGACCTATTTCAAATTTTCTGGCCAACTTGGTGGATCTCATGATGCTACATCTATAAGAGAGAGGATTTCTATTGTTGGGTATTTATATTAGTGTCTATGTCTAGATTAATTATTGTATCCAATAAGACTCATACATGCTGATCTTCAAAGTGATGACAAAATTTTGTTCCTGTGAAGCAATTTGTTGATCTCGGTGGTGGATTATATCTCTTTTCATATTTTATAGTTGTGAGCCTCATTGTCGTAGAAGTGAGTCTTTGTGTATTGATAATGAGAATTTGTATATTGGTAGTGAGCCTCCATGTATCAATAGTGATCCTTTATGTATCGACATTGAGCCTTTGTGTATCAGCAATGAGCCTCTGTGTATCTAAAGTGAGCCTTTGTGCATCTGGTAGTGAGCCCTTATAAAATTAAACATACCAGTATCACTTTAACAAGTATTTTTAAATTTCATGAGAATTAGCTTCTCTGTGGTTTTTTTTTTATTTTGGGTTTGCATGTAAAATCCTATTGTTGTCTTTGTCGGTGTTTCTATGTTCTTAATGCTTACATTTATGTGGATGTTTGATATGCTTAACCCAAAAATATGAAGTTGTTAATATTTTTTTGTGAGATGGACAACATAAGAAATTTTTTTATATTGTGTGGGAATAACTAATTCACCCCCCTCTTAGTTATTTGGTCTATTCAATAATTGGTATCAGAGCTTGGTTCCTCAGTGAAGAGCTTAATCCCTTGAAGTAGATCCGATGGCACACAAATTGACAATCCCTTTGTTTGATGGATTATATTATAGATCATTGAAAGATCAGATGAAAGGATACTTGGTATCAGTTAGTTACAAAGCTTGGAAGCATGTGGAGACAAAGTATATATTTCCTTAGAATGAACTTACCACTCAAGATGAAATCGAGGCATATGAGGAAAATGAAAAGGAGAGGTATGCTATTACTAGTGCTTTATCAAAGACGCAATTAGAAAAGGAAATTTCATTGAAGACTTATTATGAAGTTTGGGAAAACTTGTAAGAGATCTATGAGGGAAATAGCATAGTTAAGTTATCTAAGAAACTGACAACTAAAATACATTATGAGAATATAATAATGAAAGACAATGAAGATATCAAAATCTATTTTTAGAGGGTTGAGAATGAAGTGAACGAATTCAATAACCAAGGAGGAACTATTACCGATGAAGACCTTATGGAGAATATCTTGATGACATTACCAAAAAACTACAGTGAAAAAGATCTTAGCAATTTAAGAGGTATATGATCCAAATAATTTTACCAAAGAATAGTCATTTGGTACCTTGACAAGTAAACTTTGATGGCGCAGCAAAAGGTAACCCAGGCATTGTTGATTGTGGGATAATTGTTAGAAATTCCGAAGGTTGTTGTATGGCTTCTTCTTCTATACCTATTGGCTCCCAAACTAGTCATGTTGTTGAGGCTATGGCTTCCCTCTAAGCTTGCAAGCTTGCTAAAAGTTAGAACTATTCTAGGTTGTGGTTGGAAGGTGATTCCATGAATACCATCAACTACATAAATGGTAATCATAATCCATCATGGAGCATGAGTCACATCATAACCCAAGTTAAAAGTCTCTTATCAGAATTTGAAGACACTCGTGTCACCCATGCGTTCATAGAATTAAACACCATGGTTGATAGCCTCACGAATGTGGGAGCATATAGTGATGATTTCAGATGTTGGTAAGGCATTCAAGGCTTGAATAATAAATTCCTTAGTCTCTTAAAGTATGACCAAATCCACCAAAATCCCTGATCAATCACTAATTATGATGATAAGAAAGGATAAATTGTGTAATTACCTTATGCAAGCATCTCGCACATTCCAAGGAAAGTGTAGTAATAACTACAATTGTGGGAATTAGGCTGTCAATTCCTTTAAAGGGATGATTTCTTCCATTTTTATCTTTCTCTTCTTTTTATTTTGCATTTTTGCCATTTCTCCTGTGCTAAATTCCAGTCTGGTTTTCAGTTAAAATGGGTGGTAAACTGAAACGGGAAGAGCCTAGAGTTTGTAAGTGGAATAAAGAGGTTAAAGTCTTGGAAAATCTCAAGGAGGGTGGGGTCACTGTGTACATGGAGAGATTACATGGATATGATAAAGACATATCCAAAGAGATTGCTAATAGTTGGGATAACGGTAATGTTACCCTTTGTAGTAAGTCTTTCTATATTACTGAGAAGCTAATTTATGAGATTACAGGCTTAGATATGTCTATTTTGAAGTATTATAGAGGTAGGGTTATGGCCCAGAACTCAGCTAGAATGTACCCTAAGAATCTTGGGGAAAGATCCCTCCTAGTGAAATAGTCTTGGGATTTTGATCTTTGTAGTCATATGAAGCTTCTCTAGGATAAACTTGTCAAAGCCCTTATGCAATATTTTACTCTTGAGGTTAGTTTTACTAGGGCTTATAATTTCCATTTTATGCTTGTGAATCATTGCTGCTATAAGAGGAAAATTTATTTCCCCTATCTCCTCTAGTCTCTTGGCACCAACATTATGGAGAATAAGAAAAGTTTTGAGAAGCCCATTCTTCATGATGGGATTATTCTTCTCATCTACGAGTACTCTAAATTTAAGCTCTAGGATTGTACTTCGGTGTCTAGTAAAATTAAAGAGAAGAAAGGAAAAAGACCCATAACAAATGACAGTAACACTCCTAGAAAGAAAAATAAGGGAAACTCCCCTGAAGACTTGACTGAAGTGGCCAAAATCCTAACAGAGGGGACTGGTATAGATACTAATAATGATATTGATGTTAAGGCGAAAGCTAATAAGATTAACATTGGTGAAGTGGCTAAATTTCTCTCTAAGGAGGTTGGCATGGAAACTGAAGACAAAATCGATTTCTAGGAGGATAATGTTAGTGAGTCCTCTCCAGAAATGGGAAGCGAAAAAGCTAGCAATTCCAATTCTAAAGATATGGATACAAAAGGCCCCGAGGACAACTGTCATTGAGGAAAATAGCAACAAAGTGGCTACTGAAGTGACGGATATCTCCCTTAAGAAGGTTTATGTTGAGATCCCAATTCCTAAGGCTCACACTGAGATTCCTATTGCTCCCCATAATTCCCCTATTTTGGATAAATATGAAAATATGTTGTCTAAGGAGGGCATGAATTTTAGGGCTATCTCTGCAAAGTCTGAAGAGAATAAGGAAGTGAGAAGCAAAAAGAAGCTCAAAGGCAGGATGATTCTAGGGGTATCTAGGAGAATGTGAATGAGAGGAGCCAAGACAACATTGGGTTTATGCAGGTGGTCAAAGAGTGTGTTGAAATGGATATGCATATGAACTCCTGGCTCTTTGAAGAAATCAAAGACATCAGTATAAAATATTTTGAGCTCAAGGATAGAGTGAAAAACATTGATCTACTACTTGCCAAGCCTACATATACTGGTAGGAATGAAGCTGAGACCCAGGCTGAAGATGATGATAAAAAGCTAATGGAGAAGTTTGAATTAAGGATAAATGCAGTGGTCAACTTCCACTTGCTGACTACCTCCAGCTGTATCTAGAGCATCAAAGACACCCTCAGCAGAATTATGAAGAATAACTTTGAGGGCATGAAGGTGACCACCAGTAACTTGAGGGCTCTACTCTCTATGTTGGATGGGAACCATACTCCTACTTCCATGGATGATGATATTTCTTAAGACCCCATCTTTGCTGGCCTAGATTCTCGCACTAGGGAAAGTGCTAAAAAGAAGAAAGCTGCCAACACTAAGGAAATCAAGGATCTCAAGGATGCCATCTAGAAATATGATTCGCTGATGGTAGAAACTGTGGAGATTTTGGAAAAAATGGCTTAGCTGTGTTGTTTCTCAGTTTTGTGTGTTTTTTTGTTTTTCTTTTGTTTTTTTCTGGTTGGTTGTGGTAGGGGGGTTTCTAATGTCCCGTTCTTTTTTCCCCATCTATTCCTTTTTGTTGTGTTGTTCCTTTTTGTTGTACTTTTAATCTGCCTATCTTTTCTCCTATTGTAAAGGGTTAAGGTTCCCTTCAAAAACTATTTTACCCTCAATTGAAAACATTTGACTTAATAAAGTTTGGAAGAGACAAGAGTAGATCTGAAATGAAATTCAAAGAAACAAAATTAGATGATGATTTTGATGGCAATTATGAAGAAGAATTTGAAGCAAATTATGTAAGGAGATTGAAGAAAGGATGTATAAAGTATAAAGATATGTTACTCTAAAATATTTTAGATGTGGCAAAATTGGTCATTTGGAAACTAGATGTCTAGAGAAAGGTCCTAGATAGAAGTCTAATAAGTTCTATGTGAATGAAGATGCTAGTATCTTAGATAAAAAATTAGAGATAGAATATTTTTTTTCTTGAAGAAGACGTGAAATCAAAAATTGATAGTACAGACATTTGTGCTGAAATTAATGATGGTGTTGAATCTACTTTGTACGTTAGAAGAAAATAAAATTAATGGTTGATTAAAAATGGTTGTTCTCATCAAATTGTACCATCCTAACAAGTTAGCACCCATTATTGGATGTCTTTTAGGACCTATTAATAGATTCATTTTAGTGATTTCAAGATCCAATGTCTTTATGCTTGATTTCCTCCATATTTCATGTTCTTTTCCCGAGACTTTGCACACTACTTAAGCCCCAGATCTACTTTTAAATTAACACTTCCAGGACTAGGATGAACTAAGTCGACCTTATCCTAGATGAGGCTGACCCAAGTCAACCAAGCCCAATGTAGGGGTGTTTTATTTCTTGATCTCATTGTGGCCGACCTATTAATTTTGAGTCCCAAAATGAGTATAAAAGGGGGTCTTATCCTCTCATTTTGAAATCCGTTCTTTATGCAAGAAATCACTATCTATATGAAAAATATTTTTCAAGTGCAAGCATTCAAGTTGTGAAATTGAAGTTGCGGATTCAAGAATTGAAGGAAAAATTCCCATTGAAGATCTCCAAGTCTTCAAGTCTTCTTCCATTCAAGAAAAGGCAATTTTCTCTCATTGATACAAAATTATCTCCCATGATGTCCAAGTAGAGGAATTCTCAAGCAAGAAAGAAGATCCATTCCTCTTCTCCATTTAATATTTCAAGCATACACTCATTGGATATCTAGGATTGTTTAAAGTGTAGATCTATTGCATTTGTGAAGGCAACCTTGATTATACAACACATTCCAAACATTCAAGCATCATTGTGGAGTTTATTTATTTCTACATCCATCCATGAGGGTTTCTCATGCAAGGCAAATATAAGATTTATCTTCTTTACATTACTTTTACACTTCATCTCAAGGTTAATTCCTATATAGTGGCTTGATCAAGGAAATCCAATTTACACAACAATGTTCCCTTCTCCTTATGTGCAAGAATAGGTTTTTGGAGCTTTGGATTCATAATATCATAGATACAAAACTAGTGACTAATCTACTAAAGATTTCATCATTTTTTTGAGTCTCTAGGACAAGGCCAAATTTGTGGGACTAGGTCAACTTGAGTTGGAATTGTCTTGAGGATCTACAAATTTCATAGTCACAAGATATGAGTATCAGAGTTTTAGATCCAGAACAATTCCCAATTGTGGTAGGTCTACGATATTCATTTCTAGATTTCAAGTTTGTTCCTCCTCTCCTAGCTTTCAAGGTGAGTTCATTCTTCTTCTTTTCATCTTTCATTTGATTTTATACATAAAATTTAATATCATATTCAGTTAGTTATAATTTTGATGCAGGGTCATCTAGGGTTTGTGGAGGACTTGTATCCTTTAGGAGTTTTTTTCTTTTGGTATGATGAAGTTCAATATTTTGGATAGTTTTCAAAGATTCTATGTGTAGTAAATCTGTGGAGATCTTCGACATGTGCGATAAAAATGGTTTGTTCCTTTTTCTTTGTGGAGGCTATGTCTATGATCACATCTCTTTAGGTGGTGTGGTTTGTGAGTTATGGCATGTTCTTCATCGACTAGTTGTGTTCATCCTGTCATCACTTCAGTTCTATTCATCGGTTGACTATTGAGAATTGTGGTGGGATTTATGATTGACAGAATCAAATGGCATGGATATTAAGGTAGAAATACATGTGTGGCCAACTTGGTGGTTGGATTGCTCTTGGTGAAATAATTAAATGTGGCTTTAAATTGGGGATTAGGCTGATTTTATCTATAGGTTTTCTTGGGTTGTGTAATTATTTGTTGAGGCTGACTTGTTTGTGGCCATGTATAAATTTAGGGCTTGCGATAGTATGGGTATCCAATAGGGAATTCACGGAAGGGATGGGTAGTAGAGAAGATGATAGAGGATAGCTTTAGGACTTCAAAGTTATAGGATTAGATTTGAGTTGGGTTTTTCTTTGTACTTGGCCCTAACTGTGAAGGCCTTACAACTCGACATGTATGAATAAATTCTTATTAATAAAGTTGTTATTTGGGATACAAATCTTCTTGGTTTTGCTATCTCTTGTTGTTTTCCTCTATGGTGAATCTTTCTGCAAGGTTGGACATCTCCATTTGGGATTTCTCCATCCTTGACTCCATCAAGTAGTATTAGAGTGAATGTTTGATCTTGTGGTGGTGTGAATCCTAGTGTCTCAACTTGTAAAGCTTTAGGGGTTTTATTTGTGATGTGACAAAGTATAGATGTAACTCATATTAGAAAAAGACTTGCACAATGTGGTCAAAGTAAATTTTTTGATAGAAGGATGAGTTATTGCAATGATATGAGTGAGTCATGGATCTTAGTGTGATAGATGTTTATTCCTGAGCTTACGGTCCTATGGAGGGCTTGTTGTGGGGTGGAAGAAGTGGATCTGACCTGTGCTTGTTGTGGATTTGTGTGAGATGGCTTGGACAAGAACTGTTACTGTCACTGGTTATGAACCTAGAAAGGAGGTGAAACCCTTGATAAATCCCAATGTTGGTGAGTAGATCATCAAATCAAGTCACTTTGTGAAGATATTTAGTAGATTCCCGACTGTGAGGCAGCTGAAATCTTGCAATCAGATCACCGATCCGAGGCAATTTTAGGTTGAGAGAGAAGGGGAGAATATGATAAGAAAGGTTGATCATTTGGTTGAAGATAGAGTCTTTAGCTGACCTGAGAAGAATTTGGAGGTGATTACCGATAAGCTTAAATAGATGAGGTGGTTGAATTTCAAATGGTATTTACCAATTCAGAAGAGGATTGTTTGGCCTATGAGAAGGATTTTTAAAAGAAGGAAATTTAAGGTTTCTTTTGAAGAGGTAAATCTTGAAGAGGTATACACTAACCTTTATGAGGTTGGGGTGGAAGATCGAGTCAGCTTTCATGATCAGGTGGCTGGGTCTAATGTGAAAATTTTGGAGCATCATTTTTTTGGTTATGAGACATTGATGATGTGGATGAGTTATCTTTTTTTGAGGGTAATTTTGAGGATGTTGGTACTAATGTACTTTTTGATAGGGTTTTCTTTGGAGATAATAATCCTATTGTTCATGAGGAGTTGAAAATTTTATATTTTCTTACTTGTGTTTTATATTTGCAGATGGTGGTTAAGGATATAAATGTGGATGATGATGGTGGGAATCTTGGTTTCCTTTTTGTTGATAAGATGACAGTGGAAGGTGATGAGTTATGTGATGAGTTGGATAATTTGTCTATGAAGGAGAGTGCTGATTTGAAGCATTTTGTTGAGGATGCTAATCACTTTGTTCATGTTAGTAGGTGTGTTGACAAGTTGGTTCTAGTGTAGATAATTCATAGATCTAATTAGAGGAAGCAAAGGTTTCCTAGGTGCATGTTTATCTTCTTTCCTTTGAGGGTTGGGAAACCGATGGTTAAGACGAGGTTGTTGTGTTTATATTTTCTTATGGCATCAAAGTGTAAGGCACACTTTTATATCTAGCCCTAGAGTTTTATGTAGGGGTATCTATGGTTCATGGATTACCTCTATCATTTAGGAGTTTTTTCCATTTTTTCTAATGAAGTTCCTTATTTTGCAAATTTTTCTTAGATTCTGTGTACTATCGATCTATGGAGATCTTTGGTGTGTGTGATTAAAAGGGTTTTTTCCTTGTTGTTCATGGAGGATATGTCTATGATCAAACCTCTTCTAGTGGTGTGGTTTGTGAGTTATGGAATTCTCTTCTCTGATTGGTTGTGTTCATCTTGTCACTGGTTCAATTATGTTCATTGGTTGATTATCGAGGATTGTGGTGGGATTTACGATTGATGGATTCAAATGACATGGATTTTGAGGTGGACCTACATGTATGGCTGACTTGGTGGTTGGATCATGCTTGTTAAAATAATTAAATGCATAATTTAATTGGGGATTAGGCCGACTTGGTCTAATAGGTTTTATTGGATTGTGTAATTTTTTGTTGAGGTTGACTTGTTGGTTGTTGTGTATAAATTTAGGGCTTGCGATAGTATGGGTATCGAAGAGGGAATCCAAGGAAGGGCTGGGTAGAAAAAATGTTGTTAAAGGATAGCTTTAGGACTTGGAAGTTCTAGGATTGGAGCTAAGTTGGGTTTTTCTTTGTACTTGGCCATAACCAAGAAGGCCTTGCAACCTACCATGTATGAAGAAATTTTAGTTAATAAAGTTATTGTTTGGGATACAAATCTTGTTATTTTTGTTATCTTTTGTTTTTTTCCGCTATGTTGACTCTTTTTGCAAGGTTGGACATCTCCATTGGGGATTCTTCCATCCTTGACTGCATAAAATTTCATTTATCATATATTGTATTCCTTTTTTGCATCTTTTTTTACTTATCAAATATATTTTAGCATAAAAGGAACTCAATCCCCAATAGTCTATCTTCTAATGTAGATCTAGCTTTAGCATCCCTTCATCATTTTGGGCTTTTCTAATTTTTTTTGGGTTTGAGGGTGAAGCCTTTGGGGGTGTTCCTAATGTAACATAGGATATACCCCTCTTACATATCCATATTTTATTTGGTAATCCATCTTCCTAACATAACCTAGAGGGGTTCTCAACAACATTACAATTTTTTATGTTACACATATGACCAGAGATAAAGGTAAATTTATGTCACTTAGAAAATATGATTGTGGTCCTATTAGATTTGGTGATGAAAAAGAAACTTACATTGTTGGTAAAGGATCTATTACTTTTGATGGAAATTATTACACAAACAATGTTTATTATGTGAAGGGTTTGTATCAAAATTTATTGAGTGTTAGACAAATGTTTGAAAATGGATATGATGTCATTTTAAAAAAGGAAGGTTGTGAAATTAGGAAAAGACTAGGAGATCTAATTACAACCAAAAAAATAATAGGAAGGAACATGTACCATCTAGAAGGAGCATCAAAAGAATGGTGTTTACTATTTCAGGCTAATGATAGTTGGCTTTAACATTAGAGGATGTGTCATACAAACTTTGATAACCTAGTGAGAATAAGCTCATCTCATTTAGTGAGAGATCTACCTAGAGTGTGTAAACCAGAAAAAATTATCTACAAGGGAAGTAGAGAAAATAATCATTCAAGACAAAATAATATTCATATACTAGTGTACTAGAGATTATGCACACAAACCTCTATGGTCCTAATTGTATATGTGAAATTTTCATACATGTTCGTCACAAACACTCAATAGATCATACATGCATGATTAGATAAATGAAATCAGATAATGTGATATAAACCATACTAAATCAATCTATTACATCCTAAATGATGCGAGTATGATTTCTCTTAGATTTTTCAAGCATTACCAGTGACTTGAATACACCAAGATGGAGGATTTAAACATGAATGCATGATTAATCTATGTTTTTGGATGATTTTTAAGGTAGTTATGATGAAAACTAATCTAAATTGATGCAAAACAATAAGTAAATTAAGCTAGATAAAATTCATGATTCAATGCTAAAATATAATATGCAAGATAAATCAAGAAAAAAATAGCAGGATAACAATACTATTCAATTGCAATATTCTCCTAGATGATCATATATGTGTGTTTCTCTCAATCTATGTGAGTTTGAGTTGATTGGCTAATTTGTTGAGTGATTTATTAAGATAAGATTTATTGAATGTTTTTCTGATTGATTTATTCATCTTTCCTTTTTCAACTCCAGATTTGATTTTTTATTTTTTCAACTTTCCCTTTTCTCAAAATTTTAATTCTTTTTCCTAAATTAATCCCTTTTTTATGATTTAATGAAAAATTAATTTATTTAATAAATATTGCTAGGATTTTTAATAAATAAATATGGTTAAAATGATGTTATTGCCAAATAATGTTGATATTGTTGGGATGATGGAAAGGGTGTGTACTGAGAGGGAAGGGGTGAATCAGTACCCTTAAAAACTTTTAATCAATTCTTTGTAACCAATTGTTTTGTATTAAATGGCTGAGTAGATTGCATACATAAAACATATAGTATCACTTATGAAATGTAAATTCATGTAAATTAAAAGATACACATACATGAAATTAAGTACTCACAACACTAGTATTTTGGTATCACAGAAAACCCCTGTTAGAAAGGAAAAACTGTAGTGGGGATGAGACACACAAAACTTCACTACTGCAGCAATAAAGAATCCTATTAAAGCTTACAAAGAGTGGCCACTTTTGATGATCTTACCCTATTAGGAGTAACAATGAGATCAATTAGATCTACCTTGTGTGAGGATTTAGCAACACAAAATATGTGTGCACTCAGTTAAAAGATTTATAATAAGACAATTAAGTCTACTCTGGTAAGAGATTTTGGGGTCTACTACAATTGTTAGAGAGTAACAAAAGTTTGATGTGAAAAATATAAAATCTTAATATTTCTAATACAGATCTACTAAGTATATACAAAACTTATCACCTCAATGTGAATGATAATACCTTCTTCTCTGTTATGCTCGGTAGCCTTGCCTTAGTTCTGAAAACTAACTCCTGCAATGTAGTTCCTTGTCCTTAAAATCCCTTGTCTAATCTTTGATTTTTGTAGTATGGTAGCTAATTGATCATTTATTGATACACATACATTATAAAATGATATCTATACATTTATATATCAAATGATATGACCTAATTAGCGCTTAACAATTACATTCCTACCCTAAGATCAATGGTGTACAAAATTTACCTCAATCATCTAACATAGGAGACATAAAAAATTAATGTTGTATATCTATAATTAATGTACTCCTCGATCGTGTAAACCATTATCTAGGTTGGAAATTTTTTTTTACATAGAATAATGTCCCATATCTAACTTTTATGTGGCCTTTATTCTACTTAGTTAATATTGTCTCTTGATTCTCTATGTAGACTATATATCTCAATTATACTGTTGTTCAGTTATGATGTATAGTTCGGTGTTGTTTACTGCTTGGTATAGTCTGTCATCTCAGGTATGACTATACTCAGTTAACTCTGGGCTTGATCAGTGCATTCAGTTAACTCCGCACTTTGGTGAATATACTTGTTAGGGTTTTTTCTTGCTGAACCTTCAACAAATGCTTGATTAACTCTATGACTTTCAATGATTGAATATACCGACTCAAGAAAGAGAAAACTCTAATTGATGAGGTTTTATGATAATATCTAGGGAAACTACTATCACCTCCTTCTTTTTAGGTTCCACAACACCCGGGAAGTTATTACCTATATATGATTTATGTCTTACTGTATTAGTAAATGTGGATACTGATTTGTTGTTTGTTTATTGTTTTATCTTATAAATTACTCTTTATGAAATTGATAACAACTTAACATAGAGTTTAACCATGAAATTTTTTGAAAAGATAACAGCAAATAGTAGTGTTTTAAGGATATTAATCCTTCTTCCTTTTGATATTAGGAGGGGTAACCTAATGATCCTATCTTCAAAGAATAAACAAACTGAATTGTATCCAATGAATACAATCACTTGAATGGAATTATCTATTTTGTATTGTGTATGATTAAGTAAATTCAAATTATTGGATTATGAATCAATTACTTAGCAAATAAGAACTAGTGTCTAATTCTTGGGCTATAGAGTCAATATCTTATAAAATTTCACAATGAGGTGATCAATATAACACTTGCAACTAAGATAAAATACCTTGTAGACTATCCTCTTCATACAATTTTATCATCCAATCCTTAAACTTATGCTATGTTCCCTGGGTTACTTGAAACCTTTTAATCCTTCCTTGAAGGAACTTACAAGTAAGTGCATAACCACCTTGTGATCAGTATGCTTAAATTCCTTATAGATAAACATACAAGAACAATAACAAAAATGCAAAGAGACAATTCAGATGTAGAAAATATATTGCAAGTAAATTATATTAATATCTCAAAAGCTTCAGTTACATTCAGATAGACAAATAGTACAAAGGTTTAGACACAAATTTTAGTCTGCCTTGTAATTCTATTAAATCTTCCAACTCTCTCTTTTTGAAGCGGTTATATATATATATATATATATATATATATATATATATATAGGTTTCAAATCATTTTGGAATCCTTAAGAAAAGGATGCAAAAAGCTTTGAATGATTTGAAAACCTAACCCTAAAAATAAGGAAAAAGACAAGAGACAGAAACTCCAAGTAGTGGAAGGACAAAAATAGAGGATGAAATCTAATCTACTCCTTTGTCTTCTTGTGAACTTTGGCACCTTTGTCTATTTATATTTAGGATAGCATCAAATATTTGCAATGAGACCAAGTGACCGCCACTACAGGCTAACCTACACTTATCCTTTGTGATTACTAACCTTCCTGTGTTCATAGAGTAGATGCCATGTGTCCATCTACTCCTTCTCAATTATCAATCTCTACTGTAGCATCCTTCTTCTTCTTTCATTTGGTCATTGAATCCCATGCTGCTACATCATCCTCAGCAGACCAATTAAAACTTTGAATGCTCTACAGTTGTGCTTTTTGTCTATCCCACCTAGAATCCATTATACTCTTGACATCTGCTAAGAATTTAATTATGTCAGTTTTAGCCTTAATGACTTCATCTAGAATTCTATTATATCTATCCATATCTAGCTCTACATCAGTAATAAATGCCTTTTCACTAGGCAACTTGCTGTCAAACTCTTCCCTCCAAACCGCTAAGGCTCTGATCTGATTATCTTCTCCCTTGATTGGAGGAATGAATCTATTGAAATCTTCTCCAAAAAGGCTCAACCTAGCCTCAATCTGATTCAGTTTACCTTTGAAAAAAGGTAAAGTTACATTTATCTTTTCTATCTCTTCACCAACCTCAATAACTATTTCAGGTAAATCACTTCTGTGTGGTTGTAGAGAAGCTAGCCTTTCAAAAAGTTGTGTTCTACTTGACCAATTATAAAAATAGGGATTCAAAATATTAATGAAATTAATCAGCTCAGCATGCAAAGTAGGCTGTTTATTATATACATTTAAAACTAAATTAGTTTTATCCTTTAGGATAACAATCCTGTGCTGAAATATACTCATTAATGCACTTGAAACAGTTTTATTGTGCTCACTAATCATCTCCTTTGTTTCTGCATCGTCACCTGTTGACTATGTCTGGACCTCTGCATTTGTTCTTTCTTTGGGTGAGGTAGGGATAACTTCAGGCTTTTACATTACTTGCTGAGTTAAATCCCTAATTGTATTCTCCTGATCATGTATCTTAATGTGGCACATTTCCCTATCTTTTGCTATAGCACTAGCCTCATTTATCAAAGTATCACATCTCTGGGACAAATATTTTGTTTTATCTTCATTTAATTGTGCCCAATGGGTCAAGATCTGAGGAATCTCCATATCATTAGTATTGTGAACTAACCACACCATTTGATTACCAACCATGCTCTCTTGAAAGTTCAGTAAAGCTAGTTTCTGATCTTTAGGAGCCAAGCTCCACATTGTCACTACTTGGGACTTTGGATTATATCCAAATCCCTTAATCATTTCTCCCACTTTCTCTTCAAATGTTAGCTTTAAATATAACTTCCTTCTAATTTGATCAATTATGAAAGAAGAGGAAAGATCCCAACCCTAAACAAGAAACATAACATTTTCTTTTACCAATTTCCTGGCCCCCTCAGGAGTTATATCCTCAAATTTAGGATCATAGTTTTGTATGGCTAAGAGGGCATCATTAGTTACTGGTTCTCCTCCTTCCAATCTGAGTTGTTCACTTACCAAATTTTTCTTATTCCATCTAAGGAAATCCTTGAACTCCTAGGTTTTGATGAAATTTTCATCATCAAGGAACTTCTACTAGTGAATCAGCCTCTCATCAATACCAGTTAAAAGAGGTAACTCAATATCCTCTTCAATTCCTATTGCAGTTTCTTCCCTTTTCTAACTTCTTTCCTTAACAGGTGATCATAAGGTCTTTTACCAAGAATAAGGGCACTCACTCTATCCTTCTTCTTTTCTTTGCTTACATAAGTTATAGCCTATGAAGATTCACCAATATCAACCTTTTGCCTTTTGAATGGAGGCTCATCAATAGTCTCATTTTCTGGGACCTCTGTTAGGTCAACAATATACTCCTGCCCTTCTACTGCAATCTTTAAAGGTATTGCCTCATAATCTGGGTAAGCTCTAGGAGAAGGATAACCTTGATCAATGTCATCATCATACTCAGACTCTAAATTTTCTCTGTGGTCCTTTTCTAGTACCACTAGTGCTTCTTCCAGTTGATTGCATAGAAGTGTATGATTTTCAATCATTGCATCTATCCTCTTAAGATAAGACAAATTAGGTTAGAACCCTCCAAAACTCATCCCCTTTCTTTTAACCTTCCTTTCCAAGTCCATATGTTCTTGGACCTTATCTGCTCTTCTCATCACTTCTTCTTCTTCCAAAATTTTTCTGATAGCATCCTCCTCCATACCCTCTTCATGTACATAGTTATATGGTATGGTAGGAGTTAACAACTTCTTTTCTCCCACAATCAATCCATCAATGTCATTGTATCTTCACAAGGCTACATTCATCTTGTAATGACTCATCCAATTATTTAATGGATCTATGGCTTTCTTTCCAATGGTAAACTGATATACTTTGAATGTCTAGGGGTAAATGTCACATTTCTATGTGGTGCCAAGTGTTCTTTATCTATCAACATTAGTTGCCAGATAAATTCCATTGCAGCTATCCTAGTTGGAACATGATATGGGAGAATGTGAATATCCATATACTCTTATCATGGTAAAATTGTTTCCTAGGTATAAATCACCCCAATTGTGATCACCTGGCCATTTATCAACATACTCACATGGCCTCAAAAGCTGCAAAACTTTTGTAGGAAACCTAGTCTTGTCCACTCCTAGGCTTTGCATTATGGGGTATACAATCCAATTCTTAAATCCATAGAAATCACAATCTTTAGCAGTGTAGTTCCACACTTTGAGCCAAAATTGAATGAGGTTGGGCTGATTGAAGTGGAACCTTTGGGGGTTTAAATTTTGTATATCCATTATGGGGTAATTGAAATAAAGCAATAAATGCATCAAAATAGAATAATGTAAAAACTTGGGCTCTTTGTTCCTCTTCTTAATAGCAAAAATACCCTCATGCATCCTATCAATAATATACTAGATATAATCATAACTAGTGCTTGTATACACATCTTGTATGTCCAAGGTAATCATCAAAATACCTGCATTTATCCTTTTTGCACCTCCATCCCTCCCTAGCACTCTACAAAATGCATAGGAAATGTATTTCATGTAGTGGTTCCTATCTTTGTAAAAATAAGGTGCCAAACCTAGTAGTGGGGCAATATAATTTCTTGTTTCTTTATTCATGTGCCCCTTTATCATATTCCTAACAACTTCGGACTGCCTTTCATACCTCTCTTCTTGTTTTTTAAGGTTTATTTCATTTGATGTCTGGTAATAGAGGTTAAATGCTTGCATAAATGAATTTCTACTCAAAGCAAGTAACATAGTCCTATCATTTTTCATAATTGTTTTACTAAGTTCACTATAGTTGTTTTCTAGGGCTAGAATGAAATCGGTATCCACAAACACATCAGGAACTAATAATCTAGCTAGTCCACACATCCAAGGGTTTGAGATAGGAACAAATCCATCACAATTTTTATAGAAATAATTGAACAGAGAATAACCTGATGTTCCTGGTGTCTTCACATCTTTGATGTTAACCAACTCATCAACAAGGATATTAGCATTTGACTTCTTATTTTGTGTAGACCCTGGCAATAACTTTAGGAACTCATCTGAATAATTCCTTTTTCCTTTGGCATCATCATCTACATCATCATTCCTTCCACTTGAGGAGGCCACACTCTGTTCTTAACTCATCTTGTTCTATTCTGTTCTCAATTCCTGATACTGATATTGAAACAAATCTATCATAGGAAACCCTTACTTTGACCTGAAATGTATTGAAAATAATTTGAGAGCACTAAAAATCATACCAATTTCCTTGAATTATGTAGCAAACTTTGCTTAAATCACTCTTCACATAGGCAACTATTCTCCGTCTTTCTCAAACACATAAAACTTGGTAAATTCTCCGCTTCTAAAATTTTGAATGCAAGGTAAGTGAAAATAAAGCAATGATATCATCTATTTATGATAAAATGATCAAGGTACATAGCTCATTATTGAAAATTCCACCATTTATGTCTTCAATTTTACATACTGTGCCATTAATATTGATTTCTAGCCATAGCCTCTGACCATGACAGGGAATCTGATTCTAATGAATGACAAATTCATAAAAAGTCTTATTAAAATAAATCAAAGGTTAAAAACTGACATGATTGGCTCTTTTCAGTAACCTTTCCACCTTGTCATAACTATTATGCATTCCTATTGGCTAGTGACTTTTCAACCGTAACATGTCAGCATCAACTTTAACTCTTCCTCACTGCATTTTTCATTTTCCTTATCTGGCGACCTAGCAACCATGCTTTGTCTCTATGTCTCTTAACATTTCTTTTAACTATGATTTCTTTAGGAGATCTAGCAACAACATGTATCACTTAACCATAGTCATTTTCTGGCAATCACGTGACTCAAGAAACCCAAGTCACTGAAAGAAATTCCTAACTCTGAGTTTATCATGTGACACCCCGTCCACCATAGATTCAATTTTAATCAAACTCTTATCACTAAGTCTCTGAATCATATTTATACTTTATGAGACTTAACAACTTAAGGCTATGTCACTTAATCACTAGATGTTTATAACTTAACCATTTTGTACTGGAGACTTAACGACTATAGTATAATATAACAATTTAATTTCTTCTATCTCCAAGTTTCTCAATGAAATTACCTTTAATCTTTTAATCTGGAGACTTCCTGACGACCACTGATCTCTCATCTTTCATCATCCAATGGCTCTGCTAAGTCTCTGAATCTTTCATAAAAACCCTAATTTTCTTGGAGACCTAGCGACAAGAATGAAATATTCTCTTTAGCCTCACATTCGCAAGATGACTATGTTGGCAAGTTGACTTCCTGAGGATGCATGACTCATTTTGTGTTGTCATCATGGAAACAAAGTCATGTTTAGTTTCTGTCTTGAAAGACAAAATGAATAAGTATGGAAAATAGAGCAGACAGAGATACTCAGTGATCAACACATCAGCACACATGTGAGAGATTGAGTTAGCATATGCATGTTCAGATATATGTTGTATGACACATGTAAATGCTACATCCATACATGCACAGTATGGAACAATAGTACGGCAAAGTTACAGGCAGATCAGTAGACCAACAGTCTAGAAGACAGAGCATGGAAGCTGACTACTATTTTGATCAGCGTGAATTATTTTGTAATGTAATGGCTAAGCACCTTTGGTTCTATGGTTTTAATGATGTAATTATCATTATAGTAAACACGCTTGGGCTGACTTGTTTGGAAGTGTTGTATATTTTTTTTTAGGCCCGACTAGTGTTTTGTTTTGGGTCGCACCTATTGGGATATGAACATATAAGTATGTAAAGTAAAGTAATATTACAAGAAGAAATTATTATGCAAGAGGAAGATACAGAGGGATAATATAATGAAGTCAGTATATGATATAGCTCTTTAAGAGAGTAAGAGCATTCACGCATACACGGAACTGATCAGACAACAGTGTCATCACAACAGTTCATTTTGATATAGTGCATATCATCTTTTAGAAGGTTGTAGCCTTCATCCTATTGGGTAGTGAGCCTAGGCAGTGAGCCATATACCTTTAATAGGGTTTTTTAAAAGACTCCTTATAGGGTTAGACCTTTAACCAGGTTATTGTACTCAAATTGTAAAGGCTTCTTCTAACAGGGCAAAGGAACTTTAACAGGTTCATTATACCTAGTACAATATTTGTGGGTACTAATTCCCACTGGGGTTTTCCTCTGATCAAGGTTTCCCCGTAATCATATCATGTGTTATGAGTTC
>MU224882.1:2008235-2025656 GCA_018584345.1 Thuja plicata | reverse complement strand
AACTTTGAAGTATCATTTTGCTGAGTTATAAACAATGCCTCAAGTTCAACCAAACCCCTAGGAATCTGATTAGAACTTAATTGGACAACTTCATTTCCAAAGATATAATCCTTTCCATCATCATGTTTTAGTAAGGAACCACAATCTATACTTTGGTTCTCATAGTGATCTAAACATTGCATGAACCTTAAAATATCTTGATCATCTTGGAACACCTGTCAGTTATATATGTTGTCTGGAACAACTAGTCTTGTTTTAACTTCAAGTATTGATACTCCATGTAAGGTTAAATCATTATTTTTCATAGCCACATTTGCTAGAAAATCATCCATAATATTTTTTGACCTCTCTATCCAATTTATATTAAAAGCATCAAACATCTCAATTTGATCCCAAATAGCATGTTTATACATTTTCAATCTATCATTCTTCACAACATATTTAGACCTGACTTGTGCTACCACCAACTCAGAGTCACCATAAACCTTTAAACATTTTATACCATTTTTGGTAGCAATCTCAAGTCCTAAGAATAAAGCCTCATACTCTGTAGTATTGTTTGTACATTTGAAGTCCAGCAAAAATGAGTATTTAAAAGTTGTACCTGATGGAGATATCAACAATACTCCTGCCCTTGATCCTTCTTTAGAGAAAGCACAATCAAAGTACATTTTCCATAGTCCACCTTCCTGCAAAATTAATTCTCTGTTCAAAGGGTCAACTTCTTGATTTTTATGTTCATCTTTTTGCATTTTGAAATTTTCCATGTCTATGTCAATACAATAATTCACATGAGTATCCTCATAGTTTTCCCTCAATATATTTACATTTTCTCCAGCAATGATGAAAGTAGCATATGATAAATCATTTTGTATACTACCACCCATTGAAGCACTCCATTTCCTTGACAACAACATGCCATAATGAGGTGGTATGTCAACCACAAGAACATTCATTGTCATCACTACATCAGGGCAAACTGCTAGTCTATAAGGCATAGCCTCAATAGTTCCAATTATAGGGACCTCTCTAGAATCCATAGCTCTACATCTTCCATGAGGTGTATCAACTTTCAGCCCCATTGCCTTCATGATTTCAATTGGCATAACTATATTTGAGGCTCCTGAATCAATCATACAATTCTTGAGCATTTTATCATTAATTATTAATGAGAGAAAAAATGGGTCAACAACTTTTGGAGAAGAAGTTGCATTTAGGAATATTTGAGGAATTTCATATGTCAACACCTCTAACTCATTTCCCTTGGTAGTTGGCTGCTTAGTAGCCTCCACTAGACTCTGAACCTTTAATGTGGGCACACTGTTTAACAATGACATTACTTTCTCTTTATGTTCTTTGATTCTCATCATTTCTAGAAATGGAACCTTAACTGTCATCTGGGACAAGCACTGACCCATGCCTACTGGAGTATACCTCACATCGAAACACTTTGATTTGTCAATAATAACATCATTTTCCTCATTGTGTTCCTTTTGAACTGACTCATGAACAACATTTGGCTCTATGGCTTTTGTGACAATCTTGACCTTGTTTTTATTTATACTTTCACTAGGTCCTTATTTTTTTTTAACATACTTAGTGTCTGCCTTGTTTTCATTTATTAAGACACCTGAAGGTTGGCTACTAGTTCCACCTACCACCCTGTTCCTTAAGAGGTAATTGCTTCTAGCCTTATTCACTAACTCAGCAGTGATTTTAGCCTTCTCTTCATCTGAAGCTTTCCCTATGAGTGGAACCTCATGGCCATCTTGAGCATAAAATCTTATACTATCATTATTTTCATCAGTTTCACTATCAGATAATTTCTGTTGGTGATGACTCTCAATCCTTTTTTGTGAGACATAGGAATCATGATTCTCCTCCTCACTGTTTGAATCAACATCATGGCATGAAAAGGTATTGGTCATACTATGATCACAATGTTCCCCCTCATCATTTTCTTGTTCCTTAGTTGCCCTTAAATCCAAAGAGACAACACAAAAGTCAGGATTATGAGGAGTGTCACAAGCCTCACACCAAGTCTCCTCATTGCAAAAATGGATAGAATTTCTATGTAGGGGGTCTAGAGTTTTATTGTCTATTTTTTCCCTTTTAGGTGCAATAACAGGCTTTCCATCCTTGAACTAAGTTACATACGGATGATTTTGCATTCTGTTCTGAGGATTATAAGTAGTTTTGTAAGAAGGTCTATTATTTTGAGGAGCCCTATATTCTTTATATTCTGGCTCTTTCAGATTGCTCTTGCTAAACCTTGCATCATCCCTTCTATTTAATTTACCAGACACTCTTCTATTCATTTCAATATTGACTGCTATTTTATAAGAATCAGTAAGAGTTCTGGGGTTTTTATCTCTTAGAGCATATCCCATCTTGGAATCATAGGCATTTAAATAAGTTGCTAGACATACCTCTTCATCTAGCTTTATTTTCTGGAATAGTTTGTGCATAGCTCTTTGAAACCTTGTGTTAAACTTTGTGACCTCTTCATTATAATTTTTCTTGATATTATTGAACTCATTCAATAAAAATCCTTTATTTGTTTTGTCTCCATACTGATCTTTAAACAATTCAATCAACTCATCCATAGAAACAATAGAGCCATTAGCAAGGCTTCTAAAACATTCTCTTGCATCCTCAACAAGGGACTGAACAAATAACTTCATTAATACATCTTCATGGGTGATATTCAAGTCATCAACAAAGTCAATGAATTTCCTTAAATGTGTCTCACAAGAAATCACATTATTACCAACAAACTTTGGGAGCTTTTCTCCTATATCACCCACATCTTTAGGAAAGCATTAGGGTATCTAGGGATACCAACAAAATCAAATTGTTTGTACCTTTCATTATGCAGTGGTTTCCTTTGAAAACCATCATCCTCTTTGGAAGTAGTAGCTTTTCCTCTAAAATTTGTATTATTCTCTGATCCAATATGAGAATATTTTGAAGATTGTAAAAAATCTATCTTTTTCTTCATTTCAATCGTGGCAGGTTCCATTTGTGCCTTTTCCAACATTTTTTCCATAATTTATTTTTCAATTCTCAATCTTTCTAAGTCAATTTCTAACTTAGACATTTGTTCAACCACAGGCTTCTGAAATTTAGGTTCTTGATCTCTATGTTGACCCATCTTTTGTTTACCCTTATTTATTTGTAAAATAGAAGCTTTATGAGTGAAGGGTATTTCTTGGTCCTTCTAAGACCTCTCTGTTTCTTTCATAGTTTGGTGTTTTCGAAATCTTTTTCTATTATTATCAAGATCCTTATGATCATTTATTTTCTTTCTCACCTCTCTTTCCTTTTTCATTTGTTGGACTAGGGCAAGTTGCTTCAAAATATACTTCTCTTCATTAGCTAGCATATCAGAGGGGGCATCTTTTGAATCTGAACTAGGTGTAGTAATCTCTTCTCTCTCATTTGAAGTAGAAGTGACTATGGGTGTGTCTAATACTATTTTAGCAGCCTCCTCATAGTCTGAAGTATTTCCATCATGAGAATGCTGAATATTATTTATATCATTCCTGATATTAACCTATTTACCTTTTAAAGGGGTTTCATTCATATCAACTTGATTTATCTTTTTCCTCCAAGAGACTCCAACCCTTGAGGATGATGAGATTACTTCATGTAATATCCTTTCTGGATCAGTTCTCACCCTTGACCTAGTATTCATTCTGTAAGAAATTTATTTCTTTTTCACTAATCTCAGAGATGTTCCTTTTAGAGTCGCCACCCAAAAACTTGGGATGAATAATTATTAAGAGGGTACCTTACCAATAACCATAAGTATATTTGTAAACAATTTAAACTTTTAAGTGCCAGAGATTTGGATTACTTGGGCGAGAGATACTCATCAGATTCTTAACAAAACTTTTAAAATGTCTAAATTCCCCAGCAGAGTCACCAATTTGTTAGCACTTTTTCTTGCAACACTTACCTAATGATGATAGTATACCTTGTATACTCGGATGCAACCTCTTTTAGGCAAGAAAAATGCTAATTTCTAAGGATTGGATAATATCCTTCTTCATTTTTGAGCTCCACAGACTCAGGCAGGTTTTACCTTTTAAAGATTACTAATATTTCAGTCTATGTATTCGGTGGATTGTTTCATTCACTGGTTATGAACCAAAAACCTCACTATAACAACTTCTAGAACACTTTAGAGATTGAAATTACTAACTTAAAATAGAGTAATATAAGCCAAACTATGGTTTTGAGAACATAAACCAATGAGTCAAGGATTTGCATCCTTCTTCCTTTTGATTTTAGGAGGGATAACCTAATGATTCATTCTCTAAACAATCAACAAAGTGGACATTGTCCTGCTGACATAAGTCCTTAATGAGTTCAGCTCATATATTTTAGTAATAGGTATGTTTTAAATAATTTTGAATGTTTTGAAAACTTAGGTGATGATAGATTACCAGACTCAGACCTAGATCAGTGCCTATCCTTTGGGTTATAGAGTCAAAAGCTTGAAGTCTGACATAAACAAAACACTGTAAGCTGCCTTACAACCTACATGCAATTAGGATAAGTTGCCTTAACAATTATCTAATTACCTCTATAATACTATATCAAATCCTTAAATACTAATATGCTTCCTAAAACCACTCACAAAACATAGTTCTCTGCATGAAAGAAACTTGCAAGTAATTAGATAGTCACCTTGTAACCAAAATGCTTTAGAGTGCCTTACAATCTTCAGCATAAAAAAGCATACATAGGAAATAAAGAGATAACAATAGAAAAGAATAAAATTGCACCATATTTTATTGATGTAATCCTTCTTTCATACTTGAAAAAGCTTTGAAGCTTGAAAGAACACAGACACCGATTTAGAAAGACTGATTTTTTACAATATATTTTTCATCCACTTATAATACAACTCTCTTCCATATATATATCTCTTTAACCATCTTGGAATCCTTTTAAAAGGATTCTACAAGCTTCAGATGGTCTCATAAAACCTAACCCTAAAACTATAGAAGAGACAAAAAGAAAGAGAGAGAAGAAGTGGTGGAATGACCAAATCAAAAAGATGGAAACAGATATTCTTTGTTCTTTTCCCGATCTAGTGACTTGAATCTGATAGTATGCATAGTAGATGGTAGTAGTTATGTCGAGTCTGAATGACCATGTTTTTAGATTCACCTACATTCTCCTTTTGCAATAACTCTCAATTTTATCTTCAATAGTGAGGTGCCAAGTAGTCACCCTTACTCATCGTCCAAAATTTCTTCTTCAACTACTGCCTTCTTTCTCTTGGGTGTAGTCATAAACTCCCATGCTTTCACTTCATCATTTGATGGCCACTTGAAGTCCTAAGTACTATGTATTTGGACCTTTTTCCTGTCCCATCTTGCATCAGTGATATTATTGACATCTACTAGAAACTTGTTGATGTCAGTCTCTGCCTTGAAAGCTTCGTCCAATATCTTATTGAACCCTTCTACATCCACATTTGTCCTTGAAATAAATGCCTCATCACTAGGCATTTTGCTGTCAAATTCACCCCTCTAGGCATCTAAGGCCTTTACTTGATCATCATCTCCCCTTAAGGAAGGAATAAATCTATTAAAATTATCATAAAAGAGGCTTAATTTTAACTCAATTTGATTCAATTTTCCCTTAAAGAATGAGAGAGAAATATTAACTCTTTTGATCTCATCTTCAACTTCTATCACTATTTCTAGCAAGTCTGATCTCAAGGCTTGTAAAGATGCCAGCTTCTAAAATAATTGCACCATAGTAGACCACTTAGTAAAATAGGGGTTTGGGATAGCCAAATACCCCATCACCTCTATGTGCAAAGCTAGCAATTTGTTGTAGGCATTGAGTACAACATCAATTTTATCTTTTAGGATTTCAATTCTATGTTGTAACACACCCTTTAATGCTCTTAAAGCAATTGCATTTCCCTTCTCTTCCTCAGCCTTTTCCTCAACCACCTCTTCAGACTTTTCTTTGTCTTCAATTTGTAGGGGCTGTGGTTGCATAGGTACATACATCACCTCAGGTTTTTCTTCCAATTCTTTCATTAGTCTCTTTATCACCTGATCCTATTGGTGTACTTGTATTCTACATAATTCTCTATCTTTTGCCAATGCACTGGTCTCTTCTACCAATGTGCTACACTTATCAGACAATTGTTTAGTTTTGTCTTCATTCAAGTGAGCCCACTGTGTCATGATTTGGGATATCTCCAAATCCCCTATGTTTTTCATTGTCCACACCATTTGACTGCCCACCATATTATCCTAAATATTCACCACTTGGGGCTTTTGATCTTTTGGGTACAGGCTCCACATTACAAAGGCTTGAGACTTTGGGCTATACACAAATCCTTTTATTACATCACCCATTTGAACTTCACTAGGCATCTTGAGGTCTGGTTGTTTTCTTATTTGGTCAATTATAAAGGCAGATGCTAAATCCAAGCCCTCAGCCAATAATATTTCACTACCTAGTACCAATTTCTTAGCATCCTCTGGCGAGATGTCCTCATTTTTAGCATCATAAGTTTGCAAAGCCACCAATACCTCATTAGTTATGGTCTCCTTACCATCAACTATCAGTTGAGCTCTTATTTTCTCGTTCTTATACCATCTCAGAAAGTCTTTAAACTCCTCAGTTTTCACAAAGCTGTCATCATTCAAAAATTCTTGTTGATGAATTAGTCTTTCATCAACACAGGCCTTAAGAGGCAACTCAACCTCATCATCTAAATCAGGTTGTTGTTTCTTTCCCTCCCTAATTGTTTTTCTCAGGTTATGATTGTATAACCTATTGCTAGGTACTAAGGCCTTAGCCTTATCTTTCTTCTTATTTTTCCCTTCAATTGAAGGCTGACCTATCTCTAATTTCTGCCTCTTTGTAGTAGGTTCTTCTACATCATCTGGTTGTGTCACTATTGTCAAATCTACAATGTGGCCTTCTGCTCCTTGCAGCTGTGGAATTTTAGTAATATCTTGTTGTGGTGGAGCATACCTAGTAGGACATGCATAATCACTGTCACTACTACTGTTATATTTAGATTCTGAATGATCAGGTTCTTGGGCACCTTTTTTGTCAAGAACAGTATCAAGTTGTTCTATGAGCACATAATAGTTGTCTATCATGGCTTTAATCCTGTCAAAATATGGGAGATCAGGGTAAAACCCCCAAAAGCCATCCCATTTCTCCTTATTTGTCTCTCAAGATTTAACAACTCTTGAATCCTCAGTCTTCTTGTCTGAATATCATCTTCATCCAAGATGTTCCTTGTTGCATCTTCCTGTATGCATTCATAGTGAACATTAGTATTGGGGATTTTAGGAGTATACAATTTTCTTACCCCTGCCATAAAACCTTCTGGGTCAATATATCTATAAGGGGCTACCCCCATTCTGTATCCTTCCAACCATTGACCCACTACATCGATAGCACCTTTGCCAATTGTAAAGCTAAAAGTTCTAAATTGCCTAGGGGTCAAAGTCCCCTTCTTATGTGGCACAAAATGCTCATTGTCCGTCAACAATAGCTGCCATATAAACTCCATTGCAGATACTCTTGCTGGTACATAATATGGTAATAGATGAGGTGGGTGAATACACCCATATACCATGATGATTGTATAGTTTTCTTCCAAGAAGAAATCACCCCAATTATGTTTTCCATCCGATCTATCTGTATAGTCACATGGCCTTAGCAGTTGCATAATCTTTAGTGGGATTCTTGTTCTGCTGGTCCCCAAAATTTGTACTATTGGATACACAATCCAATTCTAAAAAGCACAATAATCACTATCCCTTGACATGTAATTCCAAACCCTTACCCAAAATTGGATAGGATTTGGTCCTGCTTGGTAGAATCTCTAAGGGGATAAATTATCAACATCCATGATTACAAAATTGAAATGCAAAAGGAGATGCATAAGAATGGAGTAGTGTAAGAACTTGGGCTCCTTCTCCTTTGGGTTTTTTATCTTCTTCTGAGTTGCAATGAAACCCTCATGCATTTCATCAATGATATTCTAAATATAATCATAGCTAGTATTGGAGTGGACCTCTTGTAGGTCCAACACCATCATTAAAATGCCTACACTAATCTTCTCTACATCACCATCTATCCCTAGCACTCTACACAGGGCATAGGCAGCATACTTGATGTAGAAGTGTAAATCCTTGTAATAATATGGGCTGGTCCCAGACATAGGATCTAAATACTTTCTTACTTCTTTCAACATATGTTTTAGCAACTGGCTCCTAGCAATACCAAGATTCAAAGTATATCTCTGTTGCTGCTTTGTCATGTCAATTCTGGTGGACATGGTGTTGTATAAGCTGAAAGCTTGCATGAATGAATTTCTATTTAATATCAATAGGGAAGTGCCATCATTCCTTTTGATTGTTTTGGACAAAACATCATAATGACTGGCCAGGTCTAGGAACAAGTCTACATCTACGAATACATCAGGAACAAGTAACCTGGCTAAACCACAGGTCCAAGGGTTTGACACTGGAATAGCCTTATTAGAATTCTTATAAAAATAATTGAAAAGAGAAAAACCTATTGTTCCTAGAGTAACAAAATCTCAAACATCTCTATAATCATCAATGAGCACATTTGCATTTGCTCTTTTTTTCTGAGTCGAACCAAGAGGGAGGCTGAGGAATTCATCTAAATAATTTACTTTTCCCTTGGCCTCGTCTTCCACTTTCTCACATTCACCACTTGTTGAGGCTATACTGACCACTCTGCTCATGTCTATAGTGCTTGAATCTCCTTTTCTTTACCGATATTGAAACAATTCTATCACTGAGATTCACAAACTGCTCTGTGCACAATTCTCTAGAAACAATGAGCTTTAAACAACATAAAACCCTACAATTCTCTAAATTTTCACTCTGTCAGACAAATTAGCTCTTCACGTTTTGGAATTTTGAAAGCAAAGTGAATGCAAATGAATAGACCATCAACTCCTTATAGTAACCATTTGAAGTACATAGCTCATGATTTTCAGAACATCAATTCTGTCTTTAATTCAACATACTACGAACATGATTGAAAACCTAGCCATAGTTCTCTGAGCATGACAGGAAAATCAAATTCATAAAAATGAATCCTTGGAAAAACCTTATAATATTCAAATGAGCTAACATGTCACCCTGGGATTGGCCAAGTGTCATACATCTCAGCTACCCTTTTCTACATAGCAATAAAAATCTAAGCCTCTGATTGGTCGATGAATGATTCATACTGACATATTTGATACAGTCGCCTTTTTATAAAATTTGGTATCAAGCGACCACGTGACTGCACTTATTTTCTCTATCGCTGACCCCAATCCTTAACCCATGATTTCTCTGGAGACATAGTGACTACATCACTTTCCTTTCTTTTTCTAACCACACTCATCATTTGGCGATCACGCGACAATGAGAAAATCAAAGTCGCCAATGGTTATCACTAACCCACATTCTTTTCTGAGACTATGCGACTAACTGCTACCGATAACTTTTGCGGTTATCTCTTAGTCACCAAATGTCATCTTTCCTTTGCTGGACTTTGCGACTGCCCTTAGTTTCTCGATCGTGAAATAAAAATGCTAAGTTCCAAAACTTCTGGAGACAACATGACAAGGCATCTTTTCTTTAATCTACTTGACGACTTTTTGACATACCCTTAGTCACTGAGTCACAAGGACTTTTCTCCTTAGGCTCTTTTATTCTCAGACTTGGCGACTATAGTAGGATCTTTAATGACTTCATCTAACGGTTGTCACTTAATTGCCAAGTAATGACTCATACCCTTAAAATCTTCTGAGACTTTCCGACAAACAGAAGCCCTTAGTAAGTCTCATAGTCACTGAATAAACTTTTACCTTTAAGCGATCAAGCGCTCATTCTTCAAAGTCCACTTACCTCTTGACACATGTCTTATCATGATTTGAAAGCTGAGTTATCTGGCGACAACCTGACTATGCTTTATCCCAAATAGTAAAAGGTTAGTCGCATAGTCTCAGAAGATTTAACTTAACTGGCATCTTTTCTGGAGACTGCACGACTAAAGCTTTCAAATCATACTTAACCTCTAACCCATTTAGCAATTGCGTGACACAAAGAGATCACAATGTCTCATGATAAACCCATGAATATTGAAAATTTATTGCGACCTCCCGACCTGTCTATGGGCCCCTTCATATTTTTAGGCCTGTTTAATGATCCCGCGACCATGCGATACAAAGTAAATCACAAAGTCTGGGAATGATAAAGGAATATTCTAATGTTGCATGAGACAACACAAAAAAGGATAATCACTAAGTCTGGGAGAAAAAGGAAATACGCCGCTTAAATTTTGTGACTAAGCGATTAGAATGAAACACATAACTTAAGTGAACCAAAAAGGTAACTAGGAAACATAAGCGAACAAAACCTTAGGGTTTCTTTTCAAATTTGAACACTAAATAAGAGCTAGGGTTTCAAGATTTTTAGGATATTCTCATAGGTTTAGACTTGAAAACCTGAAAACTTTGACAAGGAAAGTCATGAAGACTGAGGGAATTCTGAATTAAATAGAGAATCAGAGAGAGAAAACCACAAGGCTGAGGGAAAGAAGCCAAAACCTAAAATACAACCAACACACCCCCCCCCTCTCAGTGTTTCCAACAATTGGTATTAGAGCTCTGGTCCTCAGCAAATAAGTTTAACCACTTGAGGAGATCATGGACTTAGTAGAAGCAAAACATTTGAAAAAGAATCTTGAAGCAGCTCTTGAAGATCTTGATAGATCTGAAAAAGAAAATGAAGAACTTAGACTAAAAGTTGATGGCTCACAAATGCTTATCAATAAACTAAGAAAAGATTTGAAAGATTGTTCTACAAGTGACATAGGGAAAATGATCAAAAATATCAATGAAGAGAATATGTCTCTGAAAGATAATGCTGAGAATCTGGACGAACAGCTCACAGACAGCCAAATTGCTATTGAAGAAAAGATCAAAGAAAGCAAACAACTAGATGAGAAACTTTTAAAAGCAAACATGAAATTTTTGGAATTGGAAAACATAAAAAAGAAGCTGGAATATAAATTAATAGAAGCAAAGGATAAGATTGATAAACTCCACACAAGTTCTGATTCAATTCAATCTCAGCTCAATGCACAAAAGCAAAAAGGCGGCATTACTGGTCTTGGATTCAATATAACACAAACTGAAGTCAATTCATTACAAGAAAGAGAGAAACCTCATGAAGCATCTTCAAAAGCAAGGAAAGTTGAAAATGTTGAAGAGATTAAAGTAGATCTACCCAAAAGGGAAATCAAGCAAGTTAACAGAACTTGTTATGCATGCAACAAACATGGTCATTTGGCAAGAGATTGCAAAGAGGTAAGAACCTTTAATGGTTATTGTTTCTCTTGTAATAAATTTGTTCGTAGGGCTATACATTGTAGAAAAAATCAAATAAATCAGTCACAGTAGAATCAAAGAAGAATGAATCAAAACAATGAGAGAAATCAACCTCAAAGAAATCTGCAGAACACTACATGTCAGATATGTAACTACAATGGACACACAACAAAGCAATGCAACATTATGAACAAGAGCATCAGACCTCCTATCATTTGTCACACATGTGGAAAGGTTGGACACATCTCAAGGTTTTGTAGATCCAAAACTCAAAAGCAAGAGGATCCTAAGAGATCACTATTTGAAGAGAAAGAAGAAGTTAAGTTTGTTCAAGAAAATGAAGATTCAAGCAAAATTTGGGTTGAAGTAAAGAAGGACAATGATGTTGACAAAGTAGTTGATGCATCCACAGTGGACACACCCTCTACTTCTACTAGAGTAAACCTTCTTGGTCTTAGGGGGAGCTATTCTAGCTCAAGACCCCTATGCGGTTGGTATACTCACCTCTGAGTATGAGCCTATGAAATCATGGTTACAAGAACATAATATTGCTATGTACATTCACGCATTGTTCAAATAGTATCGGGATCTAAGTTTCAAAATCTATGAGTAATTTGCGTACGGTTGCAAACATTAAATGTGGTAGATTGTACAAAAGAAAGTAAGTATTTGATCTTCCTCACACTTGCATTCAAGAGCACAAAATTTGGAGAGCATTGGAGCAGTAGACATCAAGGCACGAAAGTATAATAGATTTGGTAGTTAAGCGAACATACAAGAAGTTTGAAATGGAACCCTAGCAGTTGCGTCATTTCAAAATTTTGTGAAACCCTACTTAAGCAAGTTCCAAGGAAGTATGGAAACCCTAGTTGTGTTTGATATAGAAGAGAGGAAGAGATTTGTATTCAAGAGGCATCCATTCAAATCCATACTGGATGATGTGGAAGGGGCTTTCTCCAAAACCCCGCTAGGTGTTGTTTACGTGGAAGATATCCATGTGTATATTTAATGTAAGAAGGAAATAGTAGGAGATGTCAGCATAGACACTAACATTGGATCAATGATGAAACCTGATTACACATTCAAGGATGAGTTCATGCACTTGACAGATAACCCTATTTTCAAATACTTGAATGCACATGAGTTTGATGAGCCAGAGTGGGTGAAGATTTTGTTAAGAAAAATACATGATGATCTTTATTTGATTGGTGAGGTCCTTGTGCACATCACTATAGACCTAATCCATGAATTAACTAGACTTCCCAAGATTGGACCAATTTTTCCTACTAGTAAGGATGTCAAGAAACAAATTGAGCAAGTTTGCCTATCTAGAAGTGACAAGTGCGGAATGATAGTTGACCCTATCAAAGAAGATGACATAAAACTCTTAACAATGATACTTGGGTATAAGTTTAAGAAAGAAAGCAGGTTGAACAGTGTCTCTACAGCAGCAGTCCTAACAGCTATAAGAATGGTGAAGGACAACACTCAATACAACCTATGTGAGATCTTTCATGGTCAATTGAATGACAACATTCAAATTATCAAGCATGACAGGAGCAAGAAATTTATGTTTTGATCTCTGATCATCTACTTGTATTTCCATATAGTTGGAAAGGTTGCAAATCTTTACCTAGACAGGAGCAAACCCACAATGTCTCAGATTTCTCTTAAGGTCACTTTAGAGAGTAGTGCAAGGGATGCCATGGATATGGATATAAATACATTTAGGATCAAAATGCATAATAGGTTCAGACTATCTGAGAAGATAGTTGACAAATACAAGGATACCATATGTTTTATGGTAGAAATGGATTGCACATGCATAGAGCCAGTTGAACCTAGAACCAAATGGATTCATCCTTTTGGTTACGAAGTGGAAGAACATGTGTTAGAAGGATATGCACAAGTTCTATTGTCAGCACCCAAAGATCCTAATGAGCCTAGGTGGGGCACTTATAGAGAGAAGACCAATGAAGTGGATACTATCTTACATAGTGCTGATAATAAAAGGAAAGCATCTAGAATTACATCTAACATACTGAAAGTTCATGGAGTCACTCGAGAAGATCTTGACAAAGAAAGAGATGCCAAGATAGCAAAAGAGCTTGAGAAAGCTGAAGAGATCTAGAAGAAGAAGAAAGTAGAGAGCACCTCTATGCCCTCTACCACCATTAACTTAGATTCATCTCCAATGTCTACACCAAGCAAGAAGACTAGAGGAGGAAAACAGGCACCCACAAATCACCCATCCTCAAGGAACACTCAGAGAAAAGAAAAGAATACTTAAGCTCCTCCTAAGGTAGGATTTAGACCTAGTCTAAATGTGTTGAGGAGTAGGATTGTAAATGAAGGGAGATTAGATCAAATTTCTAAAGTCTATGACAAATATCAAGAAATTGATAAGACTGAGATACATTCTATGATTATATCTCATATGATCAAGTTTAAGAAGACAGTTCTTGAACTCAAGACAGTGATACCGGATCAGTTATGGAACTTATTAGAGATCATGAAAAGACATGCAATAGAGGAAGACATGAGGATAAGAGAAGAAACATTGGATACTCTTTTCCTTGTATGCTCACATGATGAAAAGGATATATTATTAGATTTGGTGAAGCATCATCTCTGAACTAAGACAAGGACCTTACAGATTATGAACAAAGAATATGAGAAGATAGGTAAGGAGACTAAAAAGGAATTTTTACAAGTGTTTATGGATAGACATATGTATCCACCAACAACGCCCATACCAAAAGATACTCCAGCTCCTCCCAAATAGGTTACAAAACCTGTGATTCAGATAGCACCTATGACAGGTCCACAGGTTTCAGCGCCCACAGTGACAATAACTTCTAATATAGATAAAGACTCAAAAGACACTAGAGTTGTTAACAATGTCAAGATATCCATGACTGCATCTAAAAAAGATATGGACAAAGTTGATAAGGCATTTGTAAGAACTGAAGAAATGTGCATTGATGATACCTCTGCACAACAAGATGAAGTTCCCATCAATGATCAAATTGACATAAATGAAGATACTCAAGATGATACTCAAGGTGACAAGACACCAATAAAAGAGAAAATAGTGAAGGTTGAATGCATGGATACAAGTCAGAATAATATATTCTCACCATCCACTCAACCATCTACCTCATTGTTGTCAAGGTTAACTCCTGATTCAGCAAGTTTGGATGCATGGGGAGAAGAAGACCTAATTAAGATCAGTGCTCTTGCTATGGAAAAGGAAAAAGAGAAACAAGTGATGAGAAATCCTCACTTTTTGGAAACAGTAAACATATTGAATGACTTAGTGCCTATTGATCAGAAAGTAGCTAAAGTCCAATCAGTTTAAGATGTGGACAACATTTTTTCAAACTTTAAATCACACTTTATAAGCTTAGTAGACTCTACTACTAAGATTGTAGAAGATGAATACAAGAAGGAGAGACTGAATGATTTGGTAAATAAATTTACCTTAGACTTGAACTCCTTAAAAATTGGGCAATCCATACTAAAAGAGTTGGCAGCTAAAGGTAAGAGAATCATAGCAAACTACATGGATAGAGTGAAGTTCACCTCTGAGCACACCAAAAAGGTAGAAGAGGTAGAGCTAATGGTGGATAGCATTAGAAAATAAGTTGAATCATCCATGCAAGACATGAACATATGCAATAATTTCTATCAAGGACAGTTGGATAAAATTGAGAAGGCAAAATTGGAAATCAACAAGATAAGAATAAGACAAACCTAGTTGAGAAATGCACTTGTGCCATCTCTAAGAGTCCTTAATGAGAACATTAAAAATATTGATGACACCATGGTGACATATTTTCAAGGTCCTTGCATGGATCTAATAAAAATGGAGAAACTGACATATGCCCTATGCGTGCATCTTCAAATAGTTGATGCTATGAAAGTATTTTGGCAGAAAGAGATTCAATCTCTTCAAATTGTATATGCTGAAGTTTACATGGAGTAAGTATGCAGAAGACTTACTAGTTTTTTTACACCTTTGTCATTAATGTCAAAGGGGGAGTAATATAGAATGTGTATATGTGGAAAATTATATGTATATATCAATAAGATGTTATGATATACAGGTCACATTTTGTGTTAAGTCATTTTGAGTAACTTGGCCACATTCCTTTGTTGTCATAAATGAAAAAGGGGGAGATTGTTGGCAAGTTGACTTCCTCAGGATGCATGAATCATTTTGTGTTGTCATCATGGTAACAAAGTCATTTTTATTTTTTGTCTTGAAAGACAAAATGACTAAGTATGGAAAACAGAGCAGACAGAGATACTCAGCGATCAGCACATCAGTGCATGTGTGAGAGATCGAGTCAGTGTATGCATGTTCAGATATATGTTGTATGACACATTTAAATTCTACATCTAGACATGCATAGTACAAAACAATAGTACAGAAAAGTTACAGGTAGATCAGTAGACCAACAGTCCAGAAGACAGAGCATGGAAGCCGACTACTATTTTGATCAGCGTGAATTATTTTGTAATGTGATGGCTAAGCACCTTTGGTTCTATGTTTGTAATGATGTAATTATAATTGTAGTAAACATTCTTGAGCCAAATTTTTTAGAAGTGTTTTATATTTTGTTTTAGGGCCTACTAGTGTTTTGTTTTGGGTCGTGCCTATTCGGATATGAACATATAGTTGGAGATTTGATTCTGAATAGTTGATTGATAGTATGTTTGTCATTGATGAAAACATATAATCCATAGTAGTACTTCTATATGTACTTATCAATATGATGACATGAAGACCAACATGGATAGATACATGTTTTTGACATGTTTACTATGTTATGTTCATACACGTAGACCCAGATATGAAGTTTCAGTAAAGATATGTAATTTTGTTATTGACAGTTACAGTTCTGGAGGAATAATGGTTTAAGGCCAATGCATGCAACATGTTGATCGATTTGTGCCTATCTTTAGGATATGTGTGTGTATATTCATGATTAATTATGATTTACCAATAATGCAATTTCCAAAGAAGCCCTAATCAACACCTTATCTGACAGTGAATTTTCCAAAATCAAGAAGATTGACAAAGCATATATCATATGGAAGTATCTAGAAGACATGTTTGAAGGAGACATTCAAGCAAAGAATACACGCAGGAAGACATGGAAGAAGAAATACAACAGCCTTGAGATGTTTCCAGAAGAAAGCATTAGATCTTATAATCAGAGGATAAATGAAGCAGTATCTGGAATCAAAAACAATGGAGGAGAAATTTCAGAAGAAGATATAATGAATAAGTTGTTAAATACTTTGACATCAGACTATGAAAACAAGATCATTATTCTAGAAGAAACTATGCAATTCTCACAAGACTTTAAGAGAGAGACTTTGATCAGAAAAATCTCTGCATTTGAGATATCAAGATTGAAGACTGAACCTAAGAATGAAACAGCCTTCAAAACTTCAATCCATGGTAAGAAATCCTCACACATCCCTAGTCATAATGAAAATGAAGAAACTGATGAAGAGTTAGAAGAGATAATTGCCATGATTGCTAAGAGAGATAAGAAAGGAAAAGGAAAGTATGAAGGAAAACTTCCATTTAAGTTTTTTTCATGTAATAAGATTGGTCACTTTGCATCTAAATGTCCCACAAGAGTAAAGAAGTTCTGATCTGATTACAAACCTAAATATAGGAAGGAATGTTACCATGCTGAAGAAGGTGTAACTGATGAAGATTCGGGAGAAGATGAAATTGGATTCGTTGCCCTTAAATACATGGAAAGACTACTCAAAGATACATACATTACAGATAAAGAAGAAGATCATGAATTAGCCTTAATTTCCAAAGTAGATGTCAGAACTGATTGGATCATTAACAATGGATGCTCACATCACATGACAGGTGATAAGGACATATTTGTTCATCTAGACAAATACAAAGGTGGTATGGTTAGATTTGGAGATAACACTCCTAAACCTATCATAGGCAGAGGATCCATCAC
>MU224882.1:1995828-2006807 GCA_018584345.1 Thuja plicata | reverse complement strand
ATGCTTGTAATGATTCTGACTGGAAAAATGCAATGAAAGAAGAACTAGATTAGATAATCAAGAATGACACATGGGAATTGGTTCCTAGACCAAGTGATAAAAATGTAATTGGAACAAAATGGATTTTTAGAAATAAAATGAATGAAGAAGGTACAGTAATAAGAAACAAAGCAAGATTAGTATGTAAAGGATATGCACAGAAAGAAGGAATAGACTACATTGATACATTTTCCTCTATGAGCAAATTGGAAGCCATAAAATTATTTTTGGCATATGCAACATTAAAAGACTTTAAAGTTTATCAAATGGATGTCAAATTATCCTTTTTGAATGGTGACTTAAAAGAAGAATTCTACATAGAAAAACCTGAAGGATTTAACCCTTCAGATAGACCTGACATGGTATGTAGACTAAAGAAAGCACTTTATGGACTTAAACAGGCCCCAAGAGTGTGGTATGAAAGATTAGATGGTTATCTCACCAAGATTGGATTCAAGAAAGGAGCAGCAGATTGGAACTTGTTCATAAGAGAAACACCTGATGGATTAATATTAGTTGCCATATTTGTTGATGACATTAACTTTGGAGGTAATGACAAGCTTAGTATAACATTTGCAAAAGAAATGCAGAATGAATTTGAAATGAGTATGATTGGTCCTATACAATACTTTTTGGGATTAAATGTAAAACAGACAGACAAAGGAATATTCATTAATTAGTCAAAATATGTAAAGGAAATATTGAAAACCTTCAAAATGGAGGATTGAAAGCCAGTATGCACTCCTATGATCACAGGAAGTAAACTTTCAAAAGATGATGACTCCACAGTAGTTGATAAAACATTGTATAAATCTATGAAAGCTTATTTATCTAACTCAATCAAGACCTAACATATCTAATGAAGTTGGCATTGTTGGAATATTTGTAGCCAAACCCAAGCATAATCACTTAATGACAATCAAGAGGATATTCAGATATCTTAAGGGAACTATAGACTATGGTTTATGGTATCCTAAATCAGAGAATACACAACTTCATGTGTATACTTATGCAGATTGGGTAGGTTGTATTAATGATAGGAAGAGCATGTCAGGAGGAGCAGTATTTCTTGGAGAAAATTTGGTATCTTGGACAAGAAAGAAGCAAAACTATATTTCTCAGTCAACAACAGAGGCAGAATATGTTGTAGCAGCACTGAATTGTACAACAATTTTTTGGATCAAACAGATGGTTAAAGACTTTGGTATTCAGGTTGACTATCCTGTTGTTATTCACTGTGACAACACCAGTACTATTAACATGTCTAAGAACCTTGTAATTCATGCCAAGACAAAACACATAGAGATCAAGTATCACTTTCTGAGAGAAAAATTTGTAGACAAGGAAGTGACATTAGATTGTGTAAACACAAAAGATTAGTTAGCAGACATTTTTATGAAGCCTTTAGCAAAGGGTACTTTTGAGTATCTAAGGGAGAAGTTGGGATTCATTCCCTCTCCTAAGTCTGATTAGAAAAAGCAGCAAGTACATCAATTTTGTGTGACTGATGAATGGTTGACTACTCTACTTCTGGAGTAGTACCTGTGCAGAATAGTTTATGGCACCCTTTTGCCATTGATGTCAATGGGGAAGTATATACCAATAAAAAAAAGATAAACAAGGAACACATACAAGGAACTTATACTATGGGGGAGCAAAGGAACACAGTAGGGAAGTATGACAATGGGGGAGTATTCAGAGAATACACAGTACATGAAACTACAGCAGTATAGATGAATCTTTGTTGAGGATATTGAGAAGATTGTATTAGAAAGAAGAAACCATAAACAAAATTTGTTTTTATATCATATGTTTCCATCAATGCCAAAGGGGGAGATTGTTGGAGATTTGATTTTGAATAGTTGATTGATAGTATGTTTGTCATTGATGACAACATATAATACATAATAGTACTTCTGTACGTACTTATCAATATGATGAAATGAAGACCAGCGTGGATAGATACATGTTGTTGACATGTTTACTATGCTATGTTCATACACACAGACCCAGATATGAAGTTTTAGTAAAGATATGTAATTCTGTTATTGATGGTTACAGTTCTAGAGGAATAATAGTTTAAGGCCGATGTATGCAACGTGTTGATTGAGTTGTGCCTATCTTTAGGATATGCGTGTGTATATTAATTATTAGCTATGAGTTTTTGATATTAATCTAAATGCACCAAACATATTTCAAGAAGATTGCAAAGTTATGATTAATTTGGTGAAGCTGACTTAGTGAAGCGACGCGTTTGTTCAGCATTGACTTGCGTAGTTGTAATTATGCTTGCGCGCTTAGTTGAGCTGACAAGAATGTTAAAGAGAGTTTACTTGGTGTATGTATTTATAGAAGGTCATTTGTAATGAGAAGAGTTGTGAAAGCCAGAGATTGACAAGCAGAGCAGAGTGTTGATACAGCAGAGCTATATTTATCATATGTTGATAATATAGATGTTTATGTTGAAGCATTCAAAATATAGATTAGATTTTTATATTGCTTTACAAGAGGTTAAAGCATTAGTGCATAAAAGGAACTGATTAGACAAGCAGTGTCACAAACAACAGTTCATCTTGTTGATACAGTGTGTATCAAATAACCAGAAGGTTGTAGCCTTCACCACTTGGATAGTGAGTCCTTAGACAGTGAGTCCACCACCCCTAATAGGGTTATATGTAAAATACTCCTAACATGGTTTGACCTTTAACTAGGTCACTATACTACTGCATTATAATGTACAACTCCTAACAGGGTTGGAAGATCTTTTAACAGGGATCACTATAAATAGTATAGTTCTTTGTGGGTACTAATTCCCACCGGGGTTTTTACCATTTGGTTTCCCCATAACCAAATTGATGTGTTGTGTAAAGTTTTATCTATATGTGCAATTACTTTTTATCAATCTAGATTAATAAGTATAAGATAAAGATTTAAAGTTGCACATAACTGATTCACCCCCCCCTCTCAGTTATCTCTCAAGTATTCTAACACATATAAGTATGTAATGTAAAGTAATATTACAAGCATCAATTATTATGCAAGAGGAAGATACAAAGGGATAGTATAATGAAGTTAGTATATGATATAGCTCTTTAAGACAGTAAGAGCATTCGTGCATACACAAAACTGATTAGACAAGAGTGTCATCACAACAATTCATTTTGATATAGTGCATATCATCTTTCAGAAGGTTGTAGCCTTCATCCTATTGGGAAGTGAGCCTAGGCAGTGAGCCATATACCTTTAACAGGGTTTTGTAAAAGAATCCTAATAGGGTCAAACCTTTAACCAGGTCATTGCACTCAAATTGTAAAGACTGCTTCTAACAAGGCAAAGGAACTTTAACAGGTTCATTATACCTAGTACAATATTTGTGGGTACTAATTCCCACCTGGATTTTCCTCTGATCAAGTTTTCCCCATAATCATATCATGTGTTATGAGTTCTTATGTTAAGCTTCATTCTATGTATGTTTGATTTATGTTTAAGTTTCTGAAAAGTAATTAATAGACAAACACTGATTTACCCCCCCTCTCAGTGTTTCCAAAAGACTAACTTCACATTATGAGACTATGCGACTGGATACATTAATCACTTAGGTTTTGGAACACGTGTCTCCTTATTATTTCTTGTCTCCTAATCACTAAAAGAATGTTGGCTTGTCTAAACTAATCAACAACTACGTGACAACTACTTATACTCTTTTCTTTCTGCGGTTGTCTCCAAGTATATTAATCCTTTAACTTAACTCACTTTCTATTCCTAGACTTGGCGACCATGTATTTTTTAAACTCACCACTTAACTTTGATTTGATCCAGAGACACCATGACCAAAAGAAGTCAAAGTCACCAAACATTTTTCTAACTGCAGGGTTCATTCTGAGACTTCTCGACCACCATTAGATCCTTCGCCAGATGAACAGTTGTCACTTAATCTCTTAACCATTTAGGTATATTCCTTTTCTCTTGGAGACAACACAACAAAGGCCTTCCATTGAGTCTCTAAATATAATGGAATATTCTTATATCTTTCAAAGACTTGGCGACCCATCTAAAAAGGCACATGACTTATTTCATAACTTAGGCTCGAAAAAGGTAACTTTAAAACATAACCCTGACTTGGAAATTAAGGTTTTTTTTAAATTTTGAACCTTAAGAAGACTTAAGGGCTTATATTTTTACCTATTTTGAACAAGGGATGACCTAATCCACAAGAATTTAACACTTTACTAGTTTAAAGGCCTAAAAGTCATCATTTACATGGAAATGCTTTGGAAAGAATAGACATATTTCAACATTTTAAAGGCTCTTACTAACAGGGAATATCAAAAAATTTACTAGTCAAACTAGGACTAGAAATATAACCAACAATACCAACTGCCTTGTTTGACTTTGTTACCATCTATCCATTATGTCTGCTTGATAACTAATTACAACTTCAATGTTCAATTGGATTAACATTCTCCCCCTTTGGCATTAGTATAAAAAATTTAGTACTGTATATAATATACTACATGATGACTCCCCCTTTCTACATGCTCTCTCCCTTTTTATATACTTGATATATGTATATGAATGCATCCTAATTATAGTATCTCTCTTTACTATACATAGTATCCCCCTTTACTATACATATATACATATATTTCCCCCTTTTTTGAAAATAATCACAAAATGAGTATAACTTACAATTTCTCAAAAAGGGTAGGATGGGTGTTCTTAAGAGTTTCCAGTAACTTATCCCATTCCTCCTTTAAATGCTCAAGGTATAGTTGTTCTAAATTGATCTGAGCATACATATCATATATGCTTTTTGTCACTGACAATTCTGGGGTGGTAATTAAAGTCTTTTCCAATGTCACATGTTTCTACATCATTACCAAATATAGTAGTTATGTTGCCTGGATCTTGGTTGCTTGTTCTCTGATTGTTTCTTCTTCTTTCTTCAAGTCTACTCTCAAACACTTATTTTGGAGAAAATTGTTGCAATGCATCTACAATGGATGTTGCTCGGTTGATAAACTATTTACACTATCCTTAAGATCTTTTTCTATTTTTTGTATCTTTTCATTAATCTTGGTAGTGAAGTGATCTAGAGTGCATAAATTATGTAGAAGTGTGATGGATTTAGATATGATAGCTTCTATTTGATTCACAAATTCAGACAAAGTTATCTTATTGAATACCACTGCCTAGCTGATCTTCTCCATGACCTTGTGTTGAGTCTTCTTCTCTGCTCTTTCTTCCAATTTACGCTCGACATCAACATCAGGTTTGTTAATAGCCTCAGTACATAGTGCAAGTTGATCAATGATGGGGGTCATTTCATTGATATCTAAATCTGGGGCTATCCTTAAAAAGTGCATTTTCTTACATGATCATTTTATTACTATCCTTAAATCTAGTAGTCCTAGGAGAGAAATGGCCTCCAAAAGGTCCATCATGAAATTTATTTAGGACACGTGCTACTTGTTCTGAATCAATGCATCTTAAAAGAACACCATTATGATCCTTTCTAAAAAGGATCTCTTTCATCAGTACAAAGGGGATAGATTGCAACCTATAATACCTTCTTTTTTCTTAATCCAAATTTGAAGGGCACTCTCCTATCTTTAAAAATAAAACATGCTAGGAAACCAACCTCCTGCCTTGGCATGTTCTTATGTTTAAAGAACAACTAAGGATGCATTCATTTTCTCTTGGTCTTTTGGAGTTTCATCCTAGATCAATTGTTCACAAAGACCTCTTCCTCTCACTAACGTGATAACTTGTATAAATGTCATATTCCATGATTCTGGTGATCCAACCAACTCTTTTCTCATTTAGGTCCCTAGAAAGTAGGAACTCCTTGACACTCGGATGAGTAACCCTCAATTGCACCTTACTATACATCAATAGATGTCTAAAATTTTTAAGGCTCTTCACCAAAAAAAGTACATGTTTGATGCAGGAGCATATTGGGTCCTTGGGAATCCTACTCAATCAAAAATTTGTTTGCTTTTGTTCTTTAGCTTGTTTGGAGGCTGCTCGGGGAAGTGCTCACTTACCCTATTGCTTGGGTACTCTTTCTATCTTTCTTTACCGATGGGTCTCGGTGTGTGTTTGTTTCTATTGCTTAGTTATTATTTCACCAAGTTGGTTTTTTGTGGCTTGGTTATGTTCTTACCAAGTATTTCCTGTTGCTCAAGTATTGTCTTACATAGTGATTGTTGTTTCTTAGTGATGCTCTTCCTGATTTATTTATCTTGATCTGGCCAACTTCTACATTTAATTTTCATGGTGTAATTAATGTGGGGTCTCTCATTAGGATCTGTGTGTGGACCTAAATCTGGGTCTCTCTTGGGGATTTGAGCACCGAACTATTTGGTGGACTCTTGTATATATTTGTTTCTCTATTCTTAGTTTTAGGAGGTAGTTCTGGAGGATAGTAGATTTTAGATAGAAGAATAAGTAAAAGATATTTATTGGTAAGTATGTGACCTCACATGTATGAAAATTATTCTATAATTCCTTGAATGTATATGGCCGAAATTGGGAAGGCCTTACAACCCGACATGTAATGAGTTTGATAAATTAATAAAAGATATCTATTGTTTCATTCTGTCATTCTTGTGTTATTGCTTCCGCATTGTGTATCTACAAGTTGGTTTGGTACTGGGAGTGCCCTAGGCCCCACTTGCGTTAGGTGGTATCAGAGTGAAGGTTAGATTTAGGTTCCTTCTTGTAAGCCCTAACCCTAGTTTGTTGATATTGTTGTGGGGTAGAAGATTGTGATCTAACCTACAATTATAGAGGGATTCAAGATGGTTTATGGGAGAGGAAATGCAGATCTAGGTCTAGGTGATATGTTAAGATAGATTACTGTAAGATTTGAAGTTGTTGAAATAGACCAGTGCAGAGGAAGACATCTTGAAGATGTTAGTGATGATGAATTAGAGGAAGTGCAAGGTGAAGCTTCATGTGCACCTGTTATATATCAGGAAGAAGAAAGATTCATGCGAGCATTGACAACTTTGACATCCACACCTCAATCTAATCCTCCTGAGTATAGTGGAAAATTTGATTTTGATGAGTTGATAGACTAGATAACTAAGATGGAAATGTACTTTGAATATGAGAATGTATGAGAGGAAAAGAAAGTAAATATTGTGAGCATAAAGTTGAAAGGACGTGCATCCTTGTGGTGGGAACATCAACAATTGGGTCAAAAGAAGTAAGGTCGTAAAGACAAGATCAAGGCATGGGATAAGATGATAAAAAAATTGAAAGGCAAGTTTCTACCTTGTGATTACTAGATTAACCTAATTTGGTGAATGCAATGTTTGAAGCAGAAAGATAGATCGGTAAAAGACTACACTAAAGAATTCTACACATTTGGACATGTTGAAGATGAGCTAGAAAGAGTAGCAAGATATCTAAATGAATTGAGAAGTTCCATACAAGATGAGATCAACTTTGTTAAGATGGAGAGAATTGAAGAGGCATATCAATTTTCCCTAAAATCTGAGGAGAAATTGAATAAGAGATATGAACAAAGAAAAATAGGTAGAGGTGGTAGATTCCCTAGAGGAAGAGGTAGATCTCATGGTGAAAATAGTAGATCTGAACCAAACAAGTCAATTTCACACACATCTCAAGACAAAGGAAAGACTAAATGGAAAGGTGGAAGTTTATACCAAGGAAGAGGCAATTACTCCCGAGGTGGTTATAGTAGAAGAGGGTTCCAAGGAACTTGTTACAATTGTGGTGAAGAAGGACATAGGTACTTTGAATGTACACATACAAGAAAGAAATTTGGTAGCAGTAGAAATTCTTTGGTGCAAGAGGAGTCACTGAATGAACCTGAAAAGGAAGAAAATCTCATGATTAGAAGGATCTTATGGAGTGAGAAAGATAAACAAGATCCTGTCAGGAAAATTTTGTTTAAGACCAGATGTAGAGTTGTAGAAAAAGTTTGGAAGGTAATTATTGATAGTGGAATCTCAAAGAATTTGGCATCTGAGGAAATCATCAAAAAGTTGTGGTTGGAGAGAATAAAACACCCAAAGCCCTATCATATTTTGTGGATCAAGGATGAACACACATTCATGGTGAGTGAACAATGTTTTGTGAATCTGAAAATTGGAAAGTACTATGATAAGGTGTTGTGCGATATTATGCCAAAGGATTATTTTCATATTTTGTTGGGTAGACCTTGGCAGTATGATAGACATGCTATACATGATGGAAGGTTTAATAGATATTCTATTTGGGTTAGTGGTAATTTTATAGTTAGAAAATGGAAGCACTTCCATTGTAGATTGGTTTATCCTTCTAAGTAAGTGGTTTGGGGTCATGTCAAGTACCTTGAATGGGTCTCTAACTTGGATCTAGCTTTCCTCCCTGTTCTGCCCCATTTCCCACTTTTTCTAGCTTGTTTCTGTCACCCTAATCTGCAAATTTGAAGTTCTTGACTTCAGGGTCAAGTTCAACCTTTTGGATCAAGGTCGACCTCAACACTAAATTAGGTCAAGGTTGACCTCAACCTTGACCTAGGTCATAATCAACCTTTTTCTAACTTTTTGTACAGATTCCAGATTTCCAAGATTTTCGGTTCTCGGGCTTCATAAAAGTTTAATTCCCACTTCCGGGTTGGCTATTTTGGGTTTCTAAATGGTGACTCTTAAATTATATTTAATAGAGGTCCACTTCTAAGGGTATAGGTCTAATGGGAATTTAATTGTCCTATGTTGGCCTCTCTAGAAGATTGTTCCCTAGATTTGTATAAAAGGAAGCCTTCTCTTCTCATTTTCTAAAAGTCTCAAGAGGTGAAATCTAATGGCAAGCTAAGGAGAAAGATTTGAAGCACGCATATATTCTTGAGCATTCAAGAATTCAAGAATCCAATTCATCAAGGAGATCCATTGGTAGCCATTGAAGGATTCAAATCTCTATGGAGTTCTCTTGTTGAATATTTCTCCATCCACATTCCTCCAAGCCTCTTCCTCTTCCAAGATCCATTCAAGATTGGTGTTGAAGATTTACAAGCAATTGATTTGAGACATCCTACATTCTATATTCTACATTCTACATCCTTTTTGGTGCATACATACTTGTGGATTCATGGATTTGAATCCACCACAAGGAATTCTACAAGCAAGGTGAATTTGTTTATTTAATTTGTTTACTTTATGCTATTTCAATTACATTATAAGGTCAATTCCAAAACTGGGGTTTAACCAAGGCAAACTCCTCCCCCACAACAAAAAAAATATTTTTCTTGTAGGTACAGGTTGGGGACAGAAAATTAAGGTTCAAATTTGGATACCCTTTTTGACAAAATTTTAGGATCTATGAACAAATTTTCTGTCAAAGCTATGCAGATCTAGGTCAACTTTTTGTGGTCAAGGATGACATTTTGGTGTCAAGGTTGACCCTAATCTAGGTCAAGGATGATCTCAACCTTGACCTAGGTCACAATCAAAAATTTTGGGTCAAGGTCGACATTCTCAACTAGGTCAAAATAGAATTTCTCAAAAAATAAAAATATTTTTGGGTTTTGTAGATCTCATAGTTTCAGTTTAGTTACACAAAAATCAACAGTTTCTGAGACCATCTAACAGGGTTTCCAGCAGGTTCTTTTTGAGAGGTATGTATTTTACTCCACTATTCTTTGCAAATATTTCTAGATTTACACCCCTTCTCAATTGAAATTAAATGTAAGTAGAGAATATGTGCATAGGGACACTTTTATGGGAAAATCTCCATTGTTCTAAAACCCTATCCATATTTTCTATCTTACATTTTGGTGAACCCGCGATAGACAACACTTTCTTTTTGGTGTTAGATTTGCATCTTGTGTTAGATCTTACATGCATTTAAAAGTAGATTTATTTTATGCACTTGCATTTATATTACTCCATCCACATTCATCCAAGCCTCTTTCTCTTCCAAGATCCATTCAAGATTGGTGTTGAAGATTTACAAGCAATTGATTTGAGACATCCTACATTCTATATTCTATATTCTACATCCTTTTTAGTGCATACATACTTGTGGATTCACGGATTTGAATCCGCCACAAGGAATTCTAAAAGCAAGGTGAATTTTTTTATTTACTTTGTTTACTTTCTGCTATTTCAATTACATTATAATGTTAATTCCAAAACTAGGGTTTGACCAAGGTAAACTGACGCAGAGGATAGAATGATGGACCAAGAAATAACCCAAAATGAGCAAGATTGTAGAAGTGTTCCAAGTGACCCTTCTAGGTCCTGATGGGCAAAATCCACAAATGACCAACTCTAGGATGTTTTAGGGCCTCAATAGATTTTTTCTATTCTATCTAACATGTTCCAAGCATCTCCTTTAAGTTTCAACACCTTCTAAACCAAAATACACAATGTACCCCAATGTTGTCAATGCAACTTTCCAATTCTATGATAGCAGCAAGACAAATTGACCAATAACTTTTGTTTTTCCCAAAAGACTTGCCAAAAACAATTACACTTTTAGATACCCTTTTTAGGGTTACACAACATACTAAAATTTCAAGTGTGACTCCTTTGGACCATATGCTTGAAAACACTGCTGCTCCACTATTTCAACTATGGCATTTTCATGCACTTTACAAAGGAACTACCAACAAATGATGGAATTTGATTCCCAAACTTTGGGAAGTCTCATGAAATGGATAAAAGCCTCCAAATACAAAATGAATTCAACCCAAAACACCTGCAAGTATGGAATCCCCAAATTTGACCCCTCAAACCCTTGTTTCATGGGTTTTTTCAATCTCACAATTCCTCTCACTTCTGGACCCAAATGATGGATAATACACCTTCACAATGACATACTAAGATGTCCCAAAACATAAAATGATAACCTCCAATGGGCAGATCTTCTGCTGCTATACTCTAGCTATCAATTTCCTTGGTTTCTCTTCACAAATCTTCACCAAC
>MU224882.1:1942648-1995213 GCA_018584345.1 Thuja plicata | reverse complement strand
TGAAGGATTTACATTATTTCATCATTAATTTATTCATGCCTTTGAATGGCATAATAGGCTCTAAGACCTTCCAATCCACCTTTTGCTTGGAATGTATCTTCCAATCCTTGAAATGGTTCACATTTTGAATGGTTGTCCTTAATGCCCCTAAGCTTGAAAGTTTTTGCATTGATGCTCCTGCATCATAAACCCCTCCCCCACAACAAAAAACTATTTTTCTTGTAGGTATAGGTTGGGGAAAGTGAATTAAAGTTTAGATCTGGATACCCTTTTCAAAAAATTTCAGGATCCATGAACAAATTTTCCGTCAGAGTTGTGCAGGTCCAGGTCAACTTTTTGGGGTCAAGGGTGATATTTTGGTGTCAAGGTCGACCCTAACCTAGGTCAAGGATGACCTCAACCCTGACCTAGGTCACAATCAGAAATTCTCGATCAAGGTTGACATTCTCAACTAGGTCAAAATCAAACTTTATCAAAAAAGAAAAATATTTCTGGGTTTTGTAGATCTTGTAGTTTTGGTTTAGCCGCGGGAAAATCAACAGTTTCTGAGACCGTCTGACAGGGTTTCTAGCAGGTTCTTTTCCAGAGGTATGTATTTTACTCCACTATTCTTTGCAAACATTTCCAGATTTATACGCCTTCTCAATTACAATTAAATGTAATTAGAGAATATGTGCATAGGGACACTTTTATGGGCAAATCTCCATTGTTCTAAAACCCTATCCATATTTTCTATCTTACATTTTGGTGAACCTGTGATAGACAACGCTCTCTTTTTTGGTGTTATATTAGCATCTTGTATTAGATCTTACATGCATTTAAAAGTAGATTTCTTTTATGCACTTGCAATTATATGTCAAAAATAAATAAAAATCACAAAATTTCTTTAAAAATATAAAAACATTTACATTTTTCATCATACATTTCATTTGAATGCATTTAGATATATCTAGATCTATTTTCTATGCATTTCTTTATTTGTTATTATGTTACACAAGTCGTTTCAACTATTTTCCAAACCTTTTACAATGTGCTTTATTGATAGGAATGATAATCCTCCTATTTGGGATGAACCTTTGGATTTGGTTGTTGATTATGTTAGAATAGTCCCAAAGGATAACTGAGAGGGGGGCAGAGGGGGAGCGGGTGAATCAGTTATTAAAAAATTTAATTCTTTGACCTTATTAACTCTAGAATATAATAAAGCAAATGCACATTCAGATAACACAATAGATAACAAAAAAATTTGGTTACGGGGAAACCAAATGGTAAAAACCTCGGTGGGAATTAGTACCCACAATGAACTATACTTGCTTATAGTAATCGCTGTTAGAAGATATTGCAACTCTGTTAGGAGTTGTACTTTACAATGCAATAATTATAGTGACCTGGTTAAGGGTTGAAACCTATTAGGAGTCTTTTACAAATAACCTTGTTAGGGGTGGTGGACTCACTGTCCAAAAGCTCATTGCTTAATGGTGAAGGCTACAACCTTTTGAAGAAAATATATGCACTAAATCTGAGGATGAACTGTAGAGTAGACCTATTATCTTGATCAGTTCTAATGTATTATAATCTTCCACTACTTCTTTAGATAGACCCTTGATGAATGAAACACATCTGATATTCTGCTATGTACATTTCCTATCTCTTTTCATATCATTCACACTTAGCGTTCCACAAATGACTTGCTATTAGTATCTTCCTCAAAGTATGAGATCATGGGACCTATTAAAAAAATATTCATAACATCCTTTTCAGCTTTACTAATCATGCAAGCATAATTACAACCGCACAAATATAAACTGAATAGACATGACGCTGCACAAATTTGGCCTTACCAAATTAGCTCTAACAATACAATCTTGTTGAAACATGTTTGGCGCCTTTAGATAACTATCTCCAACTCATAACTAATCATGAATATACACACATATATCTTGAAGATAGGCACAACTCAAGAACCAATGCTAATATGTCAGCTCTGTGCAGATACACTCCAAAAACTGTAACTACCACTAACAGAATTACACAACACAATTGAAACTTCATATCTGAGTCTGCGTGTATGAACATAACATACTAATCATGTCTACAACCTAAATATATCCATGCAAGGCTTGATATCATCACTTTGATAAGTACATATAGAATCACTAATGTATATTATATGTTGTCATTAATGAAAAACATACAATCAACTAGCTGCCATAATTAAATCTCCAACAATCTCCCCCTTTGACATTGATGAAAACATATGATATTAAAAACATCTTCAACACATGGTGTCTTCTTTCTTTTACAATTTTCTCAATATCCTCATCAAAGATTCCTTTACACTAATTCAGTTATTTTGACTGTTTTTATACTCCCCCAGAGTATATGCTCCCCCTTACTATATACTCCCTCTTTGACATCAATGGCAAAGGGTGCCATAAGAAATTAGGCATAGGTACTACTCCAGAAGTAGAGTAGTAAACCATTCATTAGTCACTATGGAGTGATGTTCTTTCTGCTTTATCTAATCAGATTCAAGAGAGGGAATTACTCCCAACTTCTCCTTGAGATACTCCAAAGTATCTTTTGATAAAGGCTTTGTGAAAATATCTGCCAACTGTTCTTTGGTGCTCACATAATCCAATTTGACTTTATTATCTACAACTTTTTCTCTAAGAAAATTGTATTTGATCTCAATGTGCTATGTCTTTGTGTGCATCACAGGGTTCTTGGACATGTTGATAGTGCTGGTGTTATCACAGTGAATAACAATAGGATAATCAACCTGTATTACAAAATATTTAACCATCTTCTTGATCCAACCATTGTTGAACAATTCAATGCTGCTACAGCATATTTAGCTTCTACTGTCAACTGAGAGATACAATTTTTCTTCTTGCTTACCCAAGAAACCAACCTATCTCCAAGAAATAATGCTCCTCCAGAAGTACTCTTCCTGTCATCAATGCAACCTACCCAATCTGCATCTATATACACATGAAGTTGTACATTCTATGATTTAGGATACCATAAACCATAGTTTATAGTTCCCTTTAGATATCTGAATATCCTTTTGATTGCCATTAGGTGATTCTATTTTAGTTCAACTGCAAATCTACCAACAATGCCAACTGCATTAGATATGTCTGGTCTAGATTGAGTAAGATATATAAGTTTTCTAATTATAGAATTGTACAATGTCTTGTCAACTGCTTCGGAATCATCTTTTTTAGAAAGCTTTCTTCTTGTTATCATAGGAGTGCACACTGGTTTATAGCCTTCCATCTTCAAAGTCTTCAATATTTCCTTCACATATTTGGACTGATTTATGAATATTCCTTTATTTTTCTATTTTACATTCAATCCCAAAAAGTATTTATAGGACCAATCATGCTCATCTTGAATTTATTCTACATTTCTTTTGCAAATTTTGCACTAAGCTTGTCATTTCCCCCAAAGATAATGTCATCAACAAATAGGGTGACAAGTAGTAGTCCAACGGGTGTCTCTCTTATAAATAAGTTAGAATTTGCTACTCCTTTCTTGAAACCAATCTAGGTGAGGTAACCATCTAGTCTCTCATACCAAGCTCTTGGGGCCTGTTTGAGTCCATAGAGTGCTTTCTTCAATTTGCATACCATGTCTAGTTTATCTAATAGATTAAATCCTTCAGGTTGTTCTATGTAGACTTCTTCCTTCAATTCACCATTCAAAAAGGCTGATTTGGCATCCATCTGATACACTTTGAAATCTTTGAATGTTGCATATGCCAAGAATAACTTAATGTCTTCTAGTCTGCTCATAGGGGAAAATGTGTCAGTATAATCTATCCCTTCCCTTTGTGCATATACTTTACACACTAGTCTTGCTTTGTTTCTGACAACTGTACCATCTTCATTCATCTTGTTCCTGAATACCCACTTTTTTCCAATCACATTTTTGTCACTAGGTCTGGGAAACAATTCCCATGTATCATTTTTTATTATTTGATTTAATTATTCATCCATTACTTTCTACCAATCAGAGTCCTTGCAAGCATATTCAACATTTAAAGGTTCAATCTGTGAAAGTACACCTACCTCTTCATCTATTGAGAAACTTTTTTCTTTTGATCTAGTCAAAACTCTGCTACTCTGATCTCCAATGATGTCATCCTTTGAATGGTATATAGATGTGAATTTTGAAACTTTTGGTGTGACATCTTCATCTGTAACTTTAGATACTTCTTTGCTTGATTCAGGTTCATTACATGAAACATCAATGCAATCAAACATTTCTTCAATAATAGTATATTTACTACTAGGCCTGGGTTCATCTTCAATCATGGTCTTGGACCATGAAATTTTCATCAATCTTTACATGAGTACTTTAAATTATCTTCTTTAGTTTTAAGTTGAAACATATGTATGCTTTTCTTTTAGTAAAGTAACCAAGGAAAATACCTTCATCACTTCTAGCATCAAACTTACAAACACCATCATCTCTCTTGATGTAGCACTTGCTGCCAAAGATTTTTAAGTATTTCACTGTAGGTACAATACCAAACCAAAGTTCATAAGGTGTTTTGTCCACACCTGGCCTTAGTTGTGTTCTATTGATAGTATAGATTGTTGTATTGACTGCATCTCTCCTTTACCTTCAATCATCATAGTGCACTTTGTATCAAGTATGATCATGTTCCTTCTCTCTGTTATCCCATTTTGCTGTGGGGTTCTAGGAGCACTCAACTATCTTTTGATTCCATGTTCTTGATAGTAGTCATAAAACTGGTCAAAGGTAAATTCTGTTAGAATAGTCCCAAAGGATAACTGAGAGGTGGGGGGTGAATTAGTTATCAGCCAATTAAATTCTTTTCTCTTATTAACTTCAGAATACAAAAAAGTAAATACACAATCAGATAACACAATAGATAGCACTTCAATTTGGTTACGGGGAAACCAAATGGTAAAAACTCTGGTGGGAAATAGTACCCACAATAAACTATACTTATTTATAGTAATCCCTGTTAGAAGATATTTCAACCCTGTTAGGAGTTGTACTTTACAATGCAATAAGTATAGTGACCTGTTAAGGGTTTGACCTTGTTAGGAGTCTTTTACAAATAACCCTATTAAGGGTGAGGACTCACTATCCAAAAGCTCATTGCTTCAATGATGAAGGATACAACCTTGTGTAGAACAAATATACACTATATCTAATGATGAACTATAGAGTAGACCTACTTTCTGGATCAGTTCCAATGTATTGTAATCTTCAACTACTTCTTTACATAGACCCTTGATGAATGAACCACATCTGATATTCTGCTATGTACATTTTATGTCTCCATTCGTATCATTCACACTTAGCGTATCAAAAATGACTTGCTATAAGTATCTTCCTCAAAGTAGAAGGTCATGTCGGCTCTTGGAAACATTTCAACATCTTTTTAGGCTTAACTAAGCATGCAAATGATATTAAGTTCGTGCAACACAAACTGAACAGACACAACACTTCACTAAGTCGGCTTCACCAAATCATCTCAAATATCATGATCATGATGTTACATGATAGGCATGTTTAACCAAACATAGTTAACTCATAGCTAATCATGAATATACACATGCATATTCTAAAGATAGGTGCAACTCAAGAAACACATTAAATACATTGGCTCTGAATAGATACTCTTCAAGAACTGTAACTGCTAATAACAAAATTACACAATTTGACTGAAACATCATATCTCAGTATGCGTGTAAGAACATAACATGCTAAACATGTCTACAACTTGAATATATCCACCCAAGGCTTGATATAATCATTTTGATAAGTACATGTAGAATCACTACTGTATATTATATGTTGTCATCAATGACAAACATACAATCAACTAGCTGTACAGAAACAAATCTCCAACATCTCCCCATTTGACATTGATGGCAACATATGATATTAAAAACATCTTTAGCACATGGTGTCTTCTTTCTTTTACAATCTTCTCAATATCCTCATCAAGGATTCCTCTACACTCTTCAATTCTTCTAACTATTTTTATACTCCCCCAGAGTATATGTTCCCCCTTAGTACATACTCCCCCTTTGACATCAATGGCAAAGGGTGCCATAAAACATTAGACACGGGTACTACTCCAGAAGTAGAGTAGTCAACCATTCATCAGTCACTAAGGACTAATGTTCTTGATGCTTTATCTAATCAGAATTAGGAGAGGGAATTACTCCCAACTTCTCCCTGAGATACTCAAAAGTATCTTTTGCTAAAGGCTTTGTGAAAATATCTGCCAACTGTTCTTTGGTGCTCACATAGTCCAATTTCACTTCTTTGTCTGCAACCTTTTCTCTTAGAAAATGGTACTTGATCTCTATGTGTTTTTTCTTTGCGTGCATCATAGGGTTCTTGGACATGTTAATAGTGATAGTGTTATCACAGTGAATAACAATAGGCTAATCAAAATAAATACCAAAATCTTTAACCATCTACTTGATCCAAACCATGGTTGAATAATTTAGTGTTGCTACAACATATTCAGCTTCTGCTATAGACTAAGAAATACAGTTCTCCTTCTTGGTTATTCAAGAAACCAACCTATCTCCAAGAAATACTGCTCCTCTTGAAGTACTCTTCCTATCATCAATACAACCTACCCAATATGCATCTGTATACACATGAAGCTGTACATTCTCTAATTTAGGATACCATAAACCATAGTTTATAGTTCTCTTTAGATATCTGAATATCCTCTTGATTTCCATTAGGTGATTCTGCTTGGGTTCAGCTACAAATCTTCCAACAATGCATACTACATTAGATATGTCAGGTCTAGATTGAGTTAGATAAATGAGTTTTCCAATCATATATTTGTACAATATCTTATCAGCTGATGTGGAATCATTGTGTTTTGAAAGCTTGCTTCTTGTTATCATAGGGGTACATACTGGCTTACAGTCTTCCATCTTGAAGGTCTTCTATATTTCCTTCACATATTTTGACTAATTAATGAATATACCTTTATCTATTTATTTGATATTTAGACCCAAAAAGTATTTTATAGGACTAATCATGCTCATTTCAAATTCATTTTGCATTTCTTTTGCAAATGTTGCACTAAGCTTGTCATTACCTCCAAAGATAATGTCATCAACAAATATGGCAACTAGTAGTAGTCCATCAGGTGTCTCTCTTATGAATAAGTTACAATCTGCTACACCTTTCTTGAATCCAATCTTGGTAAGATAACCATCAAGTCTCTCATACCAAGCTCTTGGGGCCTGTTTAAGACCATAGAGTGCTTTCTTTAATCTGCATACCATGCCTAGTTTATCTGAAAGATTAAATCCTTCAGGCTGTTCAATGTAGAATTCTTCCTTTAATTCACCATTCAAAAAGGCTGACTTTACATCCATTTGATAAACTTTAAAGTATTTGCATGTTGCATAGGCCAAGAACAATTTTATGGCTTCCATTCTTCTCATAGGGGAAAATGTATCAGTGTAGTCTATTCCTTCTCTCTACGCATATCCTTTACAAAACAATCTTGCTTTGTTTCTTACTACTGTACCTTCTTCATTCATCTTGTTTCTGAAGATCCACTTTGTTCCAATCACATTTTTGTCACTAGGTCTAGGAACCAATTCCCATGTCTCATTCTTAATTATCTGATCTAATTCTTCTTCCATTGCATTCTTCCAATCAGAATCATTACAAGCATCTTCAACACTTAAAGGTTCAATCTGTGAAAGTAAACATACATCTTCATCCATTGTTAGACTTTTTGCTTTTGATCTAGTCAAAACACTACTGCTCTAATCTCCAATGATATCATCTTTAGAGTGGTATCTAGATGTGAATTTTGGAACCTTAGGTGTTACTTCTTCTTCTGTAATCTGTGATTCTTCTCTACTTGATTCATGGTCATTGCATGAGACATCAATGCAATCAAACATTTCATCAATAATAGTATCTTTTCTGCTAGGCATGGGTTCATCATCAATCATAGGTGCATATTCATAGTACCTTAATTGGAACATGAACTTTTCATCAATCTTTACATGAGTACTTTCAATTATCTTCTTTAGTCTTAAGTTGAAACATCTGTATTCTTTTCTTTTAGTAGAGTAACCAAGGAAAATACATTCATTGCTTCTAGCATCAAACTTACAAACATCATCATCTCTCTTGATGTAGCACTTTTTGCCAAAGATTCTAAAATATTTCACTATAGGTTCATTACCAAACCAAATTTCATAAGGCATTTTGTCCATGCCTGGCCTTAGTTGTGTTTTGTTGATAGTATAGACTATTGTATTGATTGCATCTCTCCAATAGGTGTGCACAACTTTTCCTTCAATCATCATAGTGTGTGTTGTATCAAGTATGATCCTGCTCCTTCTCTCTACTATCCCATTCTACTATGGGGTTATGGGAGCACTCAACTGTCTTTTAATTCCATGTTCTTCAAAAAAGGTCATAAAATTGATCAGAGGTGAACTCTCCTCCTCTATTTGATCTCAAACATTTCAGTTTTAATCCAGATTCATTCTCAACCTTAGCTTTGAATATTTTGAACTTGTCAAAGGCTTCTGACTTCTCTTTTAATAATGCAACCCACATCATCCTATAAAAATCATCAACAAAGAAAATGAAATACCTTTCTCCATTGTATGATCTTGTTTGAGTAGGACCACATAAATCTCTATGCACTAGGTCCAATTTGTTTTTAGCTGAGTTCTACTTTCTTCAAAAAGAACTCCTTACATGCTTTCCCATAACGCATTCCTTGCATATTGTGTCTACTGGTCTTGCAATACTTGAAATATCTCTAACTGCTTTGACATTGCTTATCTTTACTATGTTATCAAAATTGATATGACAGAGTCTCTTGTGCCATAACCAACTGTCATCCACTTTTGCAACAAAACAACTTACATCAGAATTGAGCTGAAAAACATTACCTTTTGTTTTTTTTATCCTGATGTAATCATGTCTCCATCTTTGTTGTTAATGATGCACTTGTTTTCTTTGAATTCCAAATGATAACCTTTGTCAAGTAGCTGTCCAACACTTAGTAGATTGTGATGTATTCCATCAACATGTAAAACATCATCTATCTTATTCTTTCCATCTAGGGTGATGGATCATCTGCCTATGATAGGTTTAGGAGTGTTATCCCCAAATCTAACCATACCACCTTTGTATTTTTCTAGATGAATAACTCTATCTTTATTACCTGTCATGTGGTGAGCACAACCGCTGTCAATGATCCAATCAGTTCTAATGTCTGCTTTGGAAATTACGGCTAACTCCTGTGCGTCTTTGTCATCTTCAATGTCCATATCCTTAGGCAATTTTTGCATATCTTTAATGGAAATGAATCTAATTTCATCTTCTCTTGAATCTTCATCAGTTACACCTTCTTCAGCATGATAACATTCCTTTATGTATTTAGGTTTATAATCGGGTCTGAATTTCTTTACTCTTGTAGGACACTTGGATGCAAAGTGGCCAATCTTGTTGCATGAAAAACATTTGAATGGAAGCTTTCCTTCATATTTTCCTTTTCCTTTATTTTCTCTTTTAGCAATCATAGCTATGATTTCTTCGTATTCTTCATCAACATCTTCTTTCTCATTATTGCTAGAGATGTGAGATTTCTTACCATAGACTGAAGCTTTGAAGGCTATTTCACCTTTTGGTTCAGTCTTCAATCTTGATATCTCAAATGAAAAGATTTTATTGATCAAAGTCTCTCTTTTGAAGTCTTGTGAAAATTACATAGTTTCCTCTAGAATACTGATATTTTTTTCATAGTCTGATGTTAGAGTAGTCAATAGCTTGTCCATTATATCTTCCTCTGATATTTCTCCACCATTGTTTTTAATTCCAGAAACTGCTTCATTTATCCTCTAATTGTAGGCTCTAATATTCTCTTTAGGTAACATCTCAAGACTGTTGTATTTATTTTTTCATGTCTTCCTACACACATTCTTTTCTTGAATATCTCCTTCAAACATGTCTTCTAAATACTTCCATATAGTGTAAGCCTTGTCTAATTTCATGATCTCAGAAAATTCACTATCGAATAGTGCACTTATAAGGGCTTCTTTGGCAATTGCATTAGCTTTGAATGTTTCCTTTTGTCTGCTAGTAGCATCATCTTTTGCAAGGTCTTTAAGTGAGGGAATAGCAACTTCTTGTGTGGCTATCTCAAAGATTTCAAAACCAACACACTGTAGATGTGTTATCATTTTATTCTTCCAATCCAAATAATTCTCTCCATCAAACTTAGGACTCTCTTTTCTGAAGTATTCCATTTGATCTACCTTAAGCTGTTAGACTTTCTCCTCAAGGCACTTGGCTCTGATACCAATTGTTAGAATAGTCCCAAAGGACAACTGAGAAGGGGGGGGGGGCTGAATAAGTTATCAACCAATTAAATTATTTTCTCTTATTAATTTTAGAATACAACAAAGTAAATACACAATCAGATAACACAATAGACAACACTTCAATTTGGTTACGGGGAAACCAAATGGTAAAAAACCTGGTGGGAATTAGTACCCAAAATGAACTATACTTGTTTATAGTAATGCCTGATAGAAGATATTTCAACCCTGTTAGGAGTTTTACTTTACAATGAAATAAGTATAGTGACCTAGTTAAGGGTTTGACCTTGTTAGGAGTCTTTTACAAATAACCCTATTAGGGGTGAGGACTCACTGTCCAAAATCTCACTGCTTCAATGATGAAGGCCACAACCTTCTGTAGAACAGATTTACACTATATCTGATGATGAACTATAGAGTAGACCTACTGTCTTGATCAGTTCCAATGTATTGTAATCTTCAACTGCTTCTTTACATAGACCCTTGATGAATGAACCACATCTAATATTCTGCTCTGTACATTTTCTGTCTCCTTTCATATCATTCACACTTAGCGTATCAAAAATGACTTGCTATAAGTATCTTCCTCAAAGTAGAAGGTCATTTCATCTCTTGGAAACACTTGAAAAACATCTTTATTAGCTTAACTAAGCATGCAAACAATATTAATTCCATGCAACACAAACTGAATAGACGCGATGCTTCACTAAGTCAGCTTCACCAAATAATCTCAAATAGCATGATCCTGATGTTACATGATAGGAACATTTAACCAAACATAGTTAACTCATAGCTAATCATGAATATACACACGCATATCCTAAATATAGGTGCAACTCAAGAAACACGTTAAATACGTCGGCTCTGAACAGATACTCTTCTAGAATTGCAACTGCTAATAACATAATTACACAACTTGACTGAAACATCATATTTGAGTTTGCGTGTATGAACATAACATGCTAAAAATTTCTACAACCTAAATATATCCATGCAAGGCTTGATATCATCATTTTGATAAGTACATGCAGAATCATTACTGTATATTATATGTTGTCATCAATGACAAACATAGAATCAACTAGTTGTACAAAAACAAATCTCCAAAAAATTCTCCTCCTCTATCTAATCTCAGACACTTTAGTTTTAATCCAGATTCATTCTCAACTTTAGCTTTGAATATTTTGAACTTCTCAAAGGCTTTAGACTTCTCTTTTAAGAACGCAACCCACATCATCCTTGAAAATTCATCAACAAACAAAATGAAATACCTTTCTCCGTAGTATGATCTTGTTTGAGTAGGTCCACATAAATCTGTATGCACTAGGTCTAGCTTGTTCTTAGCTGAGTTTTTCTTTCCTCTGAAAGATCTCCTTACATGCTTTCCCATAACACATTCCTTGCATATTGTGTCTATTGGTCTTGCAGTACTAGGAAGATCTCTAACTGCTTTTACATTGCTTATCTTTACTATATTATCAAAGTTGATATGACAAAGTCTTTTGTGCAATAACCAACTGTCATCCACTTTTGCAACAAAAAAACTTACATCATAATTGAGCTGGAAAACATTACCTTTTGTTTTTTTATCCTGATGTAATCTTGTATCCATCTTTGTTGCTAATGATGCATTTGTTGTCTTTGAATTCCAAATGATAACCTTTGTCAAGTAGTTATCCAACACTTAGTAGATTGTGATGTATTCCATCAACATGCAAAACATCATCTATCTTATTCTTTCCATCCAGGGTGATGGATCCTTTGCCTATGATAGGTTTGGGAGTTTTATCTTCAAATATAACCATACCACCTTTGTACCCTTCTAGATGAACAAATCTATCTTTATTACCTGTCATGTGGTGAGAACAACCATTGTCAATGATCCAATCAGTTCTGATGTCTGCTTTGGAAATTAGGGATAACTCTTGTGCTTCTTTGTCATCTTCAATGTCCATATCCTCATGAAATTTTTCCATATCTTTAAGGGAAACAAATCCAATTTCATCTTCTCCTGAATCTTCATCAGTTACACCTTCTTCAGCATGACAACATTCCTTTCTATATTTAGGTTTATAATCAAGTCTGAATTTCTTTACTCTTGTAGGACACTTGGATGAAAAGGGGCCAATCTTGTTACATGAAAAACATTTGAATGGAAGCTGTCCTTCATATTTCCCTTTGACTTTGTTTTCTCTTTTAGCAATCATAGCTACGATTTCTTCCAGTTCTTCATCAACATCTTCTTTCTCATTATTGCTAGAGATGTGAGATTTCTTACCATGGACTGATGCTTTGAAGGCTATTTAACCTTTTGGTTTAGTCTTTAATCTAGATATCTCAAATGCAAATATTTTACTGATCAAAGTCTCACTTTTAAAGTCTTGTGAAAATTGCATAGTTTCCTCTAGAATACTGATCTTGTTCTCATAGTCTAATGTTAGAGTAGTCAACAACTTGTCCATTATATCTTCCTCTGATATTTCTCCACCATTGTTTCCGATTCTAGAAACTGTTTCATTTATCCTCTGATTGTAGGCTCTAATGTTCTCTTCAGGTAACATATCAATACTGTTGTATTTCTTTTTCCATTTCTTCCTGCGCACATTCTTTTCTTGAATATCTCCTTCAAACATGTCTTCTAAATACTCACATATAGTGTATGCCTTGTCCAATTTCTTAATCTTAGAAAATTCACTGTCAGATAGGGCACTTATAAGGGCTTCTTTGGCAATTGCATTGATTGCGAATGTCTCCTTTTGTTTGCTAGTAGCATCATCTTTTGCAAGGTCTTTAAGTGAGGGAATAACAACTTCTTGTGTGGCTATCTCAAAGATGTCAAAACCAGCACACTATAGATGTGTTATCATTTTTTTCTTCCAATCCATATAATTCTCTCCATCAAACTTAGGACTCTCTTTTCTTCTTATCTACCTTAAGTTTTTAGGCTTTCTCCTCAAGGCACTTGGCTCTGATACCAATTGTTAGAATAGTCCCAAAGGATAACTAAGAGGGGGGTGAATCAGTTATCAGCCAATTTAATTATTTGACCTTATTAACTCCAGAATATAATAAAGAAAATGCACATTCAAATAACACAATAGATAACAACACAATTTGGCTATGGGGAAACCAAATGGTAAAAACCCTAGTGGGAATTAGTACCCACAATGAACTATACTTGTTTATAGTAATCCTTGTTAGAAGATATTGCAGCCCTATTTGGAGTTGTACTTTACAATGCATTAAGTATAGTGATCTTTTTAAGGGTCAGACCCTGTTAGGAGTCTTTTACAAATAACCCTGTTAGGGGTGGTGGACTCACTGTCCAAAAGCTCACTGCTTAATGGTGAAGGCTACAACCTTCTGAAGAGAAGATATGCACTATATCTAAGGATGAACTGTATAGTAGACCTATTGTCTTGATCAGTTCCAATGTATTATAATCTTCCACTGCTTCTTCACATAGACCCTTGATGAATGAAACCTGATATTATGCTTTGTACTTTTCCTGTCTCTTTTTGTATCATTCACACTTAGCATTCCACAAATGACTTTCTATAAGTATCTTCCTCAAAGTATGAGATCATAAGACCTATTAGAAAACTCTTCATAACATCTTTGTCAGCTTTACTAATCATGCAAGCATAATTACAACTACGCAAATATAAATTGAATAGATGCGACACTTCATGAAGTCGCCCTTACCAAATTAACTCTAAAAATGAAATCTTGTTGAAACATGTTTGGCGCCTTTAGATAACTATCGCCAATTCATAACTAATCATGAATATACACACACATATCCCAAAGATATGTGCAACTCAAGATCCAATGCTAATACATCGGCTCTATGCAGATACACTCCAGAAACTGTAACTGTCACTAATAGAATCATACAACACAACTAAAACTTCATATCTGAGTCTGCATGTATGAATATAACATACTAATCATGTCTACAACCTGAATATATCCACATAAGGCTTGATATCATCATTTTTATAAGTACATATAGAATCACTATTGTATATTATATGTTGTCATTAATGACAAACATACAATCAACTAGCTGCCATAAGTAAATCTCCAAAAGATTACTCTCTTCCTCATGTAGCCATTGTGGATAATTCTAATTTTTGGGATGAACCCTTGGATAAGGAAATTTATTTATCCCCTCCTTGTGAAGATTCCTTGATACAAGAGGGTGATTTATTAATGGATGACATGTTCATACATGATGTTGACTCTTTTCCTAAAACACACTCCCCTTATGTATATATTTTAGAGAAAGAAGAAAACATTATAGATTCTTTACTCCCATTTGGGATTCCTTTTAGTGATGAGGCATTAGCGGAGAATGATATGAATTCCATTAATGATCTCCCTATTAGTGATGATCTTATGGAGACTCAAGATCCTCCCTCATCTCCTCCTAGGATGTATTCTTTGCTTCCTTCTTTTGAACTTGTTTGTAGTATTGAGACAACTAACATGGTTTATCCAAAACCCTTGTTGACTATCAAAGGTTTTCCTCGCATTACTATCAAAGGTAAACCTATGGAATCTTTAGATTCTTTCAATGATCAAGATTCAATAGCTCACACCTATCGTACAAGGAATAACCCTCAACCTAATCTGGTGGTTGCTAATTCCTTACCACCTTCTCAACCCATTCTTCCTCCTCCACCCTGTCTTCCAACCATGGAGTTGTAACCACCTAGATTTGGTCTGCTCTGACCATAGACCCTATTTTCCCTAACACCCTTTTTTCCCTAAGTGTGATTATACCCCCAATTATGTTCAAATGACCCTGTTACTGCTTGGCATAATTCTTTTGAAATCAATTTAATCTCCTAAAGTGATCAAATCACTAAATTAATTAATTTTAGCCAAAATAAAAATCAATCAAATACATGGCTAAAATTTTTAATTTGCAAGGAATTAAATAAAATCCTAAATCAATTGCTCACTTGCAAAAGGAACCAATCCCCTAGCCTAATTAATTTAATTAAATTGGCTATAGTCCTATTGATTATTAAAAAGCAATTAACAGCTTAAATAATTGATATTCCTATTTTTGAATTAATTAAATAAGTTTTCTTCATTTCATTAATATTCCTCTAAACCTTAACCTAACCCACTTCAACCACTTTGACTCTGGGTTTGAACCTATCCCAACCATTCACCTTTGCTAAATCTAATCCTAATCCTAATTCTATCCTAACCCACCTCCTAATGTTGTCATGTTCCATTAAGGAGTGATTAGGAACTCAACCCACTTGAGAAAGTCAAATTTCTCAAGCTTGACTTCCTCTAAGGACCAACTTGCCAAGTTTGGCCATACATCCCTCCCCATGCCTCATAAATGGTTTCATTAATGTCTCATTAAAGAAAATTCTTTTATGCCCATACCTCATTAATGTCTTTGACATTTATTTCTCTTACACCTCATTAATGAGTTTTTCAACTCCATTAATGAAGCTTGTCCCCCCTCTCTCTCTCCTCATTCTTCTATAAATAGAAGGGGTTTTTGAGTTCAAATAAGCCTTCATTTTTAAATTGAAAATGCATTGTTATGCTGTTAGGATTTAGATAGTTTCATGTTTCATTTAGTTTTTCATGTTTAGAGATTGTTATAATGTTCATTTTTAGAGATTATATGCATGCTTAATGATTAAATAGTTTGTTTTAACTCAAATATTTCATGCTAATTCATATATGTCACTGATAGGAGCATAATTTGAGGGCTATTATGTTTCTTATCATACTCTTCTTAGTTAGAAAGTAATAGGTCAATTTTAGTTTTTTATATGCTTTTCTAACCATGTTTTCCACTAATGTAATGATCTATTTAAGTGTCACGTTGCAGGTAACAGGTGCACATATTAACACACATTTTTGCTGCCCACCGTGGTGCCCGACTCTAGATTTGGCCTCATTTTAACCACTTTTTTCACCAATCTATCCTCCCAATTTTTAGGTCCAGTGTCATTTCTGGTCATTCTGGCTCGCATCTGGGATACACCATCGCACCACAGAAATTGATGCTTGCATCCAAGATTTCCCAGGTCATTTCCAGTTTAGGAATGCATCTAGTGAATATACTATCACATTTGGTAACACAAGGTTGTATCTAGTTTTCTGTATCGTATACTGCATTTCTAGGATCACATCTGGTAGAGATTTTTGTGCACTTAATTTTCTAACCTCTAACACTTAACCAGTTGTGTTTTTTGGCATTTTGACAGCCTAACTAGCGATTACAGGTCTCAGATAAAGAGTTAGAAGATGATAATACTAACATGTGCGGTTGCAGGGTTTTCAACTAATTTTACATACTAACCCCTTTCTCAAAAAATTTCACACTTAAATACCATTTTCTCAAACATGTCTTAAAACAGCTAGATTACTATGCTCTTTTCCTTAAAAGGAAAATCAGAAAATCAGACATTGTTTTAAACACTTGTGAAAGAATCTAGGGGGTAAATGAACAAGGAAACTCACATCGTTTAATTCATTTGGAATAAAAAATTGAACAACTCAAAGCATTTAACATTGTGGGCTAATTGAACAAACTCATTGTCTAAGTTTTGGAATCAGAAATTGATCAAGCAAATCATCTTAAATATTGCAGAAATTGAACAACACAAATTTTCTTTCAAGCATTCTATTTTCCCTAAAGTAGGAACATCTTAAATTGAGCACAACATTTCTTGAGGGAACAAACTATTTGATTTACTTTTTTTGGGGAGAAAATGGCATGGATTAGGAGAGTATGCTCTTCTTCTTCGGAGGAATCAGAAATATAGACGTCCTACACTCGCCAATCCTTTGTATGCTTATTTAATAGTAGAGGGCCTATCGGTTGAGGAAATAATCTCCCAGGAAGGACCCAAGTGAGGACAGGTTTTACGCCAATCCTTCAAACTCACTATAAATAGTTGCTTCCTTGTAGGCTAAAGCCTTGGAAGAAGGAATCAATTTTGTTCCTGGAATTTTGACATCATTCCTTGAACATGCTTGGGTATGTGTAGAGCAGAGTCACTTGAATCTTGCTTGCGAGACTACACATATTTGAGTAATCATAGGGTTATATGCCTCAATTTTTCTTTATGCAATTCTATGGGGGATGGTTTCAAACATATTGCCCAATCATAGACAACACTTAAACTAAAAGAATTCCCGATTCACCCTCGAAACGGTGATAATCCTTGTGCAAGGAAAAAAGTAATTTCCCCAAGACACTCATCATATTGTTCTCTCTCTTGCGTTTGGAGTCGGCTAATACATCATCATGACTAGAGTCATTGCGTGCTTGGTGATGGTGGTATTCTGATTAACATTTGAGTGTGTACCTAAGTCAATGAGCAAGGATTTTCATCCTCCGCCTAGAAAATAGGGCATAAAGATGTGTTTTTCACCGTTAACAATAAAATGATGCTTAACGTAACTGAAAGATCATTAAAAAGATAAAATTTTCAAACAAGCAACAAATTTCAGTCCTGGGTATGCACATGTTTTTTTCACCCACTGACAGATCTCAGAATGTAATCTATAATCAGACAAACTTCACGCACTTCCAAGACAAATTTTTCAAAACTGACCAAATCTGAAAAAAAAAATCAAAAAATCGCATCTTGGATTTCCTTGCTCGTATTTGATATCTTGGATATGATCTAGTATCTGGGCTCACATCTAGTCAACACATCATCGCATCTAGGGTTCCAGCTTTCATCTAGGGTCATCAGTAGCTCGCATGTTGTATTTATATTCTCACATCTAGGAGCTTGCATCTAGGACAGTGGGCACTTGCAGAATAGTTTCTTAGGAAAACTCAGTTGATTTGGATACCCTTTTGGCTCTTTAGTCTGTCCCTATTGTCTTTTTTGGTCTCCCTATTGCTGTGTCAAAACACTTTTTCGAATGTCTACCTTGCATGTCTTGTCAGTTTTTCCTTATTTGTCTCAATATGTGTGGTCTATCTGCTTCTTACAAAAACTTGATTCCCAACTCACTATTAGGGCATTCTAACCCTCTGATGCTAGAATCATTTACTTCCACCAAAAAAAAAACAATACTTCCACCTAGACACACTCACTTGAGCAATTCGAGATACTACCTGACACTATCAGGAAACTTTGACAAAGTTGAGATACAAATACATGGTTAACACAAGACACAAAAAGTATATTTCTAAAGGATCAAAAGTACCTCCTAAATCACCACACTTTCAAGGAGAAACATCTCACAGTTCCCTACTCGATCTAGACTCTCTAGAAATGTACAGGTCTACTCGTGGGTGGTGTGAGACTTTTGACGAATATGACAATAGAAAAAACCAAAACCATGAAGATATCAATGAAGATGAAGAATCCACATTTGAACATCCTCCATTTGAATTGGGCAGTGAGGAAGACATCACTGAAGAAGAGTACGATAAACTAAAACAAAGAAAGAGGTTCCACAAGATACTGGAAAACATTATTGATGAGGATAAAGAGAGATACTTCCTCCATTTAACATCCACTGGCATAAAATTATCGAAGGATTATGATGTGGAACAACTAAAATAAAAGGAGGTACTAACTCCTATTTCTATTCTCGCCAAACAACTTACCTTAATGCAAACGAAACTTGTGACTCTCAAGCAAGAGAAAGCTAAACCCACAAAAAAGTACTCTATGGACTCCATTTGTCTTTTTCCTTTTGACAAGAGTATCACTATGGTTCCATTCCCTCCCAAAATGGCAAGGCCAAAATATGACAAGTATACGGGAGAGACCGATCCACATGACCATGTTTGAGAATTTTGTGCTCTTAGCATAGAGTACATGCATGAACCTACTTACCTACTGCAGCTTTTTCCTGGAAGTCTAGGAGGCAACACCATTGAATGGTTCTCAAAACTTATACCCAAGGTCAAAACTTTTGAGGAGTTAATACAACAGTTTATGTTAGAAACACTAAGAGGGGGGGGGTGAATCAGTGTTTATCTATTAATTATATTTCAGCCAATTAAACATAAAACAAATATGCATCCAAAGAATTATAATACAAGAAAACATAACACATGATATGATTATGGAGAACCTTGATCAGAGGAAAACTTCGGTGGGGATTAGTACCCACAAATATTGTACTAGGTATTATGAACCTGTTAAAGTTCCTTTGCCCTGTTAGAAGCAGTCTTTACAATTTGAGTACAATGACCTGGTTAAAGGTCTGACCCTATTAGGATTCTTTTACAAAACCCTATTAAAGGTACATGGCTCATTGTCGAGGCTCACTACCCAATAAGATGAAGGCTACAACCCTCTAAATGTTGATAAGTACTATATCAAAAATGAACTACTGTGATGACACTATTTTCTGATCAGTTCCGTGTATGCGCGAATTCTCTTGCTCTCTTAAAGAGCTATATCATGTACTGATTTCATAGTACTATCCCTTTGTAACTTCCTCTTGCACAATAATTGATGCTTGTAACATAGCATTAAATTACATACTTATATGTTTACAATTGAATAGGCGCGACCCAAATATAACACTAGTCGGCCTTTAAACCAAAATATAAAATGCTTCTGAACAAGTCGGCCCAAGCACATTTACTATAACATTAATTACATTATTACAAAATTATAACTAAAGGTGCATGGCCTTATCATCTCAAAATAATTCACGCTAACCAAAATTGTAGTCAGCTTCCATGCACTGTCTTCTAGATTGTAGGTTTACTAATCTACCTGTAAATTTTCCGTACTGATGTTCCATACTCTGTGTGTCTGGATCTAGCATGTACATACACCATAGAGTATATAACTAGGCACACATGCTCTAGTGTGATCTCTAACATGTGCGCTGATGTACTGATCTTTGTATGTTTCTGTCTACCTTATTTTCACACTTAGTCATTTTGTCTTTCATAACAGAACTTAAGTATGACTTTGGTGCCATGATTGACAACACAAAATGAGTCATGCGTCCTCGGGAAGTCAACTTGCCAATAGTTTATCCAACACTACTCCTATAATATCCAACATTACATGACTATGATGGATTTGTGTAACACTAAACAAAAGACTATAAAATCCTTTACCCACTTTCTATAAAGGTGGAGGAAAATCTTTGTACGGTATTCACGAGACATTCCCGAATCCAAGAAAATGGAAATCTTTGTCAATAACTTGGTACATGATTTAAACAATTCCCTCTGTATCAAAAAATTAATGGTCAAAAAGGGAGAGATCACTCTTCAAGGTGAAAACAAATCTAACTCCAACTCCAAACCTAAATGGTGGAAGAAAAATAAAAATGTTGTCAATGATGGCATAGTAGACCCATCCAATTTTGGTCCTAAACCTAAGGTATTCAATCTAACTAACAGCATGCAAGAAAGAAAAGATGCCAAGGTAACAACCCCTATACCCAAAGAAAACAATGATAATAACAAGGGTTGGCCATGGACCTCAAAACCTCAAATAACATTCACTCCTTTGGGAGTGCCTCTCGAGACTGTTTTGAAGACACTATTAGACAACAAGGTTCTCACAATCTCAAATTCCAAACCATGGGATCCAACGGTCAAACCAAGGTGGTGAGATGATAATTCTTACTGTGTCTTTCATAAAAACAAAGGACATAAAACTAACAATTGCCTTAATCTTAAACATGTTATTCAAGACCTCATTGAAGGAGGAAAGATCAAAGTGGAGGGACAAACTACCAATGAAGATCATACAACATTTAACAAAATGTTCCCTAATTGCGAGAAAGGGGAAGCATATAAAGGAAAAGGTAATGAAGTAAACTACACTTACTCCAATAATGATAATGTGATCAATATGCTAGATAATAAAAAACAATCAATTAATGTGGTCACAATTAAAGGGGTTTCTTTCCAATCAAATGTAGAGACTCGAAGCCAAGCACAAGTCACAATCAAAGAACCCAATTCTACCTCAAAACTAGCATCAACATCCAAAGTCCCTACTATTACTATTCTGAAACTAGCCGCGAAACATATGGTTACTATTCTTGCAGCAAAGTATGACTTGGTGGACCAATTGCAATGAACCTCTACCAAAATTTCCATTTTTGAGTTTCTTAAAATATCCACAGTGCATAGGGAAACCCTGGAACAAGCCCTACATGCCACAAATGTACCAAAGGACCTTGATATAGACAAATTCCAAGCGATGGTCAATCACATCTCTGCACCACATTTTCTTTCCTTTTCTGAAGAGGATGATAAATCATTGACACATCCACATAATCAACCCCTCCATATTGAAGTCCTCATTTGTAAATCCTGTGTTAGACACATATTGATAGATGGAGGTGCAGGATTGAATATTTTTACACTTAATCTAATCAGGAAACTGGGTCTCTTAGAACAAACCATTGAATCTAAAAGGAAAATAACTATCAAAGCTTATGATGAGGAAGAAAGATCCTCTAAAGGTCTTATTGTTCTACCCATCAGAGTCAGACCAATTGAAATGAATGTCATATGTCAAGTTTTAGATCTACCCCTAGCCTACAACTTCCTATTGGGGAGACCATAGATTCACAAAATGCAAGTTGTACCATCTACTTACCACCAGTGTATCAATTTTCCACATAATGGGGTGGAAGTAACGATTTCTACGGATGCTAATTATACTTGTAACAATATCAAAGCAGGTAGTATGATTCCACATAACAAAGAAGCTATGGATGAGATTTCTCCTGAGACTACCAAGGACATGGTTATGAATAGTTTTGGGAAGACTTTAAAACTTGAAGAAACAGGTATGGGAGAATACAAGCTGGACCTGACTCTGTCACCGAGAGAACTTTTGGTGTCACCAATATCATATGGAAAACCTTCCTTGACATTCACACCTACTGCATCCAAGGAGTCATAAATCTACAAAGAAACTGGCATGGTAAAGGCATCCACATCTTCTTTAGATAACACAGAAGAACATGCAATCTTGGACTGGCTTTACAAAGGGGAACCAACGGATGCTGAGGTCAAACATGTAGAAATATCCCTAGAATAGTATGGTAAAGGATATGATATCCTCAATCAAATGGGATACAAAGGAAAAGGACCTCTAAGTGACATAGGAAGAGGACATATTGAGCCTATACACATGGAGTTCAGGAATACCAAAGTAAAAATAGGACTAGGTTTTAATATTGAATCTGACAAACCTACTTCAAAATATAGTCTGATCTTTGACAAAGGGAGCGATCAAAAAAAGGGGATAGAACTAGAACCATGGTCCTATGAAATATTATTACATGTTGGCACTAAGAATCCCAAATATCAAGGAGACTGCTACATACTAAGCTTTGAGGTACCACAAGATATTCATGTACCTTTGTTACCATAGCCTCCTATTCAAGAAGTAGGAGACACAACAACAGATGGTCTAGAGATACCATTGATTTCAACAACTATAGAGAGCACACCCCAAGAGTAGGATTCACATCTTAATTGGGGGTAGTTAGTCAAAATCACACATGTCCTTAACTTACCACACTTTGATCCATAGGTGGCTAACCAAGTACATCAGATAACTATTACAGAATTCTTAAACAGGTATGATGACGAAGTAACAGATTCTCATGATTATGAATGGGATGAGCTCTCTATCACCAAAGAGGACATTGAAATAGATGTGACTCACATGTTTGTGGCTCCATCAGCACCCAACAAACATTCTAACACTACTCCCAATAATAGTGATATTCTTGAAGTAGAGGAGGAATTCCTTCCCCCAATCATTGATGGAGAGATTGGTGTTCTCATAAGTATAGAATAACTTCACAGGTGACAAGCAAGAAGCCTCCTTTTACAAAGAGATGATGATGAAAGTTATACTGATGATTCACTAGATTTTGGTCTGCCTATAACTAAAAATGACCCTTTTAATGATGATCTAGCTCTTATTGATCTAAACATCAAAGAACTTAAATTAACATGACATGTCATGTTAGTTAATAGTCATGATGCTAACATGATGATATCCTTCCCAGAGTCTGACTCCTTATCTTTGATAAACCCAGACCTAATTGATTGGAATAGTACGGATCCTACTCCTATCCTTGAATTTTCCAATGACTACACCTTGGCTTGCTATCTAAATGCTTGTGAACCCTACCCTTCTTCCACCAAAGAAAGGAGCGTGAACATGTCACAAGAGGATATTAAGTTTCTCAGTCAAAAATTGAAAAATAAAAATAAAAAGGGAACTGATGGTGAAAACCACGTTGTGGTAGTATCAGACCCTAAAATAGTAAAAAAAAAAGACGTATCCAATGGTGAAAACCTCTTAGAGGCGCCAAAGGATGAGATTCTTGATATCCTCCATGAGTACTTTCAAGAAAGGTCTTCAGTTCTGATAGAACCAATGTCAATCTGGGCACAATTGAAGTTCCTCAAATAGTCCACCTAGCACAATATTTTTAGAAGAGGAAAAGATATAGTTCACCGAGTTCCTGAAAGAGAAGAATATCAACTTTGCATGGTCTTATACAGATATGCTTGGAGTAGATCCTAATTTAATCATGCACCATTTATCTATAGCTCCTGGGATCAAACCTATGAAAAAAAAACTTAGAAAGATGCATCCTCATGTTGCATTGCTAGTAAAAGTGGAGCTAGAGAAATTATTGAAAGCTGGTTTCATCAGTCATTGCCTATGCAGGATGGATCTCCAATGTGGTCCCAGTGTCTAAATATAATAAATCTATCAGGATATGTATAGACTTTAGAGACTTAAACAAGGTATGTCCTAAGAATGACTTCCCCCTGCCTAATATTGATATGATCATAGACCTCACAGCAGGCTACCAAATGTATTCATTAATGGAAGGTTTCTCAGGCTATAATCAGATAAAAATTGCCCCTAAGGATCAAGAGAAAATTGCATTTACATGTGCATGGGGCACCTTTTTCTATAATGTCATGCCATTGGGGTTAAAGAATGTCAGTGCTACATATCAAAGATCAATGACTACTATATTCCATGATATGATGCATAAAAACATGGAGGATTACGTGGATGACACCTTAGCTAAATCCAAAGAAAGGAGCACTCATATTAATGAATTAAGGAAAATATTGGATCGAATGGAGGAATTTCAACTCAGGCTCAATCTAAAGAAGTGCGCCTTTGGGGTCTAATCAGGAAAGCTCTTAGGGTTCATTGTTTCGGCAAAAGGAATTGAAGTAGATCCTGCAAAAGTCAAGGCTATACTAGAGATGACTCCATGCAACATCTATCAAATGAGGACATTACAAGGGAGAATTTAGTCATCATGAGGTTCATGTCACAACTTGCTGACATAGCACAACCCTTTACCAAATTGCTACATAAAGGGGTTACTTTTAAAGGGGATGCACACTATGAAGCCAACTTTAGGGAATTAAAAGGGTACCTAGCTACTACTCCTATTCTTATGGTTCCTATTCATGGAAATCCATTACTCCTATATATTTTAGCTATAGCTACATCACTAGGAGTATTTCTAGCACAAGAGGATGAAACTAGGAAAGAAAGAGCTATCTACTACATCAATAGTATACTAGTCTCCTATGAGCTCAATTACAACATTATTGAGAAAGATTGCTTAGCAATTGTCTTTGCATCACAAAAATTGAGACACTACATACTCTCGCATATAGTAAGGCTCATTTCTAAGATCGATCCTCTGAAGTACCTTTTGAGAAAAATAGCATTAATAGGATATCTAGAAAAATGGTTCCTCATTCTAAGTGAATTCAACATTGAGTATGTAGATAGGAGGGCTATTAAAGGACAAGTCCTCGCAGATCAACTAGCTCATTCACCACTTCAAGATGACGAGCCTTTAAATATTGAATTCCCTGATGAGACCATTATGCATCTAATTGAGTACCCATGGAAGATGTACTTTGATAGTTCTTTCACACAACAAGGCTCTAGAGCAGGATTTCTGTTCATAACTCCTCAAGGCTAAAAGATACCCAAGTATTATAAATTGATGTTTCCATGCATGAACAAAATTTCTGAATATGAAGCATTGGTAAATGGTCTTAAGCTCGACATGGAGTGGAAGATTATAGAGTTACACGTGTATGGTGACTCCCAGCTCATTATCAATCAAGTCAATGTAGATTATCAGATGAAAGATGAAAATTTGACACCCTACAAACAACTGTTGATGACCTAAACAAGTACTTTGTCTTCATCACATTCCAACATATACCCCAAACAGAGAACAAAGCTATAGATGCTATGGCTACAATGGCGTCCATGTTACAACTAGAGTAACATCAATTCTCCTATGACTTATTGGTGGAATAACTATCCTATCCTACCTCTGATACCCCTAAATATCAAGTAATCTGTGCTTTGAACACCTCAAACCAATCTTGGTATGCTAATATTATTTCTTACCTAACTGCCCAAACTATTCCCAACAATCTATCTAGAAGTGAGAAAAGAGCCTTGATGAGGATAGCATCATGTTATGTCCTCATAACTAATAACTTATATCGATGAGGTCTCAATGGTACACTTCTAAGATGTTTAGAACTCAAAAAGTTAGATCGCACGTTAAAAGAAGTCCACAAAGGTGTATGTGGATCACATTCAAACGACTTTTCACTAGCAAAGAAACTACTTAAAGTAGGCTATTATTGGCCTACCATGGAAAAAAATGCTATTCAGCTTTCCAAAACATGTCGTAAATGCCAAACACATGGAAATCTCATCCATGCTCTTGCTAGAGAACTTATACCTTTCATTACAGATTGGCCATTTCAGCAATGGGCCTTTGACTTGGTTGGACAAATATATCAAAATTCTTCAAATGGACACAAGTTCATCATTACGGCCACTGAGTATTTCATGAAGTAGGTCGAGGCCTTTCTGCTAATCAAAGCCACTGGAAAATAGGTGACTATGTTCATTCTAAACTACATTATTTGTAGATATGGGATACCCTCATCAATTGTAACAAACAATTGGGGCCAATTTAAAAATCAAGACATTAATGACCTTTGTGAATAGTTCCACATCACTCAACACTGCTCCTCAATCTATTACCCTCAAGGTAACAGACAGGCTGAGGAATCTAATAAAAATATTCTCAAGACCCTACACCAAACTGTAAGTAAGTCTGGCATCTACAACTAAATCTGGAACTATGGGCCTACAATACAAGCATTAGAACACCAACTGGAGCCACACCATTTTCCCTAGTCTATGGTGTTGAAGCAGTACTACCTATTGAGGTTGAAATCCCATCTTTGTGGATATCTTTACATGGTCTTGTTCCCGATGAGCAATACCATATCGATAGGGTAAATTCTTTAGACCTACTTGATGAGCATAGACAATAGGAATTTGATCATCTAAAGGTGTACCAATCACACATGTCCAAAGGATACAATAAAAAGGTTAAACCACACCAATTTCAAGTGGGGGATCTTGTCCTAAAGGAGAATCCTAAAAACCAGCCCAATAGAGAACATAAGGGAAAATTTGAACCTAACTGGCTGGGACCTTATGTTATCACTACTACTTTTGAGACTAGAGCTTATCAACTAGCTACACCTGAGGGAGACATTCTTCTAGATCCTATCAACACTTTGTATTTGAAGCAGTTCTACGCTTGATGTTTGGCTAGAAGAGCTTGTACAATAAATAGTTCTCAGAAAATACCAAAAACATTCAGAAAATTAATCCTGAAGAAAATCCAAAAATAGTGGAAAAAGTCCCAAAGAAAGGTATCCTTGGTGAAAACCTGGCAAACAGGTGCCTTGATACTACAAAAACATTCACAAAAGAAAAAATCACAAAAAAAATAAAATTTAAAAAGAGAAAAGTGTCTTGATGACAACCTGGTAAAACAGGCATCCTGGTAACAAAAAGAATAACAGGTCTTGCCAAGTGGTGAAAACCTGGCAATCAGGCATCACTTGTATTCTATGCTCCATGTATCAATGCATTGCTGATACTAAGCCTTCATGATTACACCTGTTCTAAGAGTTGACTTCATTTCCTTATGAAAATCTTATCCTTGCTTGGGATTTGTCTATGTTTCTGTCTTAGGATCAGGTCATTTTTGCACTAGGGGTATCTTTGCCAGCATATTCGGTTGCATTTGCTAGGTCATCATAATGACTCAATGATACTCGATATTTTCACCAAACTATCCCTTTCACGACACAAGGATGTCACAAACATGAACGATGTTCCTACAATCTACATTGGCTTGCAAATAGGAAACATACACATACATGGAACACATATTGCTTGAATTCCAAACTTTTGATTGATTAATCTCTACTGCACTTGAAAAATGAATCAATAGTATTTATCAATACTACCTAAACACAGTTTGATCTTGGTTTGATTATAACTCTTTTATGAACCCATGATGTTTTCACTGGGGGCATCTAAGCATTTATGAATTTTATTTGATTGATTCACAATTGATAGTTGTTATGCCTTCTGAGTTACTCCATGACGTCTACGCAAAGACAAAGATTTGCAAGGATAGGGGGAATAATGTTTTCTTGGTTTTCTATGTATGGTGATTTTTCCAAATGATCCTATAAATTTCACCTAACTTGGATGTTTATGGTAAGAGCTGCCACTCTGAGTGGATAGCTGCATATATCTCAATCTTCGTTATGTGTCAACTACGGTGAGTTTGAGAAAATTTCCTTGTCTATTTTCTAAACTCAGATTCTTGGTAAGGTATATGAAGCATAATGTACCCAATACTATGAATCTTCAAGGTCATTGCAGGTCCAATATCTTGCCTTACTCATATTCTAGTATAATAAAAGGAAGGTGACTATTTTGTTATCCCGACTTCTATGCCTTGATGACTAAGTCTATTTCCAACATTTCAATAAACATATTATTCATACTTTCATAGTATCAGTGGGTATTAGTGATGGTTGTACTATCAAGTGGTATTTGTTTTGAAAAGTGCCCAATAATGATAAAATGTCCAATATCTGCCAATCAGTGATGTCCTAAGAGTCTGCATATAGCTACATTTAAAGATTGCATGATGCATTTGTGAAAGAAGAAAAAGCATACAAAAATTTGAGCTCGAAAATTATTTCTATTTTCTTCTTCTAAATCCAAGTTAATTACATCCATTTACTATTACTGATATTTATATCGTTGCACATCCAAAGCATACATTTTGCATTCATAAAATGAAATAGAAATAAAATACAAAAATAAAGTATTTATGCATTACATTTCATATCTACATCCTAAGTGCATCCATACATTTTACTTACATACGAAAAACTCAAAAACATACATTTTGCATATTCACACAGTATATTTTGCAACATATTTATATTAGTGATAAATCCAAAACACATAAAAGATGTCATCTAATCTAAACTCATCATAAAGACCAAGATACAATCACATGTGCAAACAAATCTATCACAAATGAGAGGAACTCATGAATCATGTCAGAATATGAAACAACTACACTAGATATATATATCAACATGGTATAGATCAAATCAAATGACACAAGTCTGCACAAAGAGTATCAGAGTACATAGATGAATAAGATATACATATATCAAAGTGTCAATAGTACAAAAGAATGGCCTTATAGGACTCTGGATATACAAAATGATCTCACAAAATAGTACAAAAAGATATGTATCAGCTCTGGCTTTCCCCCTCTCCATGATTTGGAGGAGGAGGAGGCAGTGGTACAAATGGGGGTGGCAGAGGCATCACTCCCTTAGACTGCTAAGCTACCCATGAAAATGAAAGTGCTCTTTGGCCCTCTAGAACTGCAGCATGGTATAAAGCAAAGTAATAAGCTGCTATCTATCCCTGGTGGGTGGCTATCTAAGCCTGTGCATCTCTCTCTACTCTAAGCATAACACATTGTCTATCCCTCTCTACCCTAAGATGCTCTAGCTATCTATCCCTATTTGCAAGAAATGCATCTAATATAGCAATCCTAGAATTAGTTGTTGTAAGCCTGCACTCTAAAGCTATGATCTTTTCCCTAAGATGCTCTCGCTCCTTCTCACAATAGGATAGAGGATCCCCATCTCTACCATATCCCTTGCTAGAATCATGTCTTTATGGTCTATCCTATGACCTCTCTGGCTATCTTTGTTGCTGTTGCCTTTGCTATCTCCACTGCTCTCCTATCAGTAAAGGACCTGGATCTATCCAAGGAGAAACAAATATAAACTGGGTGCACCGACCCTCACCACTACCACTTGCTACATATATAGTACCACCCATAGATCCACCTCCCCTATCATCTCTGTCATCATCTCCATCATCTAGAGGAGGACATCTCCCATCTCTACCTCCATCTCTACCTTTTTCCCTCCCTCCATGTCTACTGACACCCCTATCTCTCTGGGCCCCTCCTGTCCCTCTGGCAGGACGATCATCTAGATCATAATCTATCAACTCCTCTATACAAGGAATGACCTCCTAAGGCACTCTGAATCAAGGAAATGGATGCTAGAGCATCTCAGCAGTATATCCATCTCAACAACCTACATCTACAACATCTAGATAGAGATCACAATCTACTCCAACCATGTCTCTAATCTCTTGGTGGTTGGTCTAATAGCTCGGCTGAGCACCCCACGATGGTGCCTCATCACAGATCTAGGCATATACTATAATGTCCTATGTCCTGCCCTACCATCGGCCATACTGTCTCAAAAATATGGTGTGCATAAAATGCTCTACAATATACCTAGTCCTCCCAATCAGATACCTTCTCTAGAACAAAAAAAGGAACCTATCTGGCATCTGAGGTCCACTCCTCACAATCTAAGTATGGCTACCAGACTACCTCTGTTATATCGTCAAAAAGCCATCACCAGTACTCTACCTTGCCCAGATGGGGTTGCTGAATGAGACCTATATACATATATACATAAACCTACTCAGGTGCACACTACCTTTCTATGATGGGTCATGTCACAGAGATGTGCTCCCAGGCCCAGATCTGAAGAATCAAAATACCCACAGTCATGCTCCAGGTATAATGGTAAAAAATCTCATGAAGCTCGCAGTACATATGGGCTAGGATACAATTGCCCCATGTGAATCTCCATCTATGGATGGCCATTTGCTCCAACATGTCCACCCATCTGATGAGGAACCCATGCTATCCTCTATCTGGCATGAGGATGCCACCAATCAAGCCTACTAAATACACAGATAATCGATCATAATGATCACACATGTTATCCCACGAAAGGTATATCTGATCGATGGTATCATCTTGGAAATACTAATGCATTGCACCAATCGCCATGGAAGAAGTCACTTCAAAGAACACCTCACGACCCATAATGGGAACACAAAGTATACACCATACATCCTTAGGAGTAACTGTAATCTCCCTGGTCAGGAGATTGAAGTTGTTGTGCTCTGAGTGCCATCTCTTGGAAAGAGCATTCAACAACCCCCGATTTACCCCTATATCAGGTAAACCAATCAAGGATCATAATCTATAGTGGATCACAGTCTCCTTCTCATCATCTGATAAAATTCTAGACAAGGCAAGCACACGACCTAGATATGTACCCTAGAAAGTGACTACCTCAAAATATGCCTGTTTGGCACATAAAAAGATAAATTAATGTTCTATCTACAACAAAGATATAGACTCATGATCAGCTAAGTGATTCAGGGTCTACAGCAAACAAGAAAATTCACAATTTGCACAAATTCCAAGTCTAAACCCCAGATGCGATCCTGGATATACAGGGTACCATATTTTTACTAGATGTGATCCTAGAAAAATAGGATGCTATTGAGAATGCAAGGTTTGATCCTAGAAATCCTAGATGTGATCCAAGAAATAGAGTACAACTCTGAAGGGATAGGAAATGACACAAACCAAAATTCAACTTTAAAACTGAGTTACAACAAGGTAACTGGATGTGATCCAGGAAATCCTAGATGCAACTCAGAAATTTGGGAAAGCAGGATGCAATCCTGGAAAAATTGGATGTGACGCGGGTTTAGCAGGGTGCAATCCGGAATCCCGAATATGACCCATAATTGAAAGGGCTATAAAAATTGTAAAATGCATGAAAATTGAAATTGCAAAATCCATGAGGTAGTTTTACGGGTAATTACCAGAGGTGCGTAATCGGCCAGGTGCTGATGACAATGACTGAGCTTGAAATGATACTTCCTAACTGGGACCACCATCTTCTTTTTAGAGCTCTCAAATTTACTATAGGTAAGAGTGAAAATGAATAGTAAAATGATAATTTTTGAGATATATATTGGTCTTTTGAGCTATTTAGGAGTTCCAAAACTCCTCCCAGGCAACTGAAACTTCATTTTTGTTCTCTTTTTGATCAATCGGGAACCAAATCGAAGGTGCCTAAGGTATTTTATGTAGTATAGTAACATTTTTATGATAGCTCCTAAAAAATGCAGATTTGCTCCATTTGTTCTGAAAATCCATCAAATTGCACATTTCATCATAAATCTTGGTCCGACATCATTTTATCAGTCTCAGCACTCATATTTTTTGTGTGATTAACTTGGTTCTTGTGTGTTTACTCTTAAACACACCCTCATTTATTCACTTCTTCTAATCTATGATGACCTATCCATTCCATGCAAGGGATACATCATTTCAACAGAGGGATTTCATTTCTTTCCCAAGGGGGCATGATCACACTATCATCAATCAAATTTTTTCTTGAAATAACATAAAAAATGACTTCATTATCAAACAACTAGGGGCATGACAATTCCCTTGACTAAGTCAGAATTATTGGATAAAATTTTTTGGTTCTCATAAGCTAGATATCTTGTGTTTCCTCATTTTAAAAGATTCTTATTATGCTCCTGGCATCTTCTTACTGACTTTTGGATGACAACCAAGTTTAGAATCAGTATTATCAATCTTTGGATGAAAACTAAGTTCAGGATTGGTATCTTTAAGATCTTTTAATGAACTTTGGACTACAACCAAGTTCAAAGTCAATTCTATCATTTTAGTTCAATTAAGTGTGAGACTGATCTCATCAGACATTTCTTTCAATCATGAGCAAAATTCTCAATCTTTCTGAAGTCAAAATCAAAAAACTTTCTTTGAATCAATGCGCTACTCGCACATCAATTCAAAGAGGGGCAAATGTAACCACCTAGATTTGGTCTACTCTGACCATATACCCTAATTCCCCTAAGTGTGATCATACCCCCAATTATGTTCAAATGACCCTGTTACTACTTGGCATAATTCTTTTGAAATCAATTTAATCTCCTAAATTAATCAAATCACTAAATTAATTACTTTTAGCCAAAATCAAAATCAATCAAATACATGGCTAAAATGATTAATTTGCAAGGAATTAAATAAAATCCTAAATCAATTGCTCACTTGCAAAAGGAACTAATCCCCTAGCCTAATTAATTTAATTAAATTGGCTATAGTCCTATTGATTATTAAAAATCAATTAAAAGCTTAAATAATTGATATTCCCATTTTTGAATGAATTAAATAAGTTTTATTCATCTCATTAATATTCCTCTAAACCCCAACCTAACCCACTTCAACCACTTTGACTCTGGGTTTGAACCTATCCCAACCCATTCACCCTTGCTAAATCTAATCCTAATCCTAATTCTATCCTAACCCACCTCCTAATGTTTTCACGTTCCATTAAGGACTGATTAGGAACTCAACCCACTTGAGAAAGTAAACTTTATCAAGCTCGACTTTTTCTAAGGACCAACTTGCCAAGTTTGGCCTTACATCCCTCCCCATGCCTCATGAATGGTTTCATTGTCTCATTAATGAAGATTCTTTTATGCCCATCCCTCATTAATGCCTTTGGCATTTATTTCTCTTACACCTCATTAATGATTTTTTCAACTCCATTAATGAACCTTGTCCCCCTCTCTCTCCTCCTTCTTCTATAAATAGAAGGGGTTTTTGAGTTCAAATAAGCCTTCATTTTTAGATTGAAAATGCATTGTTATGCTGTTAGGATTTAGATAGTTTCATGTTTCATTTAGTTTTTCATGTTTGGGCATTTTTATAATGTTCATTTTTAGAGATAATATGCATGCTTAATGATTAAATAGTTTGTTTTAACTCAAATCTTTTGTGCTAAGTTGTATATGCCACTGATAGTAGCATAATCTGAGGGATGCTATGTTCGTTATCATAATCTTCTTAGTTAGAAAGAAATAGGTCAATTTTAGTGTTTTATATGCTCTTCTAACCATGTTTTCCACTAATGTAATAATCTATTGAAGTGTCGTTTCACAGGTAACAGGTGCACATTTTAACACACAGGAGTATGATATGATAAAGCAATTGCATAATACCCCTGCCAAGATTTCTTTATGGGAACTTCTTCAAACTTCACCTACCTACCATGAAGACTTAAATAAATCTCTAGAAACTCTTTCCACTCCACATCCTAACCAAGAGAACATCAATTCCTTCTTACAATGCATGCATGTTACCCCGGGTCCTCCTGACATTGTTTTTACTCAAAAGGATTTAGCTTCTAAAGAAGTTCAAAATCAATATGATGCCCTTATGGTTATTGTTACGATCAATAAGAGTATCATTCATAGGACCTTGATTGATAATGGATCTGGGCTTAATATTTGTAGCATGGACATGCTCAAATCAATTAAAACCGATCTTTCAACTATTCAACTTGATAATAATCCTATACATGGCTTTGATAACATTGATAAGAAAACTTTGGGCATCATTACCTTACCTATCAAAGTAGGTCTGGTCATCCTGAATACTCCTTTTCATGTTATTCCTAGACCTCTTAATTATAACTTACTTTTGGGTCGACCATGGTTGCATGAGATGCAGGTTGTTCCTTCCACCCTTCACCGTAAAGTCAAGTTTATTCACAACAACATGGTGTATACACTTCATGTGGATAATGTGCCAAATTCTTGTTTGAATATTCAAACACACAATAATCCTATTCCTAATAGTAATCCTTCTTCCTCTAATACTCTTCCTGGAGATGATTGGGGAACCTTGGATTTTAATCCTACCTTTATTGGATAGTATAAAGTTTCAAATCTTGATTTTATGAAGCAACAAAGAGAGTTTGAACAATGATTTTTTGCTTCTACTTCCAATACCCTTTGTAATAACTTTGTCACTGCTTCTATCCACTATGAATCTATGAAACCTACTAGTAATGACATAGTGGCTACTAAATTTATATTGACTCCTTCTGATATGGCTTCTTGTTATGGTCCCGGTTATCATTTACTAGTTAAGCAATGATTTCATGGTCAAGGATGTGGTAAGAATAAACCAGGAATTCAAATGCCCTTACAGAATGGGGGGCATGAGCATTCTTATGGATTTGTATTTAATCTTCAACAACACATCAATGTTACCAACATCTCAAATAACACTTCTAAACATCATGAACCTATGAAGGAATTTGACCAAGAAGTTATTTTTCCTAAACTCCTTCGTGCTAAGATGATTACTAGACCTCAACACAAAAAGAAACGTAGTCCACACTTGAAGACTCTTCCTTTTTGTTTATATCGTAGATTTCATGATCACTCTACTAATGAATGTCATGCTTTACATTATAAGATTAGGCAACTCATTGATAGTAAAGTTATTTATATATCATATGGGAATGAGTTTTATTTCAATCTTGTTTTCTCTAAATAACATTTATGTTCCTATTATGGAACTCTACATTATGTAAACAATGCTAGCCTAATCTTTGGGGGATCATTGTATTTCATAGTGTTGTGAGTGATATAATAGGTCCCCTTTCATCCTTGTTCCCACTCTTGGGGGGCAAGGATTCCATATCCTTCTTTTATGTCTTTCTGGGATTCACTTTTCCCTTGGTTAATAAGTATCCATCTATTATGTGATATCCAATCATAGATAAAAAATTTGGTTTGTATTGAGGATCTATTTCCTTGATTATAAGCTATTTTGTTGTTTCACATTGGGTTTCCATGGTTGATAAATCTCTCACCTTGGAAACTAAATCGTTTGTTATTCCTCACAAGGGTTACTTTTTCACTTCTTGCATGATATCTCTTTGGATTCGTCATGTTAGTGATTTTTCTTGTATCCCTCAGTTCTAAAAGAGACAATGCAAACCAGACCTAGGGATTTTTTTCTAGCTCACAAGAGTCAGCTCATTCCTATGAACTGAGGGGTAAGAAAAGACTAATTGATGAGGATTTGATCCTCTTTATTCTTTGAGTTCCACACACTTAGGCGGGTGCACCTAAATCATGATAAAATTTGCATATACAATGACTTACTTCCTAAACCTCATTATGCAGATGTGACCATGGATAGTTCTCAGAATTATAAAACATGGGAGTTCAACTCAACCAGTCTTATACAGGATCCCACCTGTATGATCTCCTAAGAATTAGTGAAATGGTCAAGGTAACAACAAGGATATTCACCCTTCTTCTCTTTGAACCTAGAGGCTTAGGAAGGCTAACCTATCAGATTCACTTCTATAAGGAATCACCAAACATATTTTCACTATTCAATGCAACTTGTATACATTTATGTTCTTGAACAAGAAAGGAAAATGGTTTGATTTTAAATGATTGATGATGAAAGTTGCATGACAAGAAAGGATGAGTGCCTTATCTATTGGGAAATAGAGTCAAATAAATACACAACTCCAGAAAAAATCCAACTCCAAACACACAAAAACCAAGTGAAATGCCTTAGAAATCACTCTTCTCAATCCAATACCCGAACATCAAATTCGTATGCAAATTTTGAACTCTCAGATTTTACCTCTAAGAATTAATCTCTCCTTGAAAGAAACTCAGAGATGAACTCACAACTACATTGTAATTGGTGCAATAAAATTCCTTGCAAATTAACACACAAGAATTGAAACCAGACATACAAAAACATCAGACAAATATTTGAACAGGGATTCCATCATTCTTCATTGAAATTCATCTAGAACTGTACATTGCAAGACCATGAACACAAAGAAATAAGAGTCAAGAGCCTGAATACTTCCTAGCAATTTAAAATTTCAACATCATCTTACAATCAGAAGAAAATCCAGATATAGGAGAATGTAAAAAACAAAATTAGTCACTGACACCTGTCTGTTCCTCAAAATATCTACAACTGCTTCCAACTAAAACTGTGAGAATTTGATTTTCTTTTCCCTCAAATGATCTAAAAAATCATGATCTCCATTCTGAGACCTTTCTAGTGATATATGATTCTCTATACTTTGGATCAAATTTTCCCTCTTAAACATTAATCCAACATTGCCTTCCCGTGCAGATTTCTTTCAAAAGTTTGAAATATTTCAATTTGAAATTAATTACTTGTTCAATAGTTGGACTATAGAAATGGGATGAATTTAACTTGAATATTTCCTTTTGCCCAAATTTCATCTCATCTTGACACTTTTCACTTAGGCTTAATGGTTTATTGGTTAGATGTTGAGCATCTTCCCTTTTAAGCCATTAAGTCAACCCTTGGATCCTTTCAACTTGCAAGTTCTTTAACTTTTCCTTTTGTGATGAATTTATTTAAAAAATTCATTTTAATCCCTTTTTACCATCATGTGACACTTGTCACTCAGGCTTAATGGCTTAATGGTTAGATGGTGAGCATCTTTCCTTTAAGCCATTAAGTCAACCCTTGGATTTTTCTGAACTTGCACACTTTTTAACCCCTCCTTTTTGAGATGAATTTATTCTAAAATTTCATTTTAATCCCTTTTTACTAGCATGTGACACTTGTCACTCAGGATTAATGGCTTAATGGTTAGCTGGTGAGCATATTTCCTTCAAGCCATTAATTCAACCCTTGGATTTTTCTAAAATTGCACACTTTTTAACCCCTTTGTTGAAATAAATTCAAATTAAAAAATATTTCAAATCTGCACATCTCACCAGATTGTGCCAAGTGTCACCCTCTGATTGGTCCAGAGGTCCAATAGGAACCATGTATCATCCTCTGATTTTCTACCTCAACACTATACCAGATTGTGCCATGTGTCATCTTTTGATTGGTCCCAGGTCCACTAGGTGCCATGTGTCATCCTCTGATTGGTCCGTAGGTCCACTAGGCGCCATATGTCATCTCTTGTTTTTGCTCCAAAATAATGAGGCCCACCACACACTTAACTATCCAACCAAGAGGCCCACTAAATGGCCTCTTGGTTCTTTCTTCACATTATAATGTAAGTACTTTAGTATATAAATACTAAAAACTTTCGTAGCATCATGCATGTGGGATATATCTCTATGCATTTTTTTCAACTTGTGAGAGTCTCCAGCAAGTGTTTCTTACCAATGGCATCATTTTATGGATTATAAATACATTCATTTGGCTTCATGTAGCTGGGAACCCCTTCTTATGGATTCACTTTGCAATTTAGATCTTTAAAAAACTTTAAAAACCTCCTCTTTGGCTGATTTCAACATGCTCTTTGCTGCTATTTTTTTTCTTTGTTTTTCAAGCTTCTTGAAAGCTTCTAGTAGTTTTTGCTCATATATGGAACTATTTCAATGTTGTTAAAGACTTCCATATTGCTTCATGGAGCTGGGCTCCCCTTCCTATGGATGCACATTTGCATTTTAGAAAATTAAAAATCTTTAAAAACCCCTTTTCTAGCTTGGTGCAGCACTTCTGGATTGCTGGTTTGTATTTAAAACAAAAGATATTAAAAACCCTCTTTTTCTGGTTTCCATTTGCATTATAAAGTTTATAAAAAACAATGCAATCCTCCCTCCAAAGAATTTCATTTCTATCATCTGAATGTTGGCCCCATATGCTTTTGTCCATTTGTCGATTAAAGCTTTTCACAAATACATTTTAAAATGTTGATTCTAAAATACTCTCAAAAGTTCACCGGCTTTAGAAAATGCTCTTTCTATGCCGGTACAAACCATTTTATAATCAACCCACAAAGTAAAAAACTGGTGAACATTTTAAAAAACAACTTTCAAAGTTCTGCAAATCGACTTTATTATTGGCAAGTAGCCTCCAGATCAACCTTTGAAAACTAACTAAAAAATGCTTTGCAACCATGGGGTTCGGACAGTACATTCTTCTCTAGCATATGAACCATTATCATTAACCAGAATGGCTTTGAAAACACTGGGGCCAAAAGATAATAATATGCAAAGTATACTAGTTCATTATATCTGCAATCCGTAGAATTCAAACTTGTGCAAACCCTGCCAAAGGTGCCAATTAAAAAGTTGTCATATCACCAATTGAAGATCTATAACTTGGTGAAATAATTCATTCATCCTCATATAATACACAAGGAAAAGGTCTTGGCCGATTCACCCTTAGGTACAAGATGTAACTGTTCAAACTTAGCAATTCAGAAAACTATGCAAATGAAAAAATGTTAAATCAACATAAACTTCATCCGAATCGGCCATTGCGAGATTATCAAGATATGCTCTGAGACTTCACCATTGGATTAAGTAGTACACTTACATTCCATGAGAATGATTCCACAATTTTTTTTTGAAAACAACTCTCATAAAATGACCATTCAGTTTACTCCAATTCTACTATGTACTGCAAACTGCACAAACTGCCTCTCAAAATTGACTTTGAAAACTCATCAACTGAAACCTTCATGAACTAGAATCTTGGGTATTTATTCACTCCCATAAAAGGAAAATGAATCCAAAATTATCTCACTCATAAAACCATAAGGTGAAAAACCAACAAACACCAAAGTCAGCCTATTAGAAACATTCTGGAATAAAATAGTGAAATATGCAGAAGTCTGGTTTGGAAATGGCTTAAGAAAGTGACCAGATGGATTGGTTAAGGTCCAAGAATATTCAGGGAAGTACACCTCCAAGTATAAAATGCAAAAAAAATCTCAATTCTTCTTTAACTTGAACCTAGTGCAAACTGGGAGACCTCCAAGCAGGCTACTTGGAAAACTGCATTTCATCATTTGGCAAATTGATAGAAAATGCAAACGGAATGGGCTTAGCAAAATGACCAAATGAACTTTTCGTTACCTAAAGAAAGAGACTCAAGAAGTATTTTACCTCTAAAATATAGTATAAAATGATTTTTTTCAATTAGGTCACAAGGTCAAAACTTACAATTGGTCAAACAGGGCTACTCAGAATTCAAGGTAGAATAAAGAAACAAGATATCTCTGGAAGACCAACTTTGAGGGATCAGAAAAAATATCAAACAGACTTGAAATAACTTGGGATTTGAAATATAGGATTTCTAATATACATTCTCAACATTCCCAAAATGGTGACACATGAAACTCAATTAGACGCAAGTTATTCAAATGCAAATTGGACTCGTTACAGCAAATTGACACTTATGCAGTAAATGCAAAATGGACAAGTGCTCAAAACAAGACATCACTAAATGACTCAAAACTTGAATCTGATGATGCGGGATGTCTTATTATTCCTAAAAAAGAGTGATGAACACCTGCTATGAATGAAAAACTTTAGAATTGCACTTGGGCAAATAGGCTCAAAAAGCACTTATAGTGGGTCAAAATACAAAGCACTAGTAAAACAATAAAAAATGCTTGTTGTGTTTTGAGTACCAACACGTCCCTTCCATGGCCTCATAGGAACTATGACCTTCTTGGCTTGGACTGGGTGTTGTCAATGGATATTATCTTAATGTTGAAGAAGGATTTATCCTTGATCTTTTCTTTCCTTGACATGTCAAAATAGTAAGTATTTTGCCATCTTAAGGAGGGGGGCATATATACGGCCTCCCTCATTCTATATTATTGTATTTTTGTTTTAACCTTTTGTTTTGTAGCATGCTAAATCCTTTGAAGGTAACACACAAAAATTTCTAAATCCTGAAGATATACACATTCAATTACAATTCAATATGCCAAATCCTCGGAAGGTAACACACATAAGTTGCTACATCCTGATGAGATACACATTTTACAAATGTATTCCATGATGATATGAGGATATGGATCCATGGGAACTTCATAAAAGCCATTAGAAGATGCACTAAATACATGCACAAAGCTGCTAGAAGGTGCAAAACTTTATGGGGTGACTATCAAGTGCTTTCTTGATGGGCCATCCTATCCTTTTTGTGGTTCACAGTGAGATACACACATCTCATTGGGAAAGCTAATCACACCCTCTCTCTTTTTCTCTCTTAACTAGCAATGTCTCTCTTATCATGACCTTAGGTTTGATAAATACTTAAGTCCCTAGGGGCTTTAGGATTCCTTTTTCCCTATTGATTTCAATAATATTATTTATTCTTCATGATCTCCTTTACCAAGAGTTTGTATTGAGTCCATACTCTTGCTAAAGTGGGGGCTAAATGTATAGTCAGAAAATGGAAGCACTTTCATTGTAGATTGGTTTAGCCTTCCAAGTAAGTGGTTTGGGTTCATGTCAAGTTCCTTGAATGGGTCTCTGACTTGGATCTATCTTTCCTCCCTATTCTGCCCCATTTCTCACTTTTTCAGCCTATTTCTAGCACCCTGATCTGCAGATTTAAAGTTCTTGACTTCGAGGTCAAGGTCAGCCTTTTAGGTCAAGGTTGACCTCAACCCTGACCTAGGTCAATTTTTACCTTTAACTTGACCTTGACTTAGTTCAAGGTTGACCTCAACCTTGACCTAGGTCACAATTGACCTTTAACTGACTTTTTGTCCAGATTCCAGATTTTCAGATCTCGGGCTTCAAAAAAGTTTAATTCCCACTTCTAGGTCAGTTGTTTTGGGTTCCAAAATGATTAATCTTAAATTATATTTAATATAGGTCCACTTCTAAGGGTATAGGTCAAATGGGAATTTAATTCTCCTATGTCGGCCTCTCTAAAATATTGTGCCCTAGATTTGTATAAAGGAAGCCTTCTCCTCTCATTTTCTAAAAGTCTCAATAGGTGAAATCTAAGTGCAAGCTAAGGAGAAAGATTTGAAGCAAGCATATATTCTCAAGCATTCAAGCATCCAATTCATCAAGGAGATCCACTGGTAGCCATTGAAGGATTCAAAGCTCAATGGAGCTCTCTTGTTGAAGATTTCTCCATCCACATTCGTCCAAGCTTCTTCCTCTTCCAAGATCCATTCAAGATTGGTGTTGAAGATTTACAAGCAATTAATTTGAGGAATCCTACATTCTATATTCTACATTCTACATCATTTTTTGTGCATACATACTTGTGGATTCATGGATTCGAATTTGCCACAAGGACTTCTACAAGCAAGGTGAATTTGTTTATTTACTTTGTTTACTTTCTGCAATTTCAATTACATTATAAGGTTAATTCCAAAACTGGGGTTTGACCAAGGCAAACCCCTCTCCCAAAAAAAAAAAAACCATTTTTCTTCTAGGTATAGGTTCGGGAAAACGAATTAAAGTTCAGATCTAGATACCCTTTTCAACAAACTTTCAAGATCCGTGAAGAGATTTTCCATCGAAGCTGTGCAGGTCCAGGTCAACTTTTTGGGGTCAAGGGTGACATTTTGGTGTCAAGGTCGACCCTTGTGTAGGTCAAGGACAACCTCAACCCTGACCTAGGTCACAATCAAAAATTCTGGGTCAAGGTCAACATTCTCAACTAGGTCAAAATTGTCCTTTCTTAAAAAAGAAAAAGAATTCTGTATTTTGTAGATATCACAGTTTCGGTTCAGGATCACGAAAATTAATAATTTTTGAGACCGTATGACAGGGTTTTCAGTAGGTTCTTTTCCAAAGGTATGTATTTTACTCCACTATTCTTTGCAAACATTTCTAGATTTACACCCCTTCTGAATTACAATTAAATGTAAGTAGAGAATATGTGCATAGGGACACTTTTATGGGCAAATCTCCATTATTCTAAAACCCTGTCCATTTTTTCCATCTTACAGTAAGAAAAAAATCTTGTTACCTTTGGTTGAAGAATTTGTTGGTGATATATGTACTTCTATGAATGTTTGGTTGATGGAAGGTAAGCAGTTTGTTAAGGATTTGAAGAGAAATGATATTTGTTATGCTTTGATTCCTAACAAACTGATTAAGAATATAGAAGTTGAGAAGTTACTCGCTAAGTACAAGGAGATCATTTTAGATAATTTACTTGATGGTTTACAACCAATGAGAGATATTAATATTATTTATTGTATGGATTTGATTCCTTGAGCTAGTTTACTGAACAAGGCACCACATCGATTAACACCAACCGAGAATGAAGAGCTTAATTGACAAGTTCATGAATTGTTGAACAAGGGTTTGATCAAAGAAAGTTTCAGTCCATGTGTAGTACCATTTTTATTGGCACCTAAGAAGAATGGAGAATGGCGAATGCCAATTGATTCAAGAGAAATAAATAAGATCAAAGTGAAGTATAGGTTTCCTATACCAAGAATGGATGATATAATGGATTGTTTGAGTGGAGAAAGATATTTTACCAAACCCGATTTGAAGAGTGGATATCATCAGATCATAATCAGAGAACGTGATGAATGGAAGACTTCTTTCAAGACAAAGGAAGGTTTGTATGAGTTTTTGGTTATGCCTTTTGGTTTAATTAATGCACCGAGTACATTTATGAGGTTAATTAATGAAATTTTGAAGAAATTCTTGAATAAATGTGTTATTATATACTTGGATGATATTATGATATTCAGTAAGACTAGAGAAGAGAATTTGATGCATATAAGTCAAGTGTTATAGAGATTGAAAGAGGAAAAGCTACTGATAAATCTGAAAAAGTGTTCCTTCATGAAATAATAACTTGTGTATTTGGGTTTTGTGATTTCAGCTCATGGTCTGAAGATGGATCCTGAGAAGGTTGAAGCTATACTTAGTTGGCCTACACCTAAGAATGTCAGTGAGGTAAGATCATTCCATGGATTGGCAAGTATTTATAGGAAGTTTATTAGAAATTTTAATTCTATTTGTAATGCTATGATTGAGACAATGAGAGGAGAAAAAAGGGAATTCAAATGGACACATGGAGTTGATAAGAGTTTTGAGACTTTGAAGAAGAAGGTTGTTGAATTACCTATGTTAGCCTTACCTGATTTCAATAAGGTATTTCAAATTGAATGTGATGCAAGTGGAAGTGAAATTGGAGTTGTGTTGACTCAAGAAGGTAAACCTATTGATTTCTTTAGTGAAAATTTGAATGATGTTAAAAGGACATTTTTTTCCATGATCAAGAGTTCTATGCTATTATTCAAGGTATGAAGAAATGGAGACATTATTTGATGCCAAATGAATCTGTGTTGTACACTGATCATAAGGCTTTACAATATTTGGGTAGTCAGAATAATTTGAATCAGAGACATATGAAATGGGTAGAGTATTTGTAGAGTTTCACATTTGTGATTAAGCATAAGATTGGAGTTTCTAACCGAGTTACTCATGCATTGAGTAGAAGAAGATCTTTGTTGAATGAAATGAGAATTGAAGCTCTTGGTTTTGATGATATGAATCATTTGTATGAACATGATCCTAATTTTTCTGAGTAGTGGTTAGTGTGTAGAGAACCTAACTCAAATCAATCAAGTATGAATACTATTTCATTCAGGAATATATGTTGTTCAAAGGTGTTCAATTATGCATACTGAAAGGATCAATGAGAACTAATTTGATTAAGGAGAAACATAGTAGTGGATTGGCTGGACATTTCAATATTGATAAAACATTGAGTTTGCTGAAGGAAAGGTATTTTTGGCCTCAGTTGTATAAGGATGTTAAACAATTTGTGAAATTTTTTTGAGTTTGTCAAGTTGCAAAAGGAGTATGTCAGAATACTAGTTTGTATAGACCGGTTATTGTTCCTGAGAAACCTTGGAGTGATATCATCATGGATTTTGTTCTTGGCTTACTGACAAAAACAAGAGGTAATGATTATATATTTTTGGTTGTGGATAGATTTTCAAAGATGACACATTTCATACCATGTAAGAAAAAATCATATGCAATACATATAGCAGATCTTTTCTTTAAGGATATTGTCAGATTGCATGGATTACCGAGGAGTGTCATCTCTCGCCAAGACAGTAAGTTTTTTAGCTATTTTTGAAAAATACTTTTAAAGAAATTGGATACTGAGTTGAAATATAGTTCTACATTTCATCCACAGACTGATGGACAAAAAAAGGTTGTAAACCAAATTTTGGGTAACTTGTTAAGGTTCCTAGTTGGAGACACACCAAGTAATTGGGATTTGATGTTGACATAAGAAGAATTTGCATACAAAAGTTTAGTAAATAGAAGTATTGGAAAGACACCTTTTTTTATTGTTCATGGCACACAATCAAGAGGTATATAGGACTTGAGAGATATTGCTCGAGAAGATAAAATAAGTGTTGAAGTAGAGGAATTTGTTTAGTTTATGAAGACATTGCATGCAGATGTAAAATAGAAGCTGGAGAAAAGCAATTAGAAGTACAAGAATAATGAAGATAGATAAAGAAGACATAAAAATTTTGAAATTGGTGATGCAGTAATGGTTCATTTGAAGAAAGGAAGATTTCCTATTGGGACATATGGTAAACTTAAAAATGAAGAAATTTGGTCCTTGCAAAATACTAAGAAGATTTGATAGTGGAAATGCTTATGAAGTGGAGTTACCTGATGACATGGATATATCACCTATATTCAACATTTCAGACTTGAATGAATATCATGAACCTAATGAAAAAGTGGCAGTGCCAATTGATTATCCTAAGAAATAGATAGAGGAAATTGAACAGATCTTGAAAAAGAGAGTTGGCAAAAGTACAAGAGGAAAGGAGTACATGGAGTATCTGATAAAATGCAAGAACAAAACGATGAAGGACTCATCTTGGATTTCTCAGTCTAAGTTGGATTCATTTTAGGTTGGACCTGATACATTATTTGGGGAATCATTTATTTTAACCCCAGGTGTCTGATGCAGGAGCATCTTGGGTCCTTGGCAATCCTTCTCAACCAAAAATATGTTTTCATTTGTTCTTTAGCTTGTTTTGAGGCTGCGTGGTGAAGTTCTCACTTACCCTGTTACTTGAGTACTATTTTTGTCTTACTTTATTGATGGGTCTCAATGTGTGTTGCTTTTTGTTTCTCAGTTGTTTTCTATGGCTCAGTTATGTTCTTACTGAGTAATTCATGTTGCTCGATTATCATCTTACCGAGTGATTTCTATTCCTCGGTGATGCTCTTGTATATATTTTTTTCTCTATTCTTAGTTTTAGGAGGTAGCTCTAGAGGATAATAGATTTCAGATATAAGAATAAGTAAAATATATTTATTGGCAAGTCTATGACCTCACATGTATGAAATTTTTTTTGTAATTCCTTGAATGTACATGGCCAAAACTGGGAAAGCCTTACAATCTGGTAAGTAATGAGTTTGATAAATTATTAAAAGATATAAGTTGTTTCTTTTGCATTGTGTATCTGCAAGCTGGTTTGGTACTTGGGAGTTCCCTAGGCCCCAGTTCCCTTCTCCTTGTGTCAATTTTTCTATAAAAAAGAGTACATTTGTTCATACTCTTCCAAACCTTTGCTAAAGAAAGCAATAGGTTGCTCCAATCCTTCAGAGTTGTGTTGAGTTAACATTGTTGATATGGCATTAGAGCCTCCATAAGAAAATAGAATGAAGTCTTTGATAAAATCAAGATTTAGCAAGGAAGGAGCCTCTATCAGAGCTTCCTTGATGTCTTGAAAGCTATTGTTTCCTTCTTTTCTCCAATAGAAGACTACATTCCTCTTCAACATTGTTGATAAAGGCTTCAAAAGATCTGCAATTTTAGGTAAACAACGCCTGACTAGGTTAATCCTTCCTATGAAGGATTGAAGACTCTTCTTGTGAGGTGGTAGGGGTAGCTCTAGAATAGTTGCAATCCTCTCAGGGTCCTCTATAATACCTTGTTTGGACACAATATATCCCAAAAACTTCCCTTCATGGACTGCAAACACAAATTTATTTGGATTGAGGGAGATCCCAAACTCCCTACACCTTTCAAATATTTTCCTCAGATGTTTGATGTGGTCTGCTACATGTTTAGAATAGACAATGATATCATCTAAGTAGACAAGTAAAAACTTGTACATGAGGATTTTTTAGGCCATATCCATAGCCTTTTGGAAAGTGGTACCTACATTTGAAAACCCAAAAGGAAACTTTTGATAAGCCATGGTTCCCCACTTGGTTGTAAATGTAGTTTTATATTGATCCTCATTATTAACTAGGATATGATTATATCCTAAGTAGCCATCTAGTAATCAGAATCATTTTGATCCAGAGAAACACTGTATAATCTTCTCCATAGATGTCAATGGATGGCGATCTTTTAGGGATGCCCTATTTAGGTCCCTAAATTCAACACATAGCCTCATTTCCCCATTATTTTTCCTGATAGGAATAATTTTGTATACTAAACTAGTATACTTTATGGGGTAAATGATACCACTCTTTATCAGTTTGAGCACTTCTTTATCAGTTTGAGAACTTCTTTATGCATGAGTGGCTCTAGCTTGGCGTTGACAGGCCTTTGCTTTTGTCTAATTGGCTTGGTGTTTGGTTCTAGCTCAATGGTATGTTGAGAATGTGCTGGATTAAAGCCCTTGAGGTATTCATATTTCCAGGAAAAGATATCACTGAACTCTTGAAATAATTGAGTGTAATCTTGTCTCTCTGAATCAGTGTTTACCTTTCCAAACTTTAGGCTTTTACTTGGCTCAAATTCCAAATCAGCATAGTGTTCTTGTTGAACTACCAAGCTAGTTTTATTCTTTTTTGCTTGGTCATTTTTATGAAGATATATTTTAGGGTGACAATGCTTTTAGGAATATTATTTGATCTAAGTCGTACCACTTGGTCACCATAATTCTGCTTCAGTCTATCCTAATTGTTCTATGAAAAGACATCTTCTTCAAACAAGAATTGCAGAATTTTCTCATCATTATCAAACACTTTCCAATTAATATTATTATCAAGGTTGGAAGGCCTAAAAATAATCCTAACATGTTGTTGATCCTTCCTTACTAAAATGTTGCTAGGAATATCAAAATTGGGATCCAACAGTAGCTAATCTATATACAGTCACATTTAGTTTTCTAGGGATAACAACGATGTTGAAAGCATGGAAATCTTCTATTGCATCCCAAACTCGATGCTTGTAGGATTTAATATATCATTCTTGGTAGCACTTATCCCTCTTACTTGGATGATCACCAGGTCACTATCACCATATACCTTTAGGGCTTTAATCTCTCTATTTCTAGCCCACTCCAATCCATTTACCTTGCTATCATATTCAACAGTATTGCTTGTGTAAGAAAAAGTGAATCTAAAAGCTAAATAGTATTTGTCACTTTTTGGGGAGACAATAATTGCACCACCACCAGATCCATGCATGATTCTAGCAACATCAAAGAATATCTCTTAAAATTCATTGCTTTTTCTTCTGATTCCTCAATGTCTACTTCAAAAATTGTGAGAAGTGAAATTAGTTATAAAAAGAAATAAAAAAGATTAATTAAGCATTCAATACTAATAAATCAAAAGTACACTCAATGATTGGACTGAAAAGAAAACTTAAAAACAATAAAATCATAAGGAGTGAAAACATCCCTAAAACTAATTCAAGATCCCTTTTGATCTTTGGATGTGTCCATTGGTGTGGATGTGTGCTCAAGGGTGATGCTCTAAGCTTCAAGATGTGCTATTCAAAACAACATTATAACTCTACATAGAAAGTGGATATATGTTTTGAAGGGAAGGGGTTCATTATATAGGAAAATGGGTATGAAATGAAGGGTTAGGATGCAAACCTAAAGTAAGGCTCAGAAGCACCTAGAAGAGAGCACAAGGATTGTGCTTCTTTAAGTGCCTCCCATTGTGACAAGTGTCACAAGGAGAGATGATGTGAGGGGATGAGGAATGTGACCATTTTGGTCTATGTGCAAAGGGATAAGAGAATAATTTTATGGATAGGGTGAGTAATGAGGGTTGTAAGAGCATTAAAGAGGGTCTTAATGAGGTATGGGTGAGGGTGTGAGAGATGGATTGAGAAATTTTACTTTGGGAAAGAGGTTGAATTGCTAAACCAAGGATTTGGAATGTGACAAGCTTAGGAGGAGATTAGAATTAGGGTTAGGTTTTAAGAGGGGTGGTTAGGGAGATGGTGATAGGAGGAGAGAGAATGAGTGGAGGGGATAATTAGCTGATTAGGATCAATTAGCTAATGAGTAAGGGTTAGCATGTGTAAAGGGGTTGGGATGGGTTAGAACTAACGGTTAGGTGGTTGAGATTGGTTAGGTTAGGGGTTAAGGTTGTGAATCCATGTGCTTAAATAGAATATAATTAGCTATCTAAATCACAAGTGGAGGAAAAGAGGATAATATGAATTAAACTAAATGAATAAATACATTCATTCAACCTAATAGGGGAAAAGGGGGTTTAATTAATTATTAGGCCATTGGTTTCCATTCACCAATTAATAATACTATAACTTAATTAGATGAATTAATAAAGCTAGTAGGATAACATAACAATTATGTAATGAATAATTACTTAGTTGATAATGTCCTAGAAGGCACTAAATGTGAATAGATATGTTAATTATATTTAGGTGTCTACATTTTTCCTCTCTTCGACATAGTGTTAGAATAATGTTATTTTGAAGACATTTAAAATAATCGATGATGCAAAGGGTGATGTAGGAAACAAAGTTGCCACAGAGTGATGATTATGAAAGAATTAGAATAGAATTTGACTTGGGTGATACCCCTTGAGAGGGCAGAAGAAAGAACAAAAAAGCCCTGGCAGCATCTCAAAAAGATGGCTAAGAGAGACAAGAAAGAGAAAACAAAAGAAGAAGAGGAGGATGGTAAGCGATGTGGGATTCAAGTTTACCTCGGGGATGAGGGATGAGATGTGCAGGATGAAGAGGGATTAGGATCATTGATGGGATGGAGGATTTGATTGTAGGATAGGTTTTCTTTGCTAGGAGTATGATGGGGAGGATTTTCTTGAAGCTTGAGCAAGGGGTATTCCGGGAAGGAATACCACCATGTAGTTTTGAGAACTTATTTTGATATAGCAACGCTAGAGACCATGCCAAGGTTACTAGGAACATGAGGCCTTATCATCAGTGTTATAGAGGATTGACACAAAAAACACATGGGGGTTGACCTAGCATCAAAAATGACTCCTAGGAAGAACCATGGTTGAAATGATGCTAGAAAAGCCCACAAGAAAAAAACATTTTCCAAGTGCAGCATGCGAGCCCAAATGAATTACATACATGCAAGGGTCATATCTGACTGACTTACAAGAACAAAAAAAAAAGATCAAGTTCCCTATCCTAGGTAAATCCATTCACAACATACCATGATATAAAGAATCATTGCAACCTTGAGGAGGAGAAAAACCAAAAAGAATCAGGAAAGATAATCAAGAACAAAAATCAAATTTCAAGATAAAACATTCAACCACAAGACACGTTTTGTGAAAGAGATCAGCGATATGGGATGATGATTGGATTGTTTGGATTTGTGATTGTAGTCAGGTCAAACAAGAGGAAGGATACATCATACAAGGACCTGGTGCAGGTGATTGGATGTGTGATTGATTAGGTCAGATGAGAGGATGGATACATCCTACATGGACTCATTTATGGAGATGTGATTGGATTTAGGTCAACATGAGGATGGATACATCCAACATGGACCCATTTCCATGGAGATGTCAAGTGTGTATCTGATTGGCAAAAAGATGTACTAAGATCAAATTGCTAAAGCATGATTTTTTCAAAAGGAATTTGTTGTAGCACAAGATTCGGAATGGAACTGGATCACTTTCTACAAGGAGACCGACCAATGATGTGAGATATGCACGGGCAAGACTAGACTCAAGATTGGACTAACATAGAAAAGATATGTACAAACTAAAAGCACAAGAAGCTTAGAGATAATAGATGAGATGAGGCAGATATGCATGATGTTGCCCTGGTTGAGCCAAAAGGCCAAGATAGAGGAATAGCAGATGGGGTTCTCTAGATGTGGGAACAATGTAATCATAAAGAAAACACAAGGATTGGGAAGGATGCATCCCAATGATGATGAGTTGATTGTGATCAAATATTGCAACAAGGATAAGGGCGTGTTTGGATGGGCTGATTGCTTCTTGACTTTGGATAGATGGAGGATTTGGATAGGATTTTTATGCAATGGTAGGTCACAAGGAGAATTAGGATTGGAATGGGCGGCATTGGGTGTATGAGGATATCCTATAGCTAGATACAAATGACAAGGGAAGAAACAAGTGATGGGAAAAATGAAAGGAGGAATTAAAAGATGGAGGAGATGCTAAGGAATGTGGAGAGGGAAGTTTGGGATGGAAGGATTTTAGTAGAGGAATGTCTGGATAGCTGAAGGATTGTGGATAGGAGAGGTAGATTGGGAAATGACACATGGATACGAGAAGGTCTCCAAGGACTACATCACCAAGAAACAAAATGCCCCCACTTAGGATAGGTCATGCATGCAAGGAAGCATTAGGAGGAGGTATGATAGGATGGAAGAGAGGATAACAAGAGGATGACAGAGTTGAATGAAAGATAGGATGAAGGGTGGATAAGGGAGGAAGATAGTGCAGAAGGATAAATAGAAGGAAGGATGGGTGGATAAAAGGATAGGTGGATAAATGTGGAAGATGGGAGATTGATGTCAAGATATGTCCAAAAGAAAGTAGATATGGTGGCCTATATATTTATCATCAAGATCCAGAGGAGGATGGAGGAAGTGAAAAGGACAAGATAGGATATGGATGGTAGATGGATGGTGGGCAGAAGGAACTACCCCCAAGTGTGAAGAGGAACTGGATGCAGGAACTTCGCATGATGATTGTTTTACCAGGTTTTCATTATGGTACTTGTCCAAGGCACTTGTTTTCCAAGTTTTCACTAGTGGACGAATTGATTTCTCTTTCTTTTTCTCTTTTTTTTTTCTTCTTTTGTTGTTTTTTGCTTTTTTATGGTTTTCTTCTTTTGGTGTTGATCACGATATGTTGGTACAACTTTATGTGGGATGAGTGACTTAGGAAAATGTAGGTATGAGATGGTTATGCGGGGGAGATATGTGGGACAGGGGATATGATAGTTGGAAGTATTCAGAGAAAATGATGGAAAGTGAGTGGGATAGGGGGATGTAGTTAGGATCAACATTGGCACATGTTGCAAGGGATAGGGGAAGAGTGAATGTTAAGTAGATGGTACTTGTGGATGAAATGTAGGAATCATGGTAGGAAGTTGTGGGACATAAGGACCCAATATAAATTTTGAAGATGGAGGAGAGGAATGCTCAGCTAGAGGATTAGTAACCTCAGATGCTACAATAGATTTTTTTTTAGATGCATGTCATCTTTTTTCTTTGGGATCTATATAGTTTTTTCTTTTTCTTTGGTGGGATTGTGTGGCCTATGGGATGTAGTGCATTTTTTGATTGGATTTTATTTTTCTAGATCATGTCATTTGAAGTGGACATGAAAATCTTTAGATTATGGATTTGTAGTTGTATGAATTGGTGATTTGACATCCAAATTAAAGTGAGTAGTGTATATGCTGGAAACCTACCTGTTGGGAGCATGCTTAGACATGCAAATGTTAGAGATATAAATCATTTAAAATACACTAACATATCTAAAAAGCATACTTCAAAAACAACAATGGCTTCCATCATAACCTCCGATGAGCTGAACAAGGGCACCCAATGGCTTGTTGATTTACTCTTAGAGATGTTATGTGGGTGTGCTCTCCCAACACAATATCATAATCTCACTATATAATGCATTAAAATGATGAGCTAATCACTCAAGAAACAAGTATAAGGAACTTGCCTCAAGCTTTCACTATGGATGAAGATGCAAACTTTTAAACTAGAATGATGATGCAAAATCTAACTAAGATGATAAAACTAGATTCATTCCATAGTAAACCTAAGATATGACATCTAGATTCAAATATAAAATAAAATGAAATAAACTAAGACTATTATGAAATGCTAAATTACTTAAGAAATCCTAGAAACAAACTAGCATGATAACAATGCATAAATGAGAGATGATTTGCTCTTGAGAAAGGCCTCTATTTATAGAGTTTTTGGAGGAGAGAGAGAGGGCTTGGATGAGGTGGAGCTCATGTGGCATCCACATAGGTGCC
>MU224882.1:1926134-1939640 GCA_018584345.1 Thuja plicata | reverse complement strand
CCATTATACCTGGTGTACAGGTACAGGATCCAATACAGGGGGACCACCACAGGGGCCACCACAGGGTCCACCACTACAGGGGCCACTACCACAGGGACCACCACAGGGTCCACCACCACAAGGGCCACCACCATAGGGATTTCCACTAGGACAGGGACTACCAGCAGGCCTTGTAGCCCAGGAGACATATGACACTGTGGTGGCAGAGTGAGATAGCCTGCAGACAGAACTGGGGAGGGTTCAGGGTTTATTGGCTATAGCACAGGCTACATCTAGCAGCCTGCAGGTAGAGGTGAGCCAGATTCAGGGAGAGCTGGCATCAGAGACAGCACAAGGGGACAGTGCCCAGTGGGCACTGGACATATTATAGGCTTGGGTGGACAATGGTGAGTTTTCCATCATTGAGGAGCATAGGGATTGGGATGAGGAGCGGGTAGGTATGGCAGCACAGATAGCAGCTCTGACAGCAGAGCGAGATCTAGTATGTAGACATGCTAAGGATTACAGGGCAGACTATGAGATAGCGCGACTGGCAGGTAGTGCGGTAGGGGTGGGTCAGATGATGTCTGATTCCATGGCCGCTTAGAGAGAGGCAAGATGCAGAGGCCAAGAGGCTGCATATTATATGGGACTGTACTATGGAGCAGTCCTAGAGGAGGCACAAGCACCTGTCTATTCTGAGAGGAAACAGTCAGCGAGCACTGGTAGAGCATCACAGGGATCAGTGGGGTTACCGCTACATCCCAACAGGGGAGCAGGACCATCACAGCCACCGTCATGACTCTTATCAAATTTTTGGATACACAGTTTTGACACATGATGTATGATATGACATTTTTGAGATATATACATGGACTAATTTTTGGACTATGGGACTCTATTTTTTTATGCATCTTTGATGATTTTATATTCTTATATGATGTGATCTTTATGCAAATGTATGGATACACTTATGATGTTTTCTTTGACCATATATGATGCTTATGACTGACATGCAAGATGAGAGGAATATATGTATGTATGATGAGACTGACAAATTTGTGATGTAGGGATGGGATGCAGATTTATGTATGATGTGTTGAATGCTTATATGTTTATCATGTATGGATGATTTATAAATGATGCTTGATGAATGTTATGGATGCAACTAATGGAATACAAATGAAAATGGTTATAAATGTACAATGATAATGATAATGCAACTATAAATGTGTGAACAATGTTTAGAATGAACTAAATGAGCAATGCAAATGATTTAATAATGAACACTAAATGAATTGATAATGTGATGTATAATAGTTAATGAAATGAATGCAATGTGAGACTAAAATGATATAAAATGAATAAATAATGACAATGCAATGGTGTAATGGAATGTGAGACAAATGTATAATGATTAATGTACTAATAATGATGGCAAATGAATAATGATTAATGACTAATGAACAATGCTATGAATAATGACTAAGGGAACGAATGACTAATGAAATGATCGATGCATAATGTAATGATTAATGAACATAATGTAATATGAGACAAATGTATAATGATTAATGATTAATGATTAATAACTTAATGAATGCAATCGATGCAAGACTAATGAGGACACTATTTTTGTGTGTATCACAATAAATCTGATAAAATCATGCAGGTGACTGGATAGGGGAATAAATAGAAACCTTTGCCAAGAGCAAAACCATAATGCAATATGACCTAACGACTTATGCAAAGACTAACTACATGATAATAGTGGGATTAATACCGTGTTAATGTTGGAGAGCACACCCTAGTTTGATATTACAAAAGGAGTCATGCACCATGTGCTAGAAAACACAAGTGACATGGTTCCTTTGCGTGGACTAGATTCTCAAACAAATAGATTGTTAGGAACAAGAATGTGAGATATCAGGTATGATGAGAGCTATGAAATGTTACTCATGAGGAGACGTAGTACATCCAGATCTATTAATGGATTTGGGATGCATGAATCCTACCCCCAGTGAGGCATACATAGTCATAACTGAATATCAAACATAAATGCACTAGCAAACTATGACAAGCAAATCATACCACAAAAGACACGTATTTCACTAGGTACTCACCATAACAAACCAAGATATAAGAGATTGAAGTTGTCGAGATAAGGACATAGTAAAACACAAGATAAAACCAACAAAAAGGCATCCTGACCAAGTGGTCATTCAGTCCAAAAGTTTTTGCCATAAAAAATTTTGATGTGGAGATTGAGAGAACAGCCATCACCAGAAGGATTCATCCTGACGGGCTAAAGATTGATTGATAGAAAATGGAAATTCGCTAGCAATTGCTCATGAATAGAATGGTCATTAGGAAAGTCAATCTGTCTACTGATTTGATGTAAAACATTTGTGATCACTGTGTCTAGAACAAAGCTCAGTTTTGTGATTTGGTAAGCTCAGTCGTGCGGGAATCATTATTGCAAAAGCGAGAGGATGGTCAAAGGACTACCTGCACAAAATATGGGTAGCAACACTTATTATGAAAGGTGATGCAATCTGGATAGACAAATGGCAGAAACTGATGGTGGATCTAACTACACATGGTGCCTGAAATAGGTTTTCACCATGGTACTTATCCATTGCGCCACCGAAGTGGTTTTCACATATGGATGGATTTTTCTCTTTCTCTTTTTATTTTTCTTTTCTTTTCAAGATTTTGTATTTTTTATGCTTTTTTGATTTTTTTTTTTTTGGTTTGAATGTTTTGAATGTTTTTGGACTTTTCTGCTTTTCCGATATTTTTTGGATTTTCTAAAAAATTTCTATTGTACAATAGACTACTGACTGATCAAGCATAGAAGTGCTTGAGATGTACAATATTTATAGGATCAAGGAGTGGATCTCCCTCTGGAGATGCAATCTGATAGGTGCCAGAACCATATTTTTCTATAACATTAAAGGGACCCAACCAATTAGGTTCAACCTTCCCTTTCTTCTCACGGTTCTGGAGGTTCTTCATGCTATGCTGTAGGAAAAGATCACCAACCTCAAACTGACGAGGTTTGATTCTTTTTTTGAAGTGAAGGAAAAGGTGATTTTGATACATGCGGAGGTGGTCTAAGGCATTGAGGCATCTCTCATAAGGGAGTTCCAGCTCTTGCAAGCAGGCAACTCTATATTCTTCTTCAGACAATAGATTCTTCAGAGAGATTCTGAGGGAAGGGAGCTCAATTTCGATGGGTAGAATAGCCTCAGTACCATAAACAAGGGCAAAGGGAATGGCTCCCGTGGGGGTTTGAATGGAGGTGCAGTAAGCCCAAAGGGTGGGATTGAGGTGAAGGTGCCAATCACAGCCAGCTTCATCGACTGTCTTCTTGAGGATTCTGAGAATGGTTTTATTTGTAGCCTCATCTTGACCATTGCTTTGCGGAAAGTACTTGGAAGAAGTATGGTGGGTAATGCTGAACTTCCTACATAGCTCTGTGACATCCTTGTTCTTTAAAGGTCCTCCATTATCAGTAACAATGTCCTAAGGAATGCCATAGCAACAGATAAGATAGTTTAGAATAAACTTCAAAATTTGTTTTCCAGTAGTGTAGGTGAGAGGAACAGCTTCGACCCACTTGGTAAAGTATTTGGTAGCAGCTAGGATGTATTTATGGCCATTGGATGAATTAGGGAAAATTTGGCCAACAAGTTCAAGAACCCAGCATGAAAAGGGCCAAGGGGTGATGGTGGGTTGGAGTGATTGGGAGGGAGCGTGTATCAAATTGCCATGCTGCTGACAAGGTACACACTTCTTCACATAGTTGTAGGCATCTTGCTTCATAGTAGGCCAATAATATCCAGTGCGTAACAAATTTTTGGCCAACGTAAGTCCACTAGAGTGGGCCCCATAGATTTCTTGATGTACCTCCTCTAGGGATGTTTGTGCTTCATCAAAATTTAGACATCTTAAAAGAGTTCCATCGAAATGCTTTCGGTAAAGGGTATCAGCGAGGATTGTGTATCGAGAGGTTTGGCGAATGAAGGTTTTACATTGATTAGGAGTTAAAGTAAGTGGAGTATGTCCATCACGCAAGTAGGAATACACTTCTTGGTACCATAGGGAATTGGGATCAGCAATTTCACACACCATTTCAGAATTTGGCTTGTCATAGGCAGGGACTATAAGATTCTCAACAAGAAACTCACACCATGCACTGTGTTTTGGCATAGTGACCAGAGACCCAATTGTTGCCATGGCATCTGTTTCTTTTTTGTTTGTGTGAGGGATCTATTGAAATGTTAGTTTAGTAAAATGGGTCTTGAGATCTTCAAATGTACGGTGGTAGGGAAGCAACTTGTCATCCTTTGTTTGATATTCATCCATAACTTATTTGATAACCAATTGTGAATCACCAAGCACCAATAGAGTGAGAATCTGACATTGTATATCCTGTCAAAGTCCAAGTACAAGGGCTTCATATTCTGCAATATTATTGGTACAAGGAAATTGTAATTTGAAAGATTAAGGGATGAGATCCCCTTTTGGTGTAACAAACAAGATTCCTGCCCCTGATCCTTTCTCAGTGAAGGATCCATCAAAATACAACTTCCATGGTGGACTTGGGGAAAGATTTAAGAATGATTCATCTAGAAAATCTATGATCAGAGGGTATTTACCATCAACAGGTGCTTCAGCTAACTAATCTGCAATCACTTGTCCTTTAATGGCATTTTGATCCACATAAACAATGTCAAACTCACTAAGAATCATGACCCATTTTTCTGTACGACTAGTAAGAGAAGCACGTGCCAAGAGATACTTGAGTGGATCAATTTTAGCAACAAGATGAATTTTATGATTAAGCATATAATGTCGAAGCTTCTATGTACATAAAACAATAGCCAAACATGCTTTTTCAATTAGGGAATAATTCAACTCATAGCCAATAAGAGTTTTGCTGAGATAGTAAATTGTTTGCTCTTTGACGGTGTCATCTAATTGTGCCAGGAGGGCTCCTAATGAAACCTCTGTAGCAGATATGTACAAAATCAGAGGGCAACCAGCAATAGGTGGTACCAACACTGGTGGATTAGCCAAATAATCTTTCAGTTTCTCAAATGCATTTTGACACAAACAATCCCACTGAAATTTGATATTCTTGCGCAAAAGATGGGAGAACGGATGCACTTTGTCAGCCAGCTGTGACATGAATCTTTTGATTGATTATAGTTTTCCTTGTAAACTAAATAATTGCTTCAATGTTTTGGGTGGTGGCATCTCTAGGATTGCTTTCACTTTCTTTGGATCAACTTCTATTCCACGACGTGATACAATGTATCCCAACAGCTTACCAGATTGCACCCCAAAGACACACTTTTTGGGATTCAACCTAAGCTTATATTTCTCTAGTCACTCAAAGATGGTGGTAAGGATAGGAATATGTGACTCCCTTGTTTTGGATTTTCCTAAAATATCATCCACATAATCTTCCATGATGACATGCAAAAGGTCATGAAAGATGGTAGTCATTGCTCGTTGATAAGTGGCTCCAGCATTTTTAAGACCAAAAGGCATCACTTGATAACAAAAAGTGCCCCAAGGTGTTGTAAATGTGGTCTTGTGTTGGTCTTTTGGTGCTATCCTGATTTGATTATAACCTAAGAATCCGTCCATAAGTGACAACATTTCATGTCCTGCTGTCAAATCCACTATTATGTCAATATTAGGGAGTGGAAAATCATCCTTGGGACATGCAAGGTTGAGATCTCTGAAATTAGTGTAGATTCAAATGCCCCCAGTAGGCTTACCTACTGGTACAATATTAGAAACCCATTCAAGATAGTCAATTGGTCTGATTACCTCAGCATCCAGCATCTTCTGAAGCTCTACTTTGACTACCAATGCAACTTGAGGATGCATCTTGTGAAGCTTCTGTTTGACAGGTTTTGAATTTGGATCTACCGCAAGATGATGCATGACAATATTTGTATCAAGCCCAGGCATGTCTTTGTAGGTCCAGGAAAATTTGATTTTGTGCTTATGTAATAATTTTGTCATGTCTTTCTTTATTTGATCACTGAGAGAAGCTGCAATGTAAGTGATATGTGGATTTTCTTCTGTGTCGAGGTTGATTGGAATAGTATCTTCAATGATCATAGAGGACACTTCTAGTTTTGATGATATAAACAACAAGTCAATCTCTCCCTCCTCTAGTACCTCAGAAAGGTTTTTACTAGAGGAATCATCCTTTATTTTGTCTTTTCTTCATCCTTAGGTGCCTGCAAGAGGTTTTCACCAGAGGATGTATTTTCAATTTTTTTTTTTTTTTGTCTTTTCCATTTTTGTGACTGAGAGAGTTGACTTGGCTACCAAAGTAGGCTTGTTCACTATAGTGTATATGATGTTCGTGTTCTTGGAGATTCTTAAGTCCAAAGAGGGCTAAAACTGCCTCATCTGAATCGCATATGTCCAAAGCTGGTGGTGAATCTTGCCGATCCCAGTCAATTAATTTAGGGTTTGTGAGGGGTAAATGAGGGGATGAAAGGTCAGCTTGGGTAATAGTGAGGACATGGTGATTTTCAGTTAGGTCATCTTCAATGTATTGGAAAGGAATTTCAAAGAACTCTTCCTCAGTGTCTGAACCTAAGGCAGCTAAATAATAATCCTTAGCAAAGTTAGTCTTAGTTTCTATGGAACCCAATCCGTGTCCTTTAGGATAACCATTATCTGTTATGATCTTTTTCTTTCTTGTTTCATTAGCTCCAAGACTAGTACCATGATATCCCATGTTTTCAACAATAAGAGTAACTTTAGGATACTTTCCTTTGGGGAAAGTTACCGGTCGTTCTTCTTCATCATTATAGAGCCAATCAAGGACACTATATTCCATGTGTTCATCTAATAAGGACCCCCAATGTACAAAAATAGTTGACTTTCAGTGCATAAGTGCTTTATTCTTGGAAAGGGGTAATGGAGATGGTCTCCCATAAGATTTTGGAGACAAGGGGAGTTGCCCAATACATAAGGCACTTTCAAACTTATACTCTCCCATGCCTTGATTTGTAAATGTTGCCTTTACTTCGGATGAGGAGGGTTTATCTTCAGTAGCTTTGTCCTTAGTAACTTTTTCCTTTCCTTTGGGTTCCTCAGTTGATGTTTCTAATCTATTTTCTAAACCAGGGGTTTCTTGATCAAAATGCCAGCCAAATTCATTCAACGGATAGTAATTAGCTTGTTTGCCTTCCAATCTTTTGCAATATTGAAAGGGCTCAGGATCTCCAGGAATTGTGATTTCTCTACCATGATGTGGGAACTTCAAACATTGATGATATGTAGAGGGTAAACCTTTGATAGCGTGTATCCATGGATGTCCTAGAAAGATGTTATAAGGTAGATCTAGATCTAGTACATGGCAAACAGTTTCAATTAGGGTCAGGCCCACTTGTAAGGGCAATGTGATCAAACACTTGCTTTCTTATTCTCTATCATCATAAGCTTTTATTGTAATTCTCTTGTGTACATTAATGAGATCCTCAGAAAGACCAATGTTACGAATCATTTTTAATGTGCACAAATTTAGGCCAGATCCACCATCTATGAGGATTTGTTTGACTCTTGTGGAGTAGATTTTTCCTTCTATATGGAGGGATTTACTATGATGAGGATCAGGACCACTAAAGTCTTTATTAGTGAAAAATAGGTGTTCTTGTGCGGCTAAGTTCCCTATCATGGCTTTGAATTGTGCAACATTAATGTTCTCAGGAACACAGGATTCATTTAGAGCTTTATCAAGGACTTCTCAATGGATTGGTGATGTTGTCAAGAGCTCTAGAATGGATATCTGTGTAGGTGTCTTTCATAATTGAGCCAATAAGTCAAAGTGTGAAGCAGGTCGAGTGACAGTAGATGGTGCAGTTGGTGGATTTGTAGATGTAGAAGGTTTATCATTAGCTTGAACAGTGACTCTAGGTCTTTGTATAGTAGCATTACAATCAACAGCTTTGAGTTTTATAGTATTAACATGCGTGTCAACTTCTTCAATGTGGCCACAAAGAGAATCAAACCCAAAGATATCATTTTCATTTAAACTCCCACATGTTCGATCATGGCCTATAATGGTATTGGTAGAATAGTCATAGGGGATTGCATTTGATGCATTTTTTTGATTATGAGGCGGGAAAGGTTGATTATAGACTTTGAGTTTCGCATTAGATGAGGATGCATTCTGACCTTCAACCTCAATTTTCCCATCCTCAATGAGGTCTTGCAAAAAGTGTTTGAGCTTCATGAATTTCTTGGTATCATGTCCCTTGATGCGATGATAATCACAATACTCATTATCTCTATACCAAATAGGTTTAGGTTGATTCTCATCAAAAGGTTGAGTATTTGGGTAAACTATCATTCCTTGGTCCGCGAGTTGTTTGAAGATCACATCTAAAGGCTTTGCTAAAGCTGTGAATTGTCGTTACTATCGATTATCATTGTTGTTGTTGTTGTTGTTGTTGTTGTTGTTGTTGTTGTTGTAGTTGTTGCGAGGGAACAAGAATGATTGATTACGCAGTTGTTGATTATTGTGATTTCTCTGATTTTGATTGTTGTTTTGATTTTGATTGTTCTGATTGGGCTTATTATGATTCTAATTTTGGTTGTTGTTGCGATACTGATTTTGACTCTGATTGTTATTGCGATTGTTTTGATTGGTATTGTTGGATGCTTGAACATTTTGAACATGCTTGGCATCAGTCACTCCATCATTGACAACTCCTTTGTTCTTACTCCAAAATTTTGGTTTATCATTATTGGAAGGAGTATAATGTTTGATGCTACCTCTTTGCAAAAGGCCATCTTCAATGTCTTTTCCCTTCTTGACAAGGGATTCAAAGGTATCAAGTGAAGCCATCTTCATTTCAAAAGACATCTCAGAGATTAAATTCTTTGTGAAGATGTCGATTAAGTGATTATCAAGTATTTTCCATGGCATGCGATTCATAATATGTCTCCATCGTTGTAAGAAACTAGCAAAATTTTCTCCATTCTTTTGTTTAGTATTGCATAAATCGCTAAGTGTTGCTTGATGCTCAATGTTATATGAGTGTTTCCCAACAAACTTCTCCGCAAGGTCAGAGAAGGTAGAGATTGACCCATAAGGAAAGGCCATGAACCATTCCAAGGTTGCACCTCCAAGACTCCTAGTGAAGAGTCTTTTCAAATAATTCTCATTATAGGAAACCTCTTGACATGCAATGTAAAATTCTTTGAGATGTTGAAGAGGACATGTCTCTCCCTTATATTTTTCAAATTTAGGCATCTCAAAGTTTGGTTGGAATGGTTGCATCATGATAGAATTGTCAACTGGGTAGGGACAAATCTCTTCAAAAGAAAACTCCTTCTTGCCCCCACTTTGTAAACCTTGTACAATACTTTTGAGCTCATTGAATTATTGGGTGAAATCTGGAGTACTTTGTGTGAGAAATAGGGGTACATAACCTCCACCTCCTCTGAATTATGTAGCTGAAAAGCCCATGGAGGTCATACCAGTCGTAGGAGGAGGTATATATTGATAGGCTCATGATGTATTGTTTGTGGATGTTTTTGCCCCTATTTTTTGAAACAAAGATGAATATAAGGGCATAGAAACTTGCCCTATGTTGTTGACATTAGCACTTGCTCCTTGAGTCGTTGTGGTTTGAGTGCTATTGTGTGTAGTATTGTTTGGAAAAGAACTTATGATTTGTTGGATTTGTTCAGGCATCAATTGGGGTATTGATGCGGTTGTTGATACAGGTGTTGATATTGGTGTTGATATGGGAGGTTCATTGACAGGTCCTTTACCAGTGTCACGTGATGATGTAGCATTGGAAGTAGAAGCCATGGCTGTTGTAGTAGCAATAGTGACTTTAGTGACATTCCTGGTAAGGAGTGATTCATTGAAATCAGTAGGAACTGTGACACTGTTATGAATAAGATTTAAGAATATCTCATCACTATTATGCAAGATGGCTTTCTCAACCATTTCCAAATTGTAGGGGTCTCTAAGAAAGTCAATCACTTGAGTGGGTCTTTCATCTTGGTCCACTAATTCTATTTCTTCAGCTACTTCCTTAGCTTGTACCCCACTTCATGAAAGTATTGTGTTGCAAATGGGTTCTCCTCATGATTGGTGTTGAATGTTGTTTATCTCATGTTTCTAGCTTGGGATCGAGTGACAACCATACAATGGTAGAAGAATGAAAGACAAGGAGATGTAGAAGATGAAATGGAGCAAAGATCTTTGATTTGATTTGATTGGATTTGATTGATTGATTGATTGGTTGGATTGAAGATTGATGTGATTGAAGATTGATTTGATTGGATAATTGATTTGATTGATTTAAAGGTTTTTGGAACAAAACCTAAGCATGTTAAACCTTATAATGATACAAACACAAAGGATTTAAAGTAATACCTATTCTACTTGAAGATGGACTTGTGATCTCAAGCAAAATGGGATATCACTAAGGGATTTAAATTACTTGAGACGGACTGATGGTCTACAAGCAATGTTGTGTTTGTTTGAGGATGAAGGTTTACAATACTTTGATTAAGGTCTTTCAACCTAAATATTTGATTTAATGCTCCAAAGGAAGGATGATGATGGAAGAAGTGGAAGAATGATCCAGAAGCCAGGTGTTACCTAATCGTATTGTTCAAGAGTGACAAAATCTTTGTTGAGTGAAATCTTGGCCATGAATTTGCAAACGTTATTGTTATAGATGATTTTGTCAAGTTTTTCACGATGATCAATACCTTGTTTAATGGATGTGGCAATGTGTTGGAATTCCTTAGATTTACGAGTGGTTTCCTTTTTCTCTCTAAGGACTGGAGATGTAGGAAGTTTGACCTTCTTGTGCTTCTTAAAACTAGTCATGTCATAGAAAAATTAATTTTGGCCAAGTGAATGAATGATTTAGGACAAATGATTCTAGGGTCCTATAGATGGTCAAATTTTGATTATCTTGGCCAATTTTTGCAACTCACTGTTTTGAAGCGGAGACGACAGTCTCAGACACAAATGACAATCTTTGCAGACAGTGATCTGCGTAGAAGGTGTTCTGTGCAGATGACGGATCTAGAGCGGAGATGGCCGACTGTGTCTAAGGCAGTGTGTTAAATTTCTAGGCAGATTTTTAATGTTCAGTCTGATTTTGGGTAATTTGTTCGATGGCAAGAACTAATTTTAAGAACAAGCAAACCAGAAAAGAACAAACACACATCTCAAAATAATCCAACAAGGGACAAAGCAACCTTGAGAGAAACCAAAAAATGTGACATTAAGGAATCTTGTTCTAGCTTTGTAACATTCTGATTGTGTATGTTCAAGTGATTCTTTCAAACCACTTATGTTTTTACTGGGTCTAGCACATTGAAAGACAGTTCAAACAGTAGCTACCTTAGGAATTTGGCTTCGCATGAAATATTATAGGCCCATTTCTTGGTAGTCCTTCAGCTCACATAGCATGTCACCCCCGAAAGGGCGCCCATGGTTTTTCCTTTTGCCAGGTATTGTTGTCGTGCTACGAAGATCTCTTTCACAAGACAATACCCTGGGACACGTATGATGGAAATCTTGGGGGAAGATTCTTCCCTCCCCTTGCACTATAATAAATCACCGTTCAGAGGTGAATCGGGTAGGCTACTACTTTATGGTTGCTAGTAAGGTTTTGTGGTGTCCCTGCAATTGGTTTGTACAGTGTGAGACACTTAAGTCTCTAGTTCAACCATGCCAGTATGCTGAGGATATTCAATCAGTATGGACTACCATTGAACATGACCCGCTCGAGCTTGAAGGGATAAAGCGAACCTTTGGGTCACACCTTATTTCTATACTGGCCAAAGGGATTACTGGTTTGAGTTCATCCTCTAAAGGGGAAGCGCTCCCTCTAGATAGGCCTCTCTAGAAGCTTGATTAAGCTAAGCCTTCTCTTCACCCAAGATCCGCGAAGGCAAGGGGAGAGGATACGGCTATAGTTTAATCAAAGCATCACTTAAATTAAAGGGTTTTAACTAATAACAAATAACTCGAAAGAAGTGTTGAGAAACACTTCTTCAAACACACCAAGAAGAGTTCATTTCCAAATTGAACCTAATTAAAACAACTAAGTGTTTTCTACCTAAGCAAAAGACACAACAGTATGTTTAATCATACATGTTCAATTCATTTCCCACTCAGCAAAAAGAAAGCTTAGAAAGTGTGTCCATTTTCCTTATGTCATTCAAGATTTGTGAGATGCATTCCCTTTACATTCAAGATTGAGTGAGGTTTATTTTTAAGCAACATACATTCCAAGAAAAATGTTTAAACATACAAGTTCATTTAAATATCTCTCAGAAAATTAATCACAGAACCTGCATGAACTGGTTAGTAGTTTGGAATTTCAAATGTGTTAAAAAATACAAAACTCAAAAAAACAGGTGCAGACGACAGATTATCGCAGACGGTGATCTGCGCAGACGATGATCTGCACAGACAGTGATCTGCGAAAATGGCAGAATACCTACGCAAACAACAAAAAATAGACAGTTAGATTTTTATAAAAAATAAACAAACCTATTAAAACTGAGAAATAGTGTTTTTATCAAATTTGTCAGCATTTAACCCTTAAAAAGTTTATCTCTGTCAGAAACTAGAGAGTTAAAAATACTGAAAATTAATAAAAAATTGTATTAAACCACAGTTTAATAAATTCATTTTCAGATAGGTGGAGACGGCAAAGATGCTGCGCAGATGACCAAGTTTCGTAGACGATCAAGTTTCAAAGACGGCGATCTACGGAGACAGCGACTCTAGAGCAGAGACGGGTCTGCGTTAGAATTCTCCAAACTGTGAAAAATCTACAAAAAATGTTAGAAAATAAGGGACGTGGGTCCCACCAGGCATGCCAAAATATATATGCTGGAAACCTGCCTGTTGGGAGCACGCTCAGACATGCAAACATTAGAGATATAAATCACTTAAACTACACTAACATGTCTAAAAAGAATACTTCAAAAATAACAATGGCTTCCATCATAACCTCCGATGAGCTGAACAAGGGCACCCAATGCCTTGCTGACTTTCTCTTAGAGATGTTATGTGGGTGTGCTCTCCCAACACAATATCATAATCCCACTATATAATGCATTAAAATGATGAGCTAATCACTCAAGAAACAAGTATAAAGAACTTGCCTCAAGCTTTCACTATGGATGAAGATGCAAACTTTTAAACTAGAATGATGATGCAAAATCTAACTAAGATGATAAAACTAGATTCATTCCATATTAAACCTAAGATATGATATCTAGATTCAAATATGAAATAACATGAAATAAACTAAGATTGTTATGAAATGCTAAATTACTTAAGAAATCCTAGAAACAAACTAGCATGTTAACAATGCATAAATGAGAGATGATTTGCTCTTGAGAAAGGCCTCTATTTATAGAGTTTTTGGAGGAGAGAGAGGGCTTGGATGAGGTGGAGCTCATGTGGCATCCACATAGGTGCCACATGAGGGA
>MU224882.1:1912019-1926084 GCA_018584345.1 Thuja plicata | reverse complement strand
TTATAGAGTTTTTGGAGGAGAGAGAGGGCTTGGATGAGGTGGAGCTCATGTGGCATCCACATAGGTGCCACATGAGGGACACATAAGCCATGTAAGAGGCCCACTTTTCTCACACATGTGTGAGCAAATTTGGATGTGATGGGTCAAAGTGTACTTAAAGTACACGTGAAGGATCTTGTAAGAAGGTGTAAGAGGGTGTAAGAGTTTTGGACCAATGAGACACTTTTGGAAAGTGTAAGAAGGTGTTATCATAGGTGTAAGAAACCTTGTTGGCACCAAATAAGGATTATTGGAAAAGTGGACTATTGTAAATTTGCTCACACATGTGTGAACAAATAATTAGGACTAATTGTTGTAGGAATCAAGAAATTAGTTTAATTAACCTTAGTTAATTAATGAATAGGTTTATTTGGTGAGAGTGATGTGAGGTAGGGTAGGATCTAGGTTCAAATTAGCTTAATCCAAATTAGATTTAGATTAATTGTGGTTTAGTAGAATTTAGGTCATGTGAAGGAATAAATAAATTAAAAATTTATTTAAGGGGAATCAATGAAGGATAATATATTAAATAAGATTTAATACATTAAAAGGGATAGTATTTAAATTAAATTTAAATACTAAAGGGAATGAATCATATTTAATTAAATAGATAGAAGAATATAACAAATATAATTAATTAAAATTAACTATAATGTTATGGGAATATTAATTAAATTAATATAAGGATGATTTTGGACGTCTACAAGTAGCATTGGAAGAGATATGGGAACTTGTATGAGATGGAGGAAATATGGATGGAGTCTTGGAGGTAGGATGGTGGATGGGGCACATGGGTATGTGAATTTTTTATCCTAATTGGGAATGGAAGTGGTGGGATGTTTTTTATGGGATTGATGGATGAAGGAAGGAGTGGGATAAGATGTGGGATGAGAGTTTGGGACATAGGGTCCCAAAATGGATTGAGAGGATGAAGCAGGAATATGGTAGGTTGTCTTGGGTTGCAAGGATGGAAGAGGGGGGATGGAATTATATTCTTTAGAGGGAAAATAGGAAGATGTGATGGAGGGTTTGAAAGCACTCTTGAACTTTTCTTTAGTTGTACCAACAATTTTGGATGAAGGATCCTGAGGTGTATAGCCAATACCACAAGATTTTGGATGTACTTTAATATGAATGGGCTCTAGAGTACCTTGCTCATTTAGGCCTGTACCTTTACCTTGATAATTCCATTTTTTTAGCATTTGAGTCAAGGTAGGATACTTTTTAGTGAAGGAACAAGATGAGAGTCCATTATCAGGTGGATGAAAAATAGTGGGGATGTAACTAATTTCTTCTATTTTAAGCAGACCACCATGAATGAATGTGAGTTGACCAAGGTGATGGAGTAATGGTGATGGGATAGTTAGAATTGGAGGTGATAAAGGAGGATGAAGGGGAGGGGATGGGATGCTTGGATCTTGACTCAGATGGGGTAATGGATTTAGAGTTGGAGGAGATGGAATGGAAGGATCTTGATGTGAAGGAGTGGATGAATTAGGAAGTGGAGTGGATGGTATGCTTGGATCTTGACTCAAATAGGATAATGGATCTAGAGTTAGAGGAGATGGAATTATAGGATCTTGATGTGAAGGATTGGATGAATTAGGAAGTGGAGTGGATGGAATAATACAATATTTATTCAAGTCAATGGATATGTCAACATGCTTTTGGACAAGGTCTTGACATGATTAGATTGATGTGGATGGTGTGATGGGGGATGTATGAAGGGATTCTTTAAATGGAGGAGATAAAAGGATGGGAGATTTTGTGATTGGAATAGAGGGAAGATGGGGGGATGTAAGCATGGAATTTTCAGAGGGAGGGGATGGAAGGAGGGGAGAATCTAGGATTTGGATAGAGGGAAAAAGGGTGGTTGTGTTAGGTTCATGGGATGGGGTGTGGATAGTGTTAGGAGGAGATGGGGATGAAGATTGGACAAATTCAATAGATGAGGGGACTTTAATGGTGCTAGGAGATGGAAGAGGATCAAAAAGTATGAGATCTGGAAGGGAAATAATAGGTGTGGGAGATGGAAGAGGATCAAAAAGTGTGAGATGTAGAAGGGAAATAATAGGTATGGGGTATGGAAGAGGAATGATGGATGTGGGATGGGAAAAGGCCTCATCGCTAGTGGCTTCACATGCGGGAGTGATATGACATGACTGGTCAACTTTAAGAGATTGATTTTGTGATGGCTTCCTTGTGAAAGTCCTTGGAAACTTACCTATCAGATGGTGGGAAGTTGGTATAGCGAGATAGTTCACATAGGTAGGTGTGGCAATGTCCTTCAAACTTGATTGAATAACTGATAGGGGAGGAGGGATGGATTGGGGTATGGAATATGTGTTAACGTAGGTAGGAATTGGAGATGGTAGATGGGGATAAGATGGGGTAGATGGGTAGGATAGAGTGGATGGTAGATTAGCAATAGTATTGGGATCATGGTGATAGTTTGGAGGAAATGGAGGACTAGGGTTAGGGATTTGAACATGGGTTGGAGGATAATGAGATGGTGGATTGGGATTAGGGATGTAGCTATTACTATTATTGTCAAAAGATAGAGGATGGGATATGACCATGGGATAAGATGGAGGCATATATGTGTTGACATGACTTTGTGACCGGTCACATTAATATATGTAAGTTGTCACCGGGTACCAGAGTATCAAACAAATTTGCCTATAAAGGTTGTCTGGGGAATAAATTGTTTGGGCCTTCAAGCTCCTAAGTGTCAGGTCTCGACAGTGTGGGGAGCTAATTTGGGTGTGTGATTATTTTGTTCGGGGGGATAGTTGGTTTTTGACTCGTCTTCTTTGGGGATTTTGGTAAGTTGGGGTTTCTTGCAAGCATTTGGATTATCAAACAAAATTCAAAAGATATGTCAGGGTTAGAGTGTATTCATTCTACTTATATTTATGCAAATACATTTAAAACATCAACCATGCTCTAATGGAATATACTAAATACTGAACATATAAAGAACTAGTGATTCATGCATATTCAATAGAAAGAGAAAAGGAGGTTGTTAATCTACTTAAAACATTAGAGTAGAGGACATTAGAAACATACAGCACAAAAGAATGTTAACTCAGAGATTTGAATGCCAACAACATCATTTCCAGAATCCTTCCTTCTTCATTAACAAGTTTCCATCATCACTGGTGTACATCAATGGCTCCAAGAGAGCATCCAACTACTAAGAACTGCTAAGAACTACCGAGCACTGGGAAATGAAAATGTTCAATGCTAATAGTATGGACAACAAAATCATCAATTTTTCTGACCCTTGAAATGAGGTTAGACTTGTTATTTATAGACATACTTTCCTTGAAGCTTAACCTAATCTAACTTTACACTCAAAAATAAAATATAATATATGGTGGCTGGTACTACCTGCACCACTTTACAATTACTTCAAAAATAGAAGAGGTCTGACAGATCAACAGAAAAAGACAAGAAGAAAGGATGGAAGAATTAGCCTCGAGAAGAGTGTCAGAGAGAGAGTAGAAGAAATTTGATCTTACCAGAGTTCGAGGCAACATGCCTCATTAATGAAAAATATGGCTCCCTATCTTTGATGTTCCATGTAGTTAATGCTGGAGTGGCACCTTGGGAAGATCACCTGTCAGGACCATCCTTCGAACTAATGTGCCTTGTTGGGGTCACCTACTTTCTAACACCCCTATTGATTGTTGGATAATGACTTGTTGGCTCTAGGAAACCTGGACATAGGTCACTAAAAGAATACAAAATAGTTGGATCTAAAATTCTAGAGTTTGGGAGCTTACACTCAAAGAATAATGAATGCTCAAAATACACCCTGTTGGTAATAACCCCCAAAATCTAGAGAAATTTATTGTCCGTTACTATTCTTGAATGCCTCAAAACTTGGTTGATGCTATCTTCATCTATGTCCTTAATGTTATTCCACCAGTTGCAAATGGACTCAAACTTCTCTTCAACTTCTCTGGCCCCTTCCTAGAATTCATCGACTATTTTCATAGCGTCATGAGCCCAAAGCATCTTTTTAGATATTCTTGATAGATTCCCTCCATCAAAGTCTCTGGCAGACTGATATCGGGCCTCCATCAACTCATCATATTTACTGAGGATGTAGTCCTCTGGGGTGCATGTTCCAATGGTGAAGGGATCAACTTGTAACACCCTTACAATGAATGCTTTGAATAGGTCCAATTGATATCAGGTCGTCGTGACTTTGTCCCTTAGGGACATGACCAGTTGCTTGCACACCTCAATTTTGAGGTCAAGTCTAGAGTACTGGGCCTAGAGGAATTTGAATGATTCCTCTCCCAAAATTCCCATCTCTATGATGGCTTCTTCCCCAGAGTTCATGACTTCATCTAACCCAGTCTTCCACCCTTCATCTTTCTCCAAGTTTCCTTCCCATATAAAAATGGCATTGGTTACTTGGCCCAAGAGATTTTTTGCCAAGTAAAGGTTTGGGATCGATACACCCAAAAAATTCCTTATGACCTATATCTGCTTGGTGATTCACTCATCCACAGCATGTGCCTTCTTTTTCATGGCCCTAAGAGCATCCATGTCACCCTATGGAAGTAGTGGTCCAGAGGTTGAAGCTTTTAGATGGAACTCAGCCAGGGGCTATGTAAGCTCTGTTAGAAGTCTGAGGATATTTTTGTTCTTTTCTCTTTCCTCCTTCAACTTCTGGGCCTGTTTATCATATAAGGTCTCTACCACCCAGGTCACCTCTTGTAGTAGGTCTAACTCTCCTTGCTTATCTTTCCTCCCTAGAGGCACCTCTATGATTGCATAATCTTTAGCTGTTGTGGTTTTTGCATCTGTATCTAGGGGAGGTGTTGCAATTATTGCAACTATGCTTCCTCCCAGACTAGTCTGGAGGGTATAGAATGTCTAGGCCTTTTTAGGCTTCTTAGCCTCTTCTATCTAGGCCATCATCTCAGCCAAGGAGAGGGGAACACCTATTTTTGCCACCAGGTCATTTCTCTTTCTAGATTCTACTAGCCATTGTAGTGGCTGGGGCAGTTTTGACACTAGCACCTAGGTATTAGGGCTCCCTTAAGATTCTGGCAGTGCATTCTCGGTACTACAATTTCATCAGGCTCTTTCTCCTTTCCTTGTTCCTATTCCTATTCCCACTCTCCATATGCCTCAATGTCTTTCGCCCTTTTGGCATCTTCATTCGTGATGTCTAGGACCTCATCTTTGCTAGTTCCAATGTCACCTATATTATTGAGGATTTCCCCATCTTTCTTAGCATCTGGTGAATCAACATTTATATCTTAAGGGATTCTCCTTTCATCCTTTTGATATTGTTCTTCTTCAACATCATTTTTCAGGACTTACTTCTCTGTTAGAACATCCTCTAGAGGTGGAAGAGGCATCCAACTAATGCTTAAGTGTTGGGCTACTGAGACCACCTCACCAAATGTACTCTAGGGCACTTGGTCACCTAGAGTAACCAAAAGCATTTAGAGTGATGATTGGGGGCACGGTTGATCCTACGGGTTCAGTTTCCCCAATCATTGGTTGCTCATCATTTACTTGACTTGATTCTACCTCGGTCCCTTGGACCAGTGTTTTCTCCCACTCAGGTTCCTTTTGTGCTTCAGCCCAAGTTTCCTTTTCTGTAGCAACTTCTTTCTCTGGGATCTCGTCCTCAGTAGGATCCCTTCCTTCTCCTAGGTAGAAATTTATTCCACCGCCTTATCTATTTCCCCATATAGGCTCATGAGATCATCTGTCTTGAAGATTTTGTTAAATTCATCATGCGGGGGAGAGATTTCTAAAATATCATCCAGTTCAAGGTGTTAACGGGACTTTGTGACTGGGTTCACCAACAGATGTAAGTTGTCAACGGGTATCGGGGTACCGACCAACTTTGCCTGTAAAGGTTTTCTAGGGAAATGAGATTCCATGGGCCTTCAAGCACATGAGAGTCAGGTCTCGATGGTGTGGGAGCTTCGTTGGGAATGTGACTATTTTTTTCAGGGGGATAACTAGTTATCTTGGCTCATCTTCTTCGGTGATTCAAGTGAGTGGGGTTTCCTACAAGCGTTCATTAACTTTACCAAATAAACATCAAAAGATATTGCAGAGTTAGAAATATTTCATATACCTATAGTTATGCCAAACATCTAAAAAATAAACCATGCTCTAACATGCTACACTAAATACTGAAGAAATACAGAACCATCAGTTCATATTCAATCAATAGCGAAGAAAAAGAAGGTCGTTAATTTACTTAAAATATCAGAGCAAGGGACGTAAAGAACATGCAACATAAAATACCATTAAATCAGAGATTAGAATGCTAAAAAATCATTGACATAATCCTTCGTTTTTCATTAACAAGTTTCCAGCAAGCACTGGTGTGTACAACATTGGTGGATCTAGGGGAGCATTTAACTACTGAAAGCTCAGAAACTAAGGAGAATTGAGCTCTACAACTAAGAACTGAGAAAACTCAAATGCTACTAGCTATGGACTGAAAAATCATCAATTTCTCCAACCCTTGCAATGAGGTCAAACTTATTATTTATACACAAGATTTGACCTAAAACTGACCTAACACTTTTTACACTTAACAATATAATACTATTTCTGATGGCTGGTACTACCTACGCCATGCTACAAAAGACCTCAAGACAGAAAAGGTATGACATGTCAAAAGAATAGGAAAAGAAAAGATAAGTGGAAGAATTAGCCTCGAGAAGAGAGCCAAGAGGAGAAAAGAAGAAATCCAATCCCCTAGGGATCGAGGCTACATGCCTCATAAATGGGAGAGTGGCTATGACTTTGATGTGCCAGGTGTTACATTGAAGCAACACCTTGGGAAAACCATCTATCAAAACCCTCTTATTGAGACGATGTGCCTTATTGTGGCTACCTATTTTCTGACACCTTTTATTAACTTCCCTAAAAGTGATCGATCAGCTTTGGGAAAAGCGACACGGGTCACTTTAAAGAATTCAAAAATAATATTGGATCTGGGATCTTACACCCCCAAGAATGAATGACTACAAAAATTACATCTCCTGACAACCTTCTCCAGTGTCTGGAGGACGTCATTGTTCTTTAGTATCATTGAAGGTTTGCAGGAGCTAGGTGATTCCATCTTCATCTATGTCCTTAAGGCCGACCCAGTGGTATTTGGCCACCTCCACTTGCTCATCCAAATCTGAAACATTTGTGTTGAACTCCGCAACCATCTTGGTTGTGTAATGACTTCGAAGCACTAAGTGAGTGAGCCTTGCCATTTTTTTTCCATCCATTCCCTCTGGGGATCCATACCAAGACTCCATTAGCTTGTCAAACTTTCCCAAGACATATTCCTCTAGAGTGCATGTTTCAGTGCTGAAGGGATCAGCTCTGGAGACCTTTGAGATGAATGACTTGTATAAATTGAAATAATATTGAGCTTCCTAGACTTTTTCATGCATGGCCCCTACCATTTTCTTGATTACCCCCAATGTGAGGTCAAGTCTGGAGTGCTGGGTTTGGACAAAGTCAAAAGACTCCTCTCCTAAAATTCTCACCTCAGAGATAATTTATTTTCCGATGCCGATGAGCTCTTCCATCTCATCCTTCCACGCTTCATAGTTCTCAATTTCTCCCTCCTAGAGGGAGATAGTAGTCTCAGCCCAATGTAGAATATTGCTAGCCACATACAATTCTGGGAGTGGATATTAAGAAACACCAGACGTTTCCCACCTATTCTGTAACCCACTCATCAACTACCTAGGCTTTTCTTTTAATCACCCTTAGTGAATCTATGTTTCTCTAATGGAGTGGTGCTTTAGATGTGGAGGTGCTCGGGGGAATGGTAGTAAGAGGTTGTGCGAGCTCCATCAACAACCCCATGAGATTTGCATTCTTTTCCTTTTCTGCTTTGAATTTTTTGGCCTCCTTTTCATAGCGAGATTTCACCGCCTTGTTCTCTTCTTTTAATAGGTCTAGTTCACCCTATTTTCCTCTCTTCCCTAGTAATATCTCAGTGATAGAATACTCATCAGCCTTAGTTGTTGCTTCGTCTACATCTAGGGAAGGTGTCACAATTACCATGACTATATCTCTATCCGGCCCAGTCTAAAGAGTATGGACTATCCAAGATTTCTTGGTCTTGGGAAGGTTCTGCATTTGCACCATCATCTCCACCAAGGAAAGATTGGCCTTAGGTGTCACCGGGGCCTTCCTCTTGTGAGACTCCACCAGCCATTGTGGTGGTAGGGGTGGCTTTGTAGCCAGAATTTGTTCCTGTGATTTATCCTGGGGATCTTGTTGCGCCCCTCTGACAGTCTAAGCCATTTTTGAATCCTTCCCCGTATCTTCAGGTTCACCGGCAATACCTACCCCGGTGGTGCTTGTATCTTTCACCCCAGTGTCCATATCATTGACAATGTTAGGATCATCATTTTTTCCCTAGGGTTCTTCTCATCCTGTTGTTGTTCTTCATCAGCCTTTGTTGCTGGGATGCTCTCTTCAACTGGTGTATTCTCTAGAGGTCGGGAGGCATCAAGCCAAGATTCATTATTTGGGCCGCTATAATCACCTCCCTAAATGTTACTCTCAGAGGGAGCATTTGGATCATGATAGTTGGGGTCACAGTTGTTCCCATGGGTCTGGTTTCCCCAACCGATGTTGTTTTCTCATCCTATGTCTGCTTTCCCTCCTTAGCCTCTGTAACCTGTATCTCTAGGACTTTGGAGATATCCACCTATTCCTGTCCCTTTTCTTTTTTAGCCTGAGCTCCCTGCTCTTGTGCAGGCTCTTACTCTAGGAGTTCATCTTGTGTGGCAATTTCTTCTACTACCTTTATGATATCCCCCTGCAAGTTTACAAATTCATCAGTTCCTAATAAATCATCAAAGTCATCATGGGGAGGGGAGTTCTCTGGGATATCCTTAGGCTCTTTTTCTGGCTTCAGAGAGTTGGAAGAAACAATTTGTACTTATTGGATGCTTGGCATCCCAAGTTCTGGATCCACCCTTGGTTGAGAGTTAGTCTTCTTTTTCTTTCTCCTGGTTATCAAAGGGGGCCCTACATCTATTAGAGTTTCTTTCTCCTCTTTCGCTCTGGTCCCTATTGCTTGGACCATCAATGCTACTAGCGAAGTGGAAGAGGGAGGACAAACGGGCCCGGTCATGAGTACCAGGGTGGCCAACCACATGATTAGTTTATCTTTCATCTGTTGGGAGAACACCAGCATCTGTTGCATTTTATCTTTTATGGGGGTCACAAATGGGGTTTGCGACGGGGTCCCCATTATTGTTTTTCCCTTATTCTCTCCCTGTGAAGAGGTTCCGGCACCAGAAGTCAAGCCTCGTACTGTTGGGCCAACTCTACATGTACTCCCTAGGCATGCCTTCTTGAAATACATGTGGCTATGCTTGACCATGTCATGAGTGATATATTAAATAGTTGGCCCCTCCTGTGTGTTCCAATATAGTGGAGGGAGAGCCATATTGTTTGCTCCCTTTTGTTTGTATTGAGGGTCTATTGTGGACCCAGTATCCAAGAAGTCATCCACAAATTTCCAAAGCTTTAGCCTCTGCATCATCCCCATTGTCATCAGGATGAAATGCTGGCTCTGAACTTCAACATCATCCTGGAAATCTTCCCAAAATTCCTCCATATGGAATCTATGGGGATCTGATCCCTGGAGAAGTGTCGTTGCTATTTTTCCTAGCGGATCAAAGTTCTTCTGCGCCAGATAGAATTCTGTTAAGCCTAAGCTTTTAAGCTCGTTATTCACCTCCTTGGCTATGGCCAGACTACATGAGTAATTCCCATAGGTGACTGGGAATGGAAAATTTATCACCTTCTTCACAGTGTAGAGGGCGTGTAGTTCTAGAATTTGTCAGCAATATTCCAAAAGAATTATTTTGTTCCCACAATGCTTGGGCAACAAATAGGGTTTCCCAGAGAAGCCAGTTACCCAAATATAGGTATGTTGCTGGAACTAGATATAGTAGTTGCCATAAATTCTGACCAAATCCATTTCCTCCTTAGAAAGGTGGTACTCCACATCTCGGGTAGGTGTGAGAATATTGTCGTAAATGAAGGCATCATTCACTTGGCAGAAGCTGAGGAAACTAGCCTCCCATTGGATCTGCGGGAAATAATCCCAGGGAGCATTTTGGCCTGGGCTGACCCCAAGTACACCTAGTACACCTTTTGGCCCAGAGAACATAGGACATCATATAGAATTTAGAGGTTCGGGCCACCTGATGTAACTAGGAGTCCACATGGTTTGAAATCATGGTGGCCCAATCAAAATATTATTTGCTAGAGGAGATGCCCAATAGGAATTAATACATCCATCCTGAGAATTCCCGGGCATGGGGTTTCCCAAAGATCTTGCATAATTCTATGATCCCCATCTAGATGCTTTCAATAAATTTGGATCGGGGGATTTCCAGCTTCATTCTTTTGGAATCTTTCTTTGGGTTCTTCAACCAATTGTTGTTCAAATATTACTGGGCCATGAGTTCCAGCTACTGAAATTGCCCCAAAGCATCAGATCAGGTCACAACGACTGCTTTGTCAAACTTAGGGATCCCCAAACCTACCCAAAAGGTTGCGGCGTCCAGGGACACCATGGGCATGGGATATCTAGTTGGAACTGGGGTGGCGAGCATAATAGCCCAGATGAAGGAGTTGTAGTGTGTTCAAGGGTGAGAATAAGTTTTGGGGCTTGCATAGAGCATGGGAAGAAAGCGGCTTTTAGAATCCCAGAATCCCCAACATTGATTGCCAACTAGTCCTTAGTCATTCGTTGGATGAACATCATTTTGACTAGGATGTAATACCCTCTCATATGACTATACTATTATTTTTGAGTTGGACATTTTGACATAAACTATATGATTTCAGTTGTTTACATTTTGGTAGATCTAGATGATATTATGCTCCATTAGATGTTTTGATATATATGTTTTCATGATTAATTTCTTTATGAAAAAGAACTATAATATGCAATAAATGGAATTCTAAACTTTTTCCACTTATAATGTGTTATTTTGACTAATGTTCTTTCAAGAATATTTTATGATGCTTTTCTTTTGGTGTATATGTCAGATGTGTTTTCATGACTCGGGACGAAGTCATAGTTACTCACTTAGCTGACGTCCACATGATGTATCAATCCTGGTAATATATTTGCAATGTCTTATATATGTATATATGTGTTTCTATGCACATGTATCTCTCCTTGGTGATGTAGGATTGTAGGTACCAAGCATCATCTCCACCTGGCTCCATAGGTCTGAGCGTGCTCTCTAAATTCTCGATCATTGTTGTGACGGAGATAACACCTGGTTCCACAAGACTAAACCTTACCTTGATCCCTGTTCCTGGGTTGGGTCCTTTTGGGAATTGTCCTTTATTATGGTTTGTTGTCTGTTATTGATGCTTGACATTTGGGTCAATTGTGGATATTTTTTATTGTCCCTAGAGCTAGGTGAATATTAATTGTGGTTGAATTGTGGTTAATAATTATTGGATGGTATGATGGAGTTATATATGCGTGGTAATATACCTTTGCTAATGTATTTAAATAATGTGTGATTTTAATAATATGTGCTTGGTTATATATACACATAGGCATATGGGTACACACATATGCATATGTTTATATATAAATATATTTATGTAATACTATAAATATGCCTATATTAATGTCTTAATAAATGGATGTGTGTATGTAATTATTCATTATATGCCTTTCTTGTTTTAAGAAAATAAATTAATTGTCTTATGAAATTACATTATTCTTTTAATAAGGAGAGTAATTAATCAAAGTAAAAGTAGAATAAATAATAAAGAGTTACCTTAAGCATGAAATAAAATATAAAGTAACTAAGGAGATAATTTAACTTAAGTGTTCTCAGGAAATTATCTATGCATTAAATTTATCTAAAGGACTATTATGTTCAAAACTATTAACCAATAAATATTTACGGATGGTTACATCAGTTGAACTTCTCGAGCAACCAATCCTGCAATGTATTTATATTAAGGGAATATAGTAAGTAGGGGTAGGGGAAGGATGGAGGAAAATTATACTCAGAGAACTTTATACATATCTAGAGACTATTAGTAGGATAGAGGGAAACATTGGGAGAGCATCTATATAGTTAAAAGGCTGAAGGAGCATAGGCTTGGGAGAATAGAATTGGATTGCGTCAAAAGTCTCTATAGGATTCTAGGTAGGCTCTACCTAGAAAGGAGCATCCTGTCTATTTAATTACTATGAATTTTTACTGTCTTCTGTGGTTATATAAATAATGGAATTGTTTTGCGTGTATTTAAAGGTGTATGTTATCTCTTATGAATGCAATAATGGAAGTATGCTTGACAATGAAATTAGTTTATAATTTGTTGTATATTGTGTTTCCCTGTGTAATTCCTTCTTAGAATGTATTCCTTTCTGATAGAACCTCATTCTGTAGATGATATGTAGACTATCTCCTTTCTTAGAACCTTATCTCGGGTGGTCACTTTTTTGTACCGTGCACATCCAGGAATAAACTAAGTAGATTTTCCATAAGGGTAGATAGGTTTGAGGAATAATTTAGAAGGAGAACGAAGGATTACCAAATGGGTATCTCTCTGAATCTGCCTTCTGGGTCTCCATCTTAATCAATTTTACCCGAAAGGTAGAATCTGAAGGTTGTGGTCTAGAGGATGCATAGGTCCTGACCACCTACATAGAACTAGGTACCACCTATGTAGGATGCATGACCACCTACGTAGGAATCACCACCTATGTAGGTTGTACCACCTACGCAACTTAGAGCCCCACCTGCATAGCTTAGGGTTACATCTGCATAGGACTCTTCCATTTCATGTTTTGGGCTCTCAGAAGGGTTTAGGGTTTGGTTTTGATCCAGGGTTGGCTCTAGATGTCATCCTTACTTGCAGAATACCATCTATATATATCTGTTGTTACATTTATGATCATTTATAAGCCTGTTTTAAGATTTGGAACCGTGATTAGGGTTAGGGTTGTTACATGTACCCTAGGAACCTTGTATGAATTTCTTTATGTTCCATGTGGATGTTAGGAACTCTTGTATACTTTTTCTTCTTATCCTTATGTGATTTGATGAGTTTGATAGAGGTAGGAAACTTAGGAACACTAGGTAAGTGGCTCATAGTGTGGGCCCGGGGCCCTAAGTGGCTAGTAGTAGGGTAACCCACTGTGGAGTTGATTAATCCAGTGATAAAAGTAATAATTTATGGGAAGGAAATTACACATTAATAAGATAAGCCTCACCTTTGCTGATAGTGCTTTTAAAGGCTACGGATGGGAGTGGGAGAAGGTGCTATTGTGATAGCACAATTGGACAGTCTCGTCCCTATGAGAGATGTTCAATTCTGCATGTGCCTACTTGGGGGCCAGGGCCCAAAGTGGCTAACCAGGGTAACCCAAGGGGGTGAGGGATATGCAATGACACTCACCTAGCATGTCTTAGAGTTTCTACAAATGTGTTTTATATTCATCTCATGTTTTCAATTATGTTTTGGGGAAAAGCACTACCCTCTCCTTAGGAATGGCCTAGTTATCACCTTCTTGGGTAAAAGCACAAAGCTGTGTCATGTTTCAGGACCACTTATCAGCATAGCTAAATTTGAGTATTTCTAAATAAAAATTAATTTTCGTCAAACATATGGTCTAGCTAGATTCATTCTAGCTAAGCTAGATAAGTGGTTAAACTTTTCCAATTGCAAATGTCTATTAAATGCATGTTTTATACCAATTACCAAAGAAATAAATTATTTCAGAAAATCAATGTTTCAATAACCCTTACTCTTTATAATGATATTTTAAAAAATATTTAAAAATACCCTTTTGTAGAGCTCAGAGTCAAGATTATTTTCATATAAAGTTTATAATATTTTGATTAGATCTAATATATTATAATTTCAAAATACAAGTAGGTATTTTAACATTCAAGAAGATGTTGCTTCAAATAAATAAAAAAATAGTAAATCATATCAAAAAAATTTAAAATTTATATTT